>OX276460.1:3488715-3937036 GCA_946251905.1 Cryptocephalus moraei
GAGTTGACCTGAAAAATCCCAAAGGGGGGATTAGCGTATTCCTTGCGAGAGGGCAAGGAAAACCCTGCGGAACCCGACCGTTATTAACAACAAGCAAGTCTTTGCCGCGTTGACTTTTAATAAAATCCACAACTATCTCGGTGCTCGTCACCGTTTAGTTGGAACGTAACAAACCGCCCCCTTATATCATATTCTTAGTTTCAACAAATATCCGAACTACTTCGTTGCAATCATCATCCCCTCGATTATTTCTGAGAATCCTCTTACGAGTTGACTCATCCAAAACTACCCTTTAAAAATTTACCTGCCGGTTCGCTTACAAGATGACCGATTTTAGGGTGGGGCATTAAAATTCCTTATGAGTTGACCGCCGCCTGACTTCATCCCCCTGGACGCGACAATATGGCGCAGAGACACTTACACTGATAAACGAAAAAGTCTATAGAAAAAATCCTTGTAGCCCAGCGAGCTATGGAAAGATCAATGCTAGGTATATCCCTAAGAGATAAGATACCCAGTACAGTAATAAAACAGCGTACTGTAATAACAAATGCTATATATTTGCTTAAAAAACTTAAATGGGACTGGGCTGGGCATATTGTCAGAAGAACGGATGATAGATGGACGAAGCGAATACTAGAGTGACGGTTAAGACACGATGATCCCCGAAGCCGGGGCAGACCTCCAACAAAATGGTCAGATGACTTGAAGAAATTTAAAGGAAACTGGATCCAAGTGGTACAAGACCGAGAAGGATGAAAAGAGTTGAAGGAGACCTACGTCCAGCAGTGAACACTTCAGGCTGGTCGATAATGATGATGATGATGATGATGACAATGATTATGATGATGATAATGTGTCATACGTTCGTCATTTGGGGAACTTATCCCACCGCTTACCATAGTAGCTGTGTTTTCAAATCAGAAGTGATCGCATTTCTTGGAAACCGCGATGTTCTTTATTTTTGGCCCAAAAAATACGTTTTCAAAATTTTTTTTAAACCCGCAGAGTACGTCAAACAACTCTTTTGGATCCAAGTCTCGACTTCCACGTCGACATCGACCATTTCCAAAAACCAAATTTATACGATTTCGTCCGTAATCCTTAAACCACTTCCGACCACTTTAAGACACCGAATTGTCTCCTCGCTAAATGACCATCGATCGTTTAAATTTTTACTCCGACCGAGTAATCAATCCCCTTGCCGAACTCGATTACCAGCGGCCGTTCGAAAAATCTCAAGATTGACTTCGTTAAACGTGAAAGGCTCGGATTAGTCCGGATCGCTACTTTCGTTGAACAAAAATACTGTAAACTCCTTTCGGTTCGACTCCTCGAAACTTACCATTATTACGTCCCTCGATCGGAATTAATCTTTCGACCTTTACAGCGCTAAAGAGCAGACAAAGGGTCCCGGAACGAGGAAAGCGCCAGCGTCAATTTTGTTTTGGAGAAAAATGGACATTGTGTATCTATAATCTAAAGGGGATAATGCGGTTTTTGGGTGTTAGTTCTTCATTTTCACTGGTGTTCATTTTGTCTGTTCCATATTTTTCTCTATAAGTTTCCATTCGGTGAATTCGTTGCCTCTTTCCACCACCACATCTCTTTGATCAGATCTTTGTTTCAGGTTCCCTTCGGTCTTCCCGTTATCTTCCTTTTTGACATATTTTTTCGATTCTTATACTTGATACCCTATTTTTTCTTGCATTCATTTTACTTTCCTGCTATTTCGGTTTTAGTTTTAGATTTTCTTAGTTACCAAATTTCTATAGCATCAAAGATATCCTCACACCTCGTGAATGTATACCAACTGTCTGCATGCGGTCGGCGGTCCTTTACTGTATACTCTAACCAGTAGCAATTGGAACACTTAATAAAATCTGAATTTACCGAGGACATTCGAAAAGAGCCCGTCGTCTCTATACAAAACCATGGAACTTATCTTTTTGCTTATTCAGAAACGCACTGGTATTTTTAAAATGCAGGTGTTCAGTTGCCCAAGTGAAATCATATATGTGAATGTATGGATATGTACAGATAAAGAACTAGAGGGTCCATTGGACCGCAAATTTGTTTTTACGACAGCGGCACTTCGTTTGTATTTTCTTCTTCTTCTAAGGTGTAGGTGTACAGTCGATCAGTGAAATTGTGTACGAGGAAGTACGCGAGACTCTACAGATACTGGATGGTCCACTGGACCATAACACAGCGGCCACGTGTGCTTTCCTTGTGATGTCTTCTTCCGCACTTATACTCGAGAAAGCAGTGGTGTGTGAATGTGTGTGCCATTTGTTTGTGCGATTTGGAAGTGAATTCATTGTTAGAGTTATTATCCGTAATGATACGCCCATGGAGGACAAGGCGGCATCGCTCTTCACTACTTAAAAAACCATTAAGTGTTTTTTTTGTGTTCCAATTGTGACTGGACATAGTATACCACGATCGTGTTATGAAATTTGCGACGATACCTTTGTGCGCCGACCATGCTTGTCGTGATTCTTCCGCGCCCTTCTGGTCGATAGACGAAATTTGAATTCCTCGGACGGTCAAAGCCCCCGCGTTCCCTTAGACTTCGACAGAGTGCAGAAATCAAAAAACTTTTATTTCGCGCCTGAGAGAAAAATGTTACTTGGGTTTTTTGTTGCTCTTATAGAAGCGAACGACTTTTGTATAAAACATTTTTTCGAGAAATGTACAGAAAAAAAGTTATTTTTTTCAAAAATAAATAAAAATAAAAAAAACTTTTATTTCGCGTCTGAGAGAAAAATGTTACTAAGATGTTTTGTTGCTCTTATAGAGGTGAACAACTTTTGTATAAAACAATCTGTCGACAAACGTACAAAAATAAAGTTATTATTGTCAAAAAATAAAAAATAGAGAAAACTTTTATTTCGCGTCTGAGAGAAAAGTGTTACTTAGATTTTTTGTTGCCCTTATAGAGACGAACAACTTTTGTATAAAACATATCTTTGAGAAATGTACAGAGAAAAAGTTATTTGCAAATATTTGAAAATTTTGACGTTTGTATTTTTTCACACCTCGTATGCATTTTTTTGACACATCGTGTGTTATATTACTATAATATATCCAAACCATAAATCTACCTTTCAGCCTGGCATGCCATGGGGTTTTTATAATTATTATTTATAAATATTTATCAATATAATATTATACAAGGCGTCCCATTTTAATGTACCACCCCTGATATCTCCTTAGATATGCAATTTAGCGAAAAATGGTTCAGACAAAAGTTCTTGGGCTCGAAGAGGGCCATCCAAAACTGACCTTGTTGTTGACCTTGAAATGCATTTTTAGAGTCAAATTAGGGTCTTTTTTTAATGGAAACATATTTTTTATGTCATATTCGGATTCTCAAAAAAAAAACGTATCTTTTGTATAAAACATTTTTTTTCGTAGCAATTTACACTTTTTAGCTTTGACCTCGATTCAACCATCAATTCATCCAGTCAAGGTAACTTCCTTCTCAGTCCAACCACTCAGAGTCTAATTGATACTTGAAATTGACCTGTAGATTGGACTTGGCCTGACTGTGACTAGGCCTTGACCCGACCTTCACCAAACGTGACCCTGATCTTGACATGGTCAAGCCAAGGTCACATAAAGGTCAATGCTTAAAAGTGTCTTCTAGCGAGAAATCAAAGCATTTACGAAAAAAATGTTTCATACAAAAGGTACGTATTTTTTGTCGGAGAATCCGAATATGACATAAAAAATATATGTTTCCATTAAAAAACTAAAGTTGATCTTGATTTGACCTTGAAAATGCATTTCAAGGTCAATGGTAAGGTCATTTTTGTGTGGCCCCCTTCGAGTCCTAGAACTTTTGTTTGACCCATTTTTCGCTAAATTGCATATCTAAAGAGATATTAGGGGTGGTACATTAAAATGGGACACCCAGTATAATGCATTTATAACTTGCATACTGCGGTGATCGACACAAGGCGAGCAACTTATTTACTTGACGTTTTACCGCACACACAAGTGCAAGGTACAAAATAGTCACTACATTCCCACAAATTATTCATACTATGTCACATACATTTCTTTACTTTGTCAAAAGTTCATAAGAATGTTTCTCCGACTCTAATTTCTTTAAAACTTACTCCACTTGTTAATTGAAGTACACTTTAGAAGTTCGTAAAATTTCAGTTCATTATCTAGCAATTTTTCTTAAATAAGACACGTGTACTCTGGCGAAAGACTCTGAGCTCATGCTTCAGTCATTGTTAAATATTCGTAAATAAATTGCTTCAATTCTAACTTTACAAAAACTTTTCGAAGCTACTACCTAAAGTACATTTAAGCAGTTGGATAAGTTTCAATTTATTATCTATTGAACTGTCCGAAATATGAATGCGCTTTTTATTTCTGTATCTATTTTTCATGAAATTTTTAAAAATTCGTCAGAAACTCTTGACTACTGAAACTCCTGTTTCCTTGAAACGTCTCTCAATTGTTAACTAAAGTACATTTACGATGCTCGGTTAATTTCAGCTCATTACCCAGCAAATTTTCTGAAATAAGACACGTTCACCACGAATTACTCACATACTCATGTTTGTTATTTTTAAGATTCATAAAAGAATACAGTAGCTAACCCAAATTACTTGGAACTCCACTTGAATAATTAGTTAGGTACATTGAAGAAATTAAGTAGGTTTAATTCATGTGTGGAACTTTCTAAAATGCGTATTTCGTTCCAGTACTTACATATATTTCTTGTCTTATTCAAAAAATAATAAAAATAGTTACTAGAATTCTAATTCATTACTGGCAGACATGGAATATGACCGTTCACCACGAATAACTCAAAAACCATGCTTCAGATGTTTTCAAAAATTCATGAAATAATTACGTCAACTCCAAATTACTTGAAACTCCATATTATGAATAATTAACTAAGGGTTATCAAGTATAGCGAGAAAAAAATTGGTGGATAGGAAAATATATTGAACTAAAAGAGACACATTTTGAATAGCTGCTCAAGTAGTAGTCTGGATTAATGTTATAAACCATTTTAAGGTTGAGTAAATTTCGAAATTTGATTTATAATAGTTGATCACTATTTTTACACGTCATACAAAACAACCAGTTAGCGAAGATGAGAAGAGCGTATTACATTTGCAGTGTTTTGAGATGATTTTCAGGCGTTTTCACAAAACTTACTCAATTTTGCATCGAACTGCGTTTTCTAGCTGATAGAAGATCACACTTACAAAACCTTTGCGAAGAAATGGCGAAGGCTCGCATCGTTGAGAGTTCGGCAAGAAATTTGAAATTATTAATTTCAAAAGCAAATTTTAGAAGTTGTAAACAACAACCAATTTTAAAATTTGCAGTGCATATAAATTTAAGCAAAGAGAAAATTTAAGCACAATTTAAATTTGTTTAATTTAAACAAATTTTTCTCAATACTTTGCAAATTATTTGAAATACTAACGTTGGTCTTTTGTTTCGTTGCTCATGTTTGTTGTCATAAAAACTAATAACAAAAGTAACTGCTACTCCAGCTACTTTCTCCGACTTCTGCCAATTGTTAACGTATATTTACAACATTCAACAAGTTTCAGGTTATTACGTAGCAAACTTCCTGAAAAAAGACACCTATTTCATCACAAATAACTCGAATTCCACGCTTGTCGTATTCAAAAATGTTTAAAAGAAACTTAATTCGACATTACTTGAGACTTTACACAGATGGCAAAGTACATTTGACAAGTTCAGTAGTCTATCGACTCATCTGCGTCATCTGTTGACAGGGTTATCTCACGAAACCATCCGTTGTGCGTCTAACGCATTGCGAAAAACACTTTTTTCCCATAACAAACCTGTATTATTCTCGATAAAAATATTGTCGTAATAAGGGCACATCTGACATGTAAAACAATCGAACCGAATACAACGTTGGATTCTCATCCGAGGAAATGAAATTATTTTTCGTTCCTTCGGGTCCGATATTATTTACTTTCAGCCAGTCCCTCCAATAGAGAAATCCCGCGAATGATGGGTTGACAGCACCCCTACGAACGAATATGAGGGAGATATCGCAGGTATCGATTTATAAGTGGAATTCAGTCTGCGGCTAATCAAACAGAAGGAGCTCCGGCGAAGTTTTGTAAAATATGCATTTTCTCTCCTGCGTTCGTTCGTATTCATACTGCAGTATTCTGAATATTAAGTTCATTTGGGATTCGGTGTTAGCGTTAAGGAAAGTCGTCTCCTAAGTTTGGAGGGTGCGAAAAAGTCAGTTCAAACTAATTCCAGCGAAGGAAGTTTTATGAATTAAAACTTAATTACAACTGTTGATTGTTTCTTTTTTACTAGCCGTGGCCCATCGCGGCGTCGCTCGCTCATTTATTTGAAGAGGTTAAAACTCTAATATCCATATTTTTCGTATACAATATTTCAAAAAATGAGGTTCTGAGATTAGCTTGAAATGCAGCTTTGTTGTCTTCCTTTGGCATATGTTCCAGTTCTATCTGAAACATTTCTATTTAATCTTCGGTCCCTTAAGTCCCTTACTCAAAAATGGTGGTGGTCGTATCGAGATAAGTAAATCCAAGTCAGATCCAAATAAGGAAATTAAATTTATGGTCGAATAAATTTATCGGAACTTGTTTCTGATACATTCATACCTATATTGAGTCAGACCCTACCAACAAAGATAATCACAGTTTACTTAAAAAATAAAAAAGTGAAAGTTTCGTACCTAATAATGTGTCAGATGAGCTTGTAAAAATGTTAATATTTATTAACCACATATAAAAAGGATGGACGGACACATTACACATTAGGGCTACAAGAGTTTAGAAATAACTCGAACATGACCTGAGTTATTAATGGACCGTGACAAATCATATGTAACTCACCTGTAAATAGGCAAAACATTGGTGTGTTCTAATTATCAACTAGGTTAGGTGTTCAAAAAATGACGATGTGTAACATCGTAAGATTTTCTCATATGGCCGGACAAGATATTCATGGCAACATTATCACCGTTTTATTTGAACATTAATATTTTCACTCATTAGTAAATATTTCTTTTGGTCGTTTATTAAATGACAAAGGTTTTTGGAAAATGTTTTTGAATAGAACTAACTTTATCGAAACGATAAATAAATTTACTTATGTAGTATAGCAACAACAAGTTTCAATGTCCATAATTGGAAATAATAATCCAATCATCGACGTGGAATAAATAAAAACAACTTTACTTGATGGCGATGTATCAGTTAGACTGAACAATAGTTACTCTACAAACCGATGCATTTCAGAAAGTGCCCTTTAGGGCAATTTTAGATAAAAATGTTTCGAATAAAAGATATAGGCATTAAACAGCTAACTTAAGTTATGAGATTTGGTATTAATCACCAAAACCGTTTCAAAGAAAATTTTACAACACAATAAAAAATTCTTAAAAATAAAATGGCTTTTAAGATAATTTCAGAAAAAAATATTTTAAACAAAAATTGTGTACATTTAATATGTTAATTGAGATATGAAGTTTAATGAAAAGTTCAGTCTTTTTGAAAAAGTGGAAATGTTCAAGAGTAGGGGAGACTGGGTACGGTTGTAACAATTTTCCTTGAAATGTACACAGCACAGCTATTACAGCTATAAGCAGCGATTGAAGCATTTTTGATGAAAGCAAAATCATTTATCTTTAAAGTAATGTCGAAACCAATAGCTCAGGTATAACAGTTTGGCAGGAATATGTAATTTTAAGGAGTGTGTGCGATCGTTAGAACCGTCCCCATAGCAGGGGCGGTTGTAACACCAATGGGGGACGGTTGTAACACTCAAAAATAATACATAAATCAGACATTTAAAACGAGTTTTATTACTGAAAAATACTGAAATGTACTTAAAACATATTAAAAATATTTAAGGCGTGTTCAAGTAGATAATTGTTAAAACTAAACTAAAACAAGTCAACAGAAATAATATTCGTTCTTTGGAGCGTATCACTCGAATATGGAATGGATTGATGTTCTCGGGGAGACGTGGGAAATCAACGAGGAACGTTCTTATGGAACGTTCTGTATGGTAACACTTAGTCTTACACCTTTCGGGTACCTCATCGACCTTAGTTGTATTTCACCACTGGTCTAACACGCTGTCCAAATTGGGGGGTTTCTATTTTTCAATAATGGCCCTCCAATACATCTCATATTGACGATATACAGTGGTCCTATCTATGTATTGCTTACTTGTCTCCACCTACAATGTAAGTGTTAACATTGGTTATATCAGAGATACTTACCACTTTGCTTTGTAGAGCCATGATTATGTCCGCAACAGCGTGACGAAACGTCGGCAGTAAATGTTTAGCAACGAGTGTTGTTTCATTTTTTGGGGTTTGACCAAGAACGTTCCTCGTTGATATCACTCGAATAGTTTCGTAATTAGACGGACCAAACAAAAATAATTTCCAAAAATTAATTAAAAAAAACTAATCAACAAAATATAAATTTAAATAAAATATTATTTCCGTGTAATATTTACTCAGATTCATCGCAGTTATGGTATATATAAAATTTGCTCCCACCAGTACAAGCTACGTGAGACCATTGCTTGCAGACCCCCTGACACTGAACCCAACTCTCTCCAGATCGACTCGCTGAATACGTCTCTTGGCAAAGAAGGCAATAATATTCTTCTTCGGATATTCTGGTGGTGTTAGTCTTTTTTTTCTTTGCTCTCCCTTTCCCTTTCCATTTGTTTGTCTTTTCAGTGGATATTTGAAGTATTTTTTCTTTGATTGTGTATTCTTCAATCGTTTCTGTCGCTCTTTATACTCTTTTCTAACAGTTAACCTTTCAGGAGCATCTGTGTAGATCGCAGACTTTTTGATCTTTCTACCTCTGTTTTCTAATTTCCTAGCAGAAACTTTAGGGTAGGGCCGTAACGCCTCAGGTTAGAATACTTTGCTTGTAGATGGAAGAGGTTCTGGTTGCTGACGCGAAACAGCATCACGAGGAGAGATGCCTGGTTCTAGATTGGATGTAGAAGCTTGCGACTCTTCGTTAACTTCTGGAAGTGTTGGTCTAAGCGGCGTTTTTGTTGTTTGGAGCTCGGCGATTTCAAGTGGTGTAGGAATTTGACTATCAATAAATGTTTCGTTTGCATATCCCATACTAAAACTTTGTACAAGTTCATGGTAATCTTCATTCGCGGCATCCCACTTTCGCTTATATCTCAAGAGAGAGACATAATTAACGCCGTACTGTACAGCAACTCGTCTTAATGAAGTCCCTAATTTGATTTCATCGTAGGCGTAGTTACACGACAGGATGTCACTTTCACCTCTCGTAGTCTTTCGAATACGTTTCCTATGCATCCTGCAATAAAAAATATAAAATTAATGTTACAACCGTCCCCATGCAAAATCGTTACAACCCCCCACCACCCCCCCCCTTTTGGTAATACGGCTGTCATAGCAACGAGATAACACAACCTATACAAAAACGAATTAGCGTATTATAATCTCTAAAATACGACGATTGCGTAAATATATTTTAAAATACAATAATATTATTAATATTTAAGCTATATCATAAATAAACTCGCCAAAAATACTTACTTTTGGTTGACAACAGACAATAGGCCTCCTTGTAAACGCACTTACCGCAAGACAGACCAAGCAACACTGAAGTCATGGGTCATGGCGGGACTTGCTACCTGCGTGCAGCACTTTTGTACCTCGCACCTACCTTGTATAGTTTCGATAATATTCGAGTTGTTACAACCGGACCACGTTACAACCGTACCCAGTGCCCCCTATTGTATTTAGTATTTATTATTATTAGTATTTAGAAAAAAAATGTTTCAAACACAAGTTGTAGCCATTGAGTTTAGTTCAAATTTAAAATTTGATAAGAATTAGGTATTTTCTCATTTTTTGAAAACTGGCTAAATGAGAGATTATATAAAAAGTCATTTGAAATTCTAACGCTTGGAATTGGCGCCTAAACGCACGCCGTCTGACGTCACACCGCATATAAACAGTGTAGTGAAAATACTATTTTACGATGCGAATAATACAAATTACTAGATTTGGTCGCAATTTAACTCCTACACTCTAGCGGAAACAACAATAAAGTCCAAAATACTCGAAAAATCTATTTGTGGACTGCAGAACTGACCCCTGTTTATATGCGGAGTGACGTCATGATGAGCGGTCGTTTCGCTGGTCCTTTATCTTTTCGCAAATTTACTGCTTTTTGTACCTGAAATACTTGGTGCTGGGCCTATCACACGATTTTTTATGATTATAATATTTGTCTGAGGGTTCGTTCCTATGAATTTAGATATATTTTGTTTAATTTAAAATATATGGCAAATACCTAATTGGTAAAGCCGTTATGGAGAAAATTGAGAAAAACTCAAAATTCACAAAAGTAAAGGGTCTTTCGTAGAAGATCAGGCAAGATAACGATAACGGCAATCAATAAGGATGGGATAGTGTCACACGCCTGAGGGCCTAGGGCCCAAAGGGTGTGCTCTGGTTGGGTTTGTAGCTGGGTAGAGACTAAAAAGAAGACATGGCAACACGGACAATATTTATTCAAACATTAAATATTATAGGGGAGAGAACATTGACAAAGGGCGAAAAATAATGATTAGTGGGTGAAAAGAGAATATAAAAGCCGAAGAAATGGTTGCTTACTGTGGTGTAACGAAGGGCAGTAGGCGCGAGGCTCCTCCAATCAGCGTCATGTCGTGGACTCTCAGACGGGCAGCGTGACGGGGTGCTCGATGACTGATCCCCCGATCGATCTGATCGATCCGTATAAATACTTACTGTTTGTTGACAAACGTACCCGCTGTCTGTCCGCGAGTCACGTATCGTCCTTCGGTTTTGTGTCACCTCCGTGCTGATTTAGCTTGGGTGGTAACCCAGTTGCGCTAATGGGGCCGTATCGCAACAATAGTAAAGTAAACATACAAAGTTTAAAAAAAAACGTTGGACCAGTTTTTGAGATAATCCAAAAAGAACTAGAAAAACCTAAAAATTGCGAGTAAAATGCCATTTGCCCTTAACTGATTCTAATGAAAGGTATGTGGTCTCCAGGTTTAAGTGAACGCAGCCTAAATACAAAATTTCAACTTTTCACTATTTATAGTTTCTGAGGAAACGTTGGCCACATACACACGCACGCACGCGCGCACACACAAACGACATGTTTCCAAAAACATGTTTTTCGAACTCAGAGGACCTTATGTCGGCCAGAAATGCCAATATCACAAATTCCGAAAATCAGTACGATTACAATACTTTCTCTTATTATATGGGTATATAAGAAAGTAAAAATCAACGTAAACTTAATATGCGTCAGTACATTTCATTGATCGAATATATAAAGTATATTCTATTACTATATTAATGATAATGTTACGGTCCTCGGGGCTTAGGGCCCACAAGGGTGCTCGTTTTGTAGGCGGACGTGAAATAAATAGGTGGAACAAATTGAACATTTATTACCAGGTTTATAGGGGGATGGTAGCAGTTTAGACAAAGTTACTTAGGGGAGAGAGAGAGGTATTGTGTACATACTGAAAAGACCAACGGCACAGTTAATACATATGATAAAAAGGCACTTACATGAATTTCCAGGGGGCGTGGAAGCACAACATATGCAAGGATCTAAAGACCTCGTGTCCGGACATCTCTTCCAGGGGCAGCGACAAACGGACGATTGGGACGTATGCCAAAACGGCCAAAATTTACCTACTACTAAATCGCAATAATTAGATAGAGGTAATCCCATCGCCCAAAACGGCCAAAATCGAACGAAGTATTTACCTCTGTGTCTACCAGGCCCTTTCCATCTGTCTTGTATATTGCACTATTTTTCTGGAATTATCAGCAATGACAGCGGTGATTAGACAGGTTAGGGGTAGTTGAAGAGTGTCAGGTAGGACCTGACACTTTGCAAAATTTCAGTTTTCTTAAAAGAATGGCTTATCGCTGTGTATCAAATAAGGGCGCGAAAGTTTTACTTTATGAAAATTTTAAGTTCAAGAGAGCGTATATTTCAAAAAGTGGTGAAATTCGTTGATGTTGTACAACGAATAATTGTAAAGGCTACGGTATATAGAACGTTAAGTGATGATATTGTGATAAAAAAGTGCAATGAGCATAGTCATAATGTAGACATGAAGAAGATGGCCCGTCAACAAATACCCCAAGCAGTAAAACGAAAAGCCATAGAAGATGTTATGGAAAAACCATCCAAATTAATATGTTTTGGTAAGTGACCCAAATGTTTGTAGGTTAAATTAAAATATAACAAAGTGCCGTTCTTCTATCTTTAGTATTTTAATTTTAAATTTTGTTAATATGTAATTAAATCGGTGTTTTAATATAGGTGTTCAATGTGTAGAAGGTGCGGAAACGATTATGTCTACAAATGACATAAATTGCACGAGAAGAAATATATATTATGCTAGAAGACATATGCTGCCTACACTTCCCAATTCCATTGAAGATGTTCACAGCATTATAAAAAAAAATGCCAATTGAAACAAATCCCGGAGAAAACTTTTTAATTGGAAACGATGATATAAACCATATATTTTATGTGCAACAAATCTTAACTTTTTGTGTGACGTAGAAATAATGTATATGAATGGAACATTTGAAAATTGCATAAAATATTTCTATATCAAATGTTTACTCTGCATGGACTAAAGAACGATTGTTATATACCAGTTGCGTTTTGTCTGCTACCCAGTAAAACAACTGATATATATATATGAAAAATTATTCAATATTTTAAAATCAAAAGTGTATTGAAACAATAAACAAGGAACTTAAGCCAAGAAGTATAGTCATAGATTTTGGAAAGTCAATTCATAATGCCGTGAAATCTGCATGGCCTTGTAGTAGGGACGACTACGAGCTGAGCGCGCGGTCAAATTTTCTAGTGCGAGATCACGTCTAACTGAGCGCATTTGCGGGCGACTACCTGAACCACTTTTATGACGGTCACAACTTACCTGATAGAGCGCGCGCTTATTATTATTTTTATCTTATTACGGAATATATGTTTGAGTTGTATCATTAAAATAAAACCACATGGTCCAAGGACCAGATCCTGGAAGGGGAGCCAACTGGCCACTTTATGACCCCTAGCGTTGATCAATCAACGCCCCTAGGTAAAATTTACAATTAAGTTTGACAAGCCAACTGGACAGTGTCAATGAGTATCGACCGGCCAACTGGCCAGGGAAGATAGGCCAACTGAGCGGTGGAAGTTACTGCATTTTAGAGGTGCAATAATTAATTAAATAATTACATTTTATAGTATAGTAGGTATCTGAATACGCAATATCTGAACGCAAGGGGACAAGGATCAAATACCGCAAATTATAACTAAGTTTTAATGAAAGTCCAAGTATTCCTCTTAAAATAGGAACAGTAATCCTTAAAAGGGACACAATTAATAACAGGTAGATACACTGGCTAGTTGGCCTGTCTCAAGGGGGTGCGTTGAAATTTACCTAATTTCGTCACCGCTCAGATGGCCGGTCGACTTTTATTATCCCAAGGGTTCACAGTCCAGTTGGCCTGGACCCTCCTAGAAGGGCCTAAATCCGACCCAAGTAGGCGCGCTCAGTTCGACATGCCTCTTCGCGGTCATTGCGCTCAGTTGGTAGTGTTTTAAATTGACCGTGCGCTCAGTTGGTATTTTCCCTGTAGTAGTATAGTTGGATGTAAGTTTCATCTTTTTCAAGCTTGGTGGAGAAAAATTCAAAATTTAGGTTTGTCCGCTATATATAAAGACAAAAGACAAAAAGCAAATATACATTTGCTATTTGTGTTATGTTATGTTATATATGAACTCGTATTTGGAAATAAAATATATGACATGACATGTGTAATATTTTAGCCCAGTGTTTTATTTGAAAAAATAAGTTTGTTTTTTTAATATGCTAATATAAACGATCAGTTGCGGAAGTCGGACACCGTGGAGGTTACACCGTATATTTAATTTGGCCGTTTTGGGCTATGGTATGAGAGAGAGCATATCCAAGCTTTTGGCCGTTTTGGGCGATAATAAAAACGAACCCTAATTTGTTTGACCGTTTTGGCGTACACCGCGACAAACACGTAGACATTTTTCCGTGAGAGATAAAATTATTTGTTATTGATGAAATGGCCAAAGAACGGGATATAACAATTTTAAGGCTTCCTCCATATCGTTGCGTTTTAAACCCCATTGCGTTAATATGGGCCCAGGTAAAAGGCCATGTTGCAAGAAACAACGCAACATTTAAATTAAAAGATATAGAGGTTCTGCTACTAGACGGAATAAAAAGGGTCTTCCCGGAAAATTGAAAAAAAAAACGACAATCACGTGATCAAAACGGAGGGAAAATTTTAGCTATTAGATCATTTAATGGACAGGACAGTAGAACGTCTAATAATTACCACAAATAACGATGATAGCTCCTCTGAATTTTTATAAGGTTAATTTTGTATATTCATATGTTGTATTGTTAGTGTGTAACGTACTTTGTTCGGTAAGGCAGAGTGGTTGGCGGCACAACGACTCTGGCGGAAAGTTACGTCACTTATTTAAATTGACGCAAGTTGCGGTGTTCGGGAATTCGGGAAACGGTTTCAAAGTCGGTTTACCTCGGGCGCCAGATTTTTAAGGGTTAACTCCCTACAGCCACGGGTGAGTTTAAACTCAGGAGAATGCCAGGGGGTCCGTGAAAATAAAACACTCAGTACAGGAAAAAAATACGGGTGATTATATATTACATCTAAGAAGTTATTTGCAGAAAATTGATTAAATTTGAAAGTGAATACGGATATCGAATGAGCGGAAGATCGTAATTACACTCTATACGGTAGCTAGGGACGGTTCGGCAGCGGAGGCAACGATTTGCCGATTACTATACTTTCGGGAAGTTTTGGCAACGGTGTGAGATCCGGAAATTCGGATTTCAGAGAGGAACCGGCAACGTTGCACGCCGCATTCGATCGAGCGCCCGGGCTCAGCTGATCGGGCTCACTGACGAGAATATGTTAAATGAATGGAAATAGGTATTGAGAAAATACGAGAATTAAACATTTCTATTTAAAATACTAATAATATATTTACAAAGCGGGAAAATGTAAGTTATTCAAATGTAATAGATAATTAAACGTGCAGAGTCGGTAGAGACGGTTAGATGCAAGCGGAAGAGAGAGAGTAAGCGAAGGTGAGAGCGGAGCAAACAAGCGAGGGTGGTGTCAACCCCTATAGGGCGGGCTCAAGGGCGGAAGCGGAGATCTTGCGTGCGGCTCGTAGTTAGAATTAGGACTTGTGGAATTGCGGTTAATTATCGTAATAAAGACGTCCTGGGAATATTTCACCGAGAACGTTTTACTACGAACTGAGAGAAGGAAAAGCTTACGTCAAAGAGACACAATATAAGCGGATTTTGAGTACTCACACTGGAAGATGAAACTATCCGCGGAGACACTTGTACCGAAAACTCACTTCGCGAGAGACGGGCGGTCGAGCGGCGGAGATTCTTTCGTGTCGCGAGAAAAGCAAACGACAGAACGGGCACTTGGTTCGGCGGAGAAAACTTTCGGACTACTCGCGAAAGACGGACGGTTGGCACTGCAGAGACACTCCAGGATTACTCACAAGAGCGGCGACTACACCAGATACATTCGATATTTTTCGTTAATATTTAGAAATCCCTGGGAAACAAAGAGGGGTAATTTGCAGCTCGTAATTAAAGAGACAACTGGTGGTCTTTTGTTTAATCTCGGTCTTCAAATTTTACAGGTGTCACGGCGGAGAGACAATGGTTATCTATTTGAATTTACGGGTTTTCCGCAAACGGAAACAGAGGAAGACTAATACCTACATTTCGAATAACGGTCGGATTAACGGCTACTACGAGCTCGTCCACGGTACCTACGAGCTCTTATCTCTTTGTATCCCATCAATTTATTTACCGACCACAGAAATGAACATTTTTGGCAAATACATATTATATTAGGTAAAAACTTAAAAAATATACTAAAAATAATACTGCAGAACATGAAATTAAATATAATTACAAAAAATAAGATTATTTTACAGAATGTAATGTAATCATATTCAAGTGATGACAATATAAATGATATTTATTACAAGTAACAGAACATAAAATTATTATGTAATATAAAAAATTTACCGTTCAGAAAATCAAAACAAATAGACAATTTAGTATTATCGTATCATCGCATTATTATCGATAGTGCATGCTAATTTAGATTTGTCGAGTAATAGTGGGAAACACTTTTGACAAAAGCTTATTTATTAATATTGTTATGAACATAATGTTCGTTTATTTTATTTTCAATAAATTTAATTTTTCGCATCGTTATATTATTACTCTAGCTTCTGAGGCATTTATGTGCAGTTCGTATTTTTACGCATATTTCTGCTTGGAAATTTAGTAGAACATTTGTAAATTTAAAAATGTCGGAGTGTGATTTATAAAAGCATTCATTGAATTTGGAATGAAACGATTCACACGCATTCGTAGTATAAATTGTTCTAAATCTTTCGTTAATCCCCTGAAGAAAATCGCGGATCGAGCCCGTACTTGGCAATAAGTGTCGCAGGTAGCGCTTGGTCGAGCTCGTAGACTCCCCTACTGACATCTCAATATCCTCTCGCCGGATTTCTGCTTATCTCTTACCGTCTCCTTCTTCTTCGCCTTCGGACCTTTTGTTCTGACACCAGTAAAGAGGGTGGCCCCTTCAAAATTATACAAAAATAGATAAAAATGCAGGTATACTGCTTACGATAACTGCGAATTTTTTGTTCTCCGGTAGTACATGAAAATTCCCTCTGTTGACGACCAGCTCATATGTGCGTCTATCTTGTCTGGAAAAAGAGCATAAAATAATTTTTCAAACACCTTCAAATACCAAATTCCGTATTCAAAATGATGTTCGTCGTTCCAGATCCGTACCCGAGCGAGCAGGCTCGCTCGTACGACGAGATCTGCGTTGCTGCGGCCGGCTACAGCGAGACGTTCGCCTCGGCGGCAGAGGCGTTCCGCAAACCGGGCGGCGCGGCGCCCCCGGCCACTGCCGCCGCCGCGGCGGCCGCCGTCGCCGACCAGAGGAGCGTCGCGGCCCAGTTCCAGCAGCCCGGCGCCGTCCTCATGGTCTACGGTCTCGACCCGCTCAGGACGAACGCCGACAAGCTCTTCAACCTCATGTGCTTATATGGAAATGTTGCTCGGGTGAGTACCTACCGAGTGCCGCAACTAGTACCCTTGATCACACAGACGATTAATCCATCTAGATCCGTCTATTTACAAAATAATATATTGCGAAGATACTAGCACATTCTAATGTTTTATTTTGACATTGTTGCATGAATTGATATGACGACATGAATTCTCTCTCACGTTTTTTTGGGGTACTTTGTGCTTTCGTTGTACGTAAATCTGCAATAAGGCTGACTTTCGATAGGAGTGACAACATCGATTCGTATGCTTTCAATCGGCGGCGGTCAACTCGTAGGAAATTTTATTCCCTAACCCCGAGGTCGATCAACTAGTAAGCGAACCGGCAGGTAAATTTTTAAAGGGTAGTTTTGGATGAGTCAACTCATAATAGGATTCTCAGAAATACTCAAGGGGATGATGATTGCTATGTAACGAAGTAGTTCGGATATTTGTTTAAAACTAAGAATATGAAATAAGCAGGGGGTGATTTGTTCAGTTACGACTAAACGGTGACACGGTAACGATGGATCGCACCGAGATAGTTGTGGTTTTATTAAAAGTCAACGCGGAAAAGACTTGCTTGTTGTTAATGATCGTAAATTTCATTTAAAGCTTAATTCAAATAACGGCGATCATATGTGGTATTACCCCTGCCCGTAAAACCCTTACGAGTTGACCGATCTAGAGAACCATATTCTTACGAGTTGACCGATCTCGGCGAAGGTAAAATGCGGACCGGGATTAATTCTTACGAGTTGACCCGTGCCCCTTTCAACGCGACATATGTTTGTTTCCATTGCTTTTCGTGAAGTATTTTAAATAATATTTCAAAAAGACAATGGTTATGGTATTTTATTGAAGAAAAGGCATTTGTTTTAGTCTCTGATAACTGTATTATCGGCCCCTCTTTCGTTTATCCCGCTAAGTCCATCAGGTAATAAAGTTAAACAGTCCAAGTCTAAAATTAACACACAAGAACACGAAATAAAATATATTTTAAACAGATTTTTAGTGAACAGATAGAACCCAATAGTTATTTATTGTTCATTGTATCCGCGAGTGTATTACAACGTTTTATTCAATTTTGCCATATATAAACTGACGTTTAGCGGAGTAAGTCCAATTTTGAAGAGAAAATTTGACAAGATGACAACTTCAGTGCCGCAACCTTGACAACTAGGAAAACAATTTTAATCATATAAAACGTCACTTTATACGGCAAAATTGAATAATAGTTATGTAAGTCACAAGGAATGTAAAGACGTTTTACCAATCGAGGCAAGTGTATACGAGCCGAGGCGAAGCCGAGGCTTGTCACTTGCCGAGAATGTTAACAATCGATACATTCCATGTGGCATTAGATTTTTCACGCTGCCATTGAAAATTTCCTTATAATTCCTCAAAAAATGAAATGTTTGATTCAGTTTGGACGTACGTCACTCTAACATAAGTTGACTGACAGCGATTTACGATGGCAGCAGCGTGAAAAAAATATTTTTCACGCTGCCGCTATCGTAAATCGCTCTTATATGCATAGATACGTAGCAAGAAAATGGCACATATCATTCGTGTATTATTTTTCCTTGACGACGGAATGTGAATACTGTCATTTACATTCCTAGGAAAATCAAAAGGGTAAATCAAGTTGATTTATCCCTAGTTACGCATGTGTCACTACATATGTCTGACGTATGTCAGTCAAATTATGTCAGAGTGACGCACGTCGAAATTAATCAAACATTTCATTTTTTGAGGAATTATGAGGAAATCTTCAACGGCAGCGTGAAAAATCTAATAAGCCACACGGAATGTATCGAGTGTTAACATTCTTGGCAAGTGACAAGCCTCGGCTTCGCCTCGGCTCATACACACTTCCCTCGAATGGTAAAACTTCTTTACATTTGTTGTGGCTTAAATAACTAAAACACAAGTAATAAAGTTAAATCTCCCTTAAACCCTTAATGCCCCTGTATATGTGAACTTGTCGCTACGAGATGTGAGGAAAGTGACTTTTCCAAAATTCCCTTAACCAAATTATCGAAATTGCACAACTGTCGATATATCAAACCAATCCAAAATTTAGCACTCTACGACCCTGCCGACTTATTAACGACTCACCCAATCTGCTGGCTACCTTGGTCTCAGCTCGGCGCCCTGCAACTCCTTTCGACGTAGCTTGCTCGCTCGCGATGCCGCCCAGGCGGCGAAGATTGACTGACTCTACCCCTCGAAAAATAATTAACAACCCTTTTCTAAAATTCCTAACTTCCAAAACGTACGACTCAAAATGAATTTACTCTCTCTGGACAACAGCCCACTATCACCTCCACGGCCGTAAGAAAACGCGCGGAAATTTGAACCGTAACAAACTCTTGACTTCACCCTCGCGAATCAAATTCTAATATTCCTCAAAGGTCCCTAACCTGAAAATAACTTCTAACGCTTCACTTCGCCCTTGAGAATAAAACTCCAATAATTCTCAAAGGTCCCCTAGGGTTAAGTGTAACTGGTGCAAACGGGCATAAGTCACGTACTGATTCAGCCTCTTCATATACAGGGTCCTCTTTCCTAATGTTACAAAACTAACTCAATAAATAATACAAAAAAACCTTTAAACATCTGCAGGGTGTTACATAACTAAATATGACAAATTAATAAAGAAAGATATAGAGTTTATATATCGTGTCAGTACCGTTCTCTCGGTTGTCTTGTTTCACGTTTGCAGCAGATCCTGTTAAAATAAATATTTGGATTTCCGTTTTGGGACGTAAGGAAATGTGTGCTTTTGGGATCCGAGTTAATACTCCTGTATACACTATTCCTGCAACGAAATAAATGAGGGTTGCTTTATGGAGAAATATGCGAGGTTATATTTGATGTTGCCATTGCGATTTTGTAACCTTTTTTATTATTTAGAAAAAATTTTTAGTACCCTTGACAATACTTTTCGCACATCACGTTTTATTGCGATCCTTCGTACTCCAGGAATTTTGTTTATTATACAAAATGTTTATCACACCGATTTGTTTACAGAATCTTGAAATATTTATGGCCCTGAAACGCAGTGACATGACTTGCTTAAATGACATAACCAAACAATGACTTAGTAATCATTTAATCCTCTCATAGACATAATACAATATAGACTACGGATCGGTATAAGGCGTGATGTGCCGAGTGGGAGCGAGAGGCAAATAAATAAGGCGACTTGTCTCTCACTCTAAATGAGAGGAGTTGGCAACTCCGTAACCATGACGATCTAACCTCTTGCCTTATCAGTTACGTCACATCCTTTTATTTTAGAGGTCGCGAGATCTAAACTCCAAGAAAACGAACTGTTTCTTCTCAATTCCACTATTTTCCCGCTATATTTACAGTTTTATTTCATTTCTTATATTTTCTCAATAGTTTTCGAAGATAAGTGATAACAAATTATTGATTATATTGACACATGATTGTCATAAGGCTGTAGAGGTTAGAGCGTCATGGTTACGGAGTTGTTAGCTCCGCCCATTTAGAGTGAGAGGCAAGTCGCCTTATTTATTTGCCTCTCGCTCCCGGCTCCCACTGGGCACATCGCGCCTTATACCGATCCGTAGTCTATATAGTATTATGTCTATGAATCCTCTACACTTTTTAAGGTTAGACCGTTGTTCCGTCACCTTCTATTCAACCTGTGAATAAGCTTGTTTCTGTGTTTTTACCTACGCCCGCCAACTTTAAAATTTTGCGCATGTCTTCTTCAACTGCCCCTCCTTAGCCGGTCCGACGTTCGAGATCTTTCTAGAATGTCCAGGGGGGCAAAACTTAATCCTTGAAGATCGAACACGTTCGTAGTTACTTCCCAACCTCTCAAGAATGAGGAGGCTCACGCCTTTAGGGCTTGATCCATTACAAATTCTTTTTTTCTTCTTCATAAAGTTGTACAACTTTGATGCTCAAACCACATGACTTGAGTAACCAATAAAAATTGAGACATTCTTGTCGCCACCGAGGTTAGACAATAGTGTCTAAAACTGCGTGCCCACAGTAGAGCGAGAATGATAATCCAAGGCAGTAACTTTATCCACCCCACGACTATAAAGTGAGGTGTAAATGTCGCTGTATATTACGGTGTCGTCCAAAAAGGCATCAACTGAATGCCTACACCTAAAGTGGAGTTTGAATCTTGCCTCCTTCCGCTTAACTCAATGTGCAAAAGTAATCTCAGTCTGTTGCAATTTACATTGGCCGTTGTTTGTACATCATTAAAAACAAAAAGAGTTAACCTCCTAACGCTTAAATTTTGTAGAACGCCTCTCGTTCAATCGGAGCGGAAATTTAAAATTTACTCCAGAAAAGTTTTGCGGTTTTCCGCGCACTACCCTCGTTGTTTGATTTAACCTCAACTTCCACCTTTTTTCGGTACGTTTAACGCGCCTGTCAAATATAGCGCGAGAACGGAACGATTTTACTGCCGGCCATAAAAGCTTTATAAACGTTGCGAGTTCCGTTTTATTATCCACCCCGGTTCCGAAATTACTGTAATTGTTAGAAAGGAGCATCGTTTAAATGGAAGATATTACGGTCATGTTTGGCCACAATATGGCCATAGAAACATAAAGCTAAAGTGAACAACTAACAACTTCTCAGGTTTCATTCTCCAACCGGAACGGTACCCAAGTTCTATATAGGATGATGCAGTTTTCTATATCATCGACATTCATTTTAAAAATCGTAATGTAAAGATTGTCACGAAATCTAGAAAGACGATTGGGTAATAGCCAGGAAAGGCTAGTTTTGTATTTATTTAGTTACACTTTGTTAGGGTTGGCGTGCAGGGTGAAAAAATATTCGTTCATTCATAGCTTAATAAAGATTGACAGCTGTTTCCTTAGATAGCGCCACTAGGATGGTGGCGCGACACCTTCTAGGGCGCAGCGCAATGGCCCTAAGTACGCCCTAAGTAAAGTCACTAGGTATATAAAAGGTTTGGGTAAATTTCCAGTTCTGCCACTTCTCCTATTTTTCGCAATTTTTCTCGAATTATATCAGAAAATCACTATTTAGATGTGTTTCTACCGGAAATAACCAACGCACCTAAGGGATAGTGGAGTAAAAAAGGGTGTTGGGTGGGGTAATGGGCCGCCCTGTATGTCCGTAAAACGGTGTGCGGTACGAGTCGAAGTGTGAATTGTGACTGATAAAGTGGATGCGACGTTGCCAAGCGTCGCTCCAAGTATGATTAGCCGGGAAATGGGCTCAGTAGGTGGGGGAGGGGGGAGGGATGTATTTCGAAAATGAATAACGTAACGGAGGATGAAGAACGAACGGAGAAGTGACCGAGAAAGGTTAATTACGCGAGTAAGCCCAGAAGGAGAAATGCATTCAAGGGGGCAAGGAAAATCCTTGTACTTACGAAATCTAGTAGGCGGGTGGAAATAGTTCCCCAGGTAGCGTTCAGAACTGATCCAGGCGTAGAGTGTCATTTGGGTATTGCGCGGAAGATAGTGACAAAGCACCATGGCGGCATATGAAGCCTAACAACCCGTTCATGTTTATGGCGATGTTGAAATAATTGCGGACGCCGACCCGACTTACACTGCACTAGGGGATGTTACGACGCAATCCGGAGGCTTCGAGTTCGTATTCGAGCAGGGTGGCCTTGTTTATGTTATCGGGCCAATTAGGAACGCCCGCCAGAGCGTTGTCCATTGACACCCTAGATAGAAGTATTGTTTAATATTGGCATTGCGAAAAAATGCTGTTTCGCGCTATATTAGCTGTACACATCAAGTGGCAAGAAGGCGTGGCGTTGGCGTTGGCGTGGAACGAATTTTGTGACTTTATCAGCGGTATATCAGTGAAATTGAACTGCCTGTTGCAAAAGATAGTAATATTCTCCGTTTTGAGCTACGGTGATCGGTGTTATATTGCAGCCTTCTGCTACCAAAATGGTATTGCACCTAATATTGTGGAGAGAGCATCGCGGATGAATGTACATTGTGCGAAAGCTGAAGTGAGGAAGATAATAGAGTTGTCCAAGTACTGGGACGCGCTTGGAGTTGTGGGCCGGGAGAGGCGAAGTAGATACAACGCGTACGATATCGTAATCGGTAGGACATGCGATTTGAATGGAACTATAGTAACAAGAGATATAGGGAGACGGAGCCGAGGTCGTGTTTGAATAGAACGGCATCGTCGCAAACGGGATGTTAGGGTATCTTGAGA
The DNA here is from genome assembly GCA_946251905.1 of Cryptocephalus moraei. NCBI lineage: Eukaryota > Metazoa > Arthropoda > Insecta > Coleoptera > Chrysomelidae > Cryptocephalus > Cryptocephalus moraei. The sequence continues at coordinate 3,512,188 of OX276460.1, forward strand.
AGTGTGGCGCAAGCGCACGAACGATATCCGTGTAGTAACCGTGACGTGTCTGACGAAATGATATGCGCGTAGTTATCGCTACATGTATGACGAAACCCGACGCTTCACCGGCAACGATGTACGAACTTAAAGACACATGCAAGCGTTCGAAATGGCGGCAGGAGACGGGAGCGTACGAAAAATGTAGGTTTGTTCCAACAAGCACTTTGCGAATCGTTCCGATTCTAGTAATGAATTTTTTAATGCGCATGTGCCAACAAAGTATTAGTTCCAGAATCAGTTCTGAAGTTCTGTTGGAACATAGAACGCGTTCTATTATTAAAGTAGAAGAACAATTCCTCTTCGTCACTTGATTCTGAGGCCAAATAGTCATTTTCATCCAAATAACTATCGCCCATTTCGCGTTTAGTTAGTTTTTACGATTTTTAAAATACATAACCCCAAACCTCACAGAAACCGTTGATGATGGGAGATGGGTGGGGGAGTCCCTATTCTCGTTCTTGGTCAGAACCAAGAACTGATTTCACCGTCCCTGAACCGAATTTGTCCGAATTCGTTCGTCGCGTGTTGGAACACATGTAGAACCAGTCCTGGGATCAGTTCAACGTTTTTTGGAACACCATAACGCTTCTGCGCACGCTCCGCCCGATTCAGAACTAATTCCGGTACTTGTTGGAACAAACCTAAAGTAGCGCAATTGGTAAGGACAATGTGTTAGACAGAGAAAACACTATTTGGAATCAAAATGGCGGAGTTACAGTTGTCCATATACATATAAAGGTCTATACTGAGCCTAGCCCATAAGCACAATAAGTGGATTTAGGTCCCAACATTATGAGATAGAAATAGCGATATGCCCATAAGTCTATCTCTCTCTAGTTGCACTTCAGTGTCAGGCGCATGCACCTCATTTTTGTGTTAGATTGGTCGGATTTGAATCGTGATCGTGCCCGTGCGTGTCCCGTGTCTTTACCTTAACCTGCTTTAACCTCGTTTGCTCGTTTCGCCTCGCCAATCTCGCCATTTAACTTGCTTGTTTGAATGTGTTGAATATCAGCTTACGTTTGTAAAAGGTTTCCTTACAAATTAAGGACTAACCGGATTCAATACGACGTGTAAAGGTGGTACTGGGTTTCAAAATAGTTTTAATTGCGCGCCTAAATGGTTATTGCAGTTCATTCGTCGGCGCTTGCGCTTGCGCATATGTAGACATATGCAAACAAAGACAGACTTATGCGAGATTTATATATCTATTTCATATTGTTGGGACATGAAATTCCCACTTACGCTCAGTATATACCTTTATATGTATGTGCAGTTGTCAAACGCTTGTCAATTGCCATTTTAAGTTGTCACGGGAGGAAGTTCAAGTTTAATCGTAATAAATAAAATGTTGCCATTACAAGTTTTCGTTTTGATTTCTCCTATAAATTTCACAAACTACTCCACATACAGTCGAATGCAAAACATTTTGGTTGTTTGTCATGTCATGTCATGTCAAACATGTCATTTTTTTCAAAGATATGCAACCAAATAGCAACATTTGTCCAACATTTGAATTTACTGTGTAATTTTGGAATCAAAATGGCGGCCGAATTGCGCTACTTTGGAGATATAGTGACTTTAGCCCTAAAATTTCGTCTCCAATCGTCTAATCTTCGATATAATCACATCATAACCGCTCTATATACGGTACGTTGATATACACTGACCACAAATCTGAAATCGTTTTTCTTTCCCAGATAAAGTTCCTAAAGTCTAAGGAAGGCACGGCGATGGTCCAGATGGGCGACAGCGTCGCCGTCGAGCGCTGCGTCCAGAACCTGAACAACGTCGCCGTCGGTCTGACGGGCGCCGCTCCCCTGACCCTCAACTCGAAGACCGTCAAGGAGCAGCAGAACGACGCCGCCAAAGAGCATAAGCTCCAACTCGCGTTCAGCAAGCAGCCGTACCTCAGCGAGGTGACGAACCCCTACCCGCTGCCGGACAAGTCGCCCTCGTACAAGCTGTACATCAACAACAAGAACAACAGGTTCATGAACCCGGCGATGGCGAGCAAAAATAGGATCCAGCCGCCTAGCAAGGTAGATTTTCTGGATTTCTATTTGCTGAGACGTGACATGGCTATCAATCAGTCACTCTTTACTTCCATTTTTTTCATGGTTTATGACATAGCAATAAATGAATATATCATTTATAAAACAAAACAAAATATAATACAATGAAATTAAATTAACAGTTATGAAGTGAGTACAAGGACAATGAAAGTTACAAACGAACAAACAGGGAAATTGCATTCCAAAGAATTCGTCACGTATGCGCTCCATTTTTATAAATTCATTTACACTATACATACATTTCTCGGATAAAAACCCTTCCAATCCATGTTTGAAGTAGGAGGTAGTTATATTCTTGAGATTTCTAGAAGATTATTAAACATTTAAGATCAACGTGATCAGGAGCATTAGCTCCTTTAGCTCATTTTTCTTTTGGCAAAATGAACGTGAAAATAGTGCATTGTTTGTGTAGAGCAATTATGCATTAGAGCCATTTGGGGTTAAGGTAGATAGTAAGCAACATAAGTAACCCAATCCATAGAGCCAAAAATGCCAAGTTCGGGGGAATGCACTTCGTGCATACTGGGGTGTAAGAGAGGCTCGAAAGGAGACGAAAATCTAAGTTGATCCACCCAAGATTTGCTAAGGTTTTGAGAGAAGTGGGGATTTGTAGGTAACGAAAACAACTATTCCGAACATAGAAGCTGTGGTATTGATTTTGTAGAAATATATTCAAATTAAAAGTTATAGATAATTGGAAAATATTTACTTTGAACCGCCACAGAGGTTAATCGATTCATTAGCTATTGCAAAAATGTTAAGAAAACCCTTGAAAATGGCCATTTCTTGTTCAATGAATAAGTAAAGGAATATTGCAACGTTAATCCTTTTTAATTATCGTTCCCGAAGAAAGTAGCTGTTCTGATTGTACACCTAATATTGTTTGAAATATTTCTAAATGGTTAATATTTACTGCGCTACCTACATTACTTTGTATATCCCAGAACGAATTTTTGCGGTAAAAGTCGCCATATTTGAGCAACAATTTTGAATGCTATCAAAGTGCAATATATTTTTGAATGTTTATATAAATTTGCAATGAAAGAATCAATTAAAAAGTTACAAACAAGTACAACATAATTTATCGTGCAGAATATTGAGGTAATTTTTTTGTATAAACAAATTTAGCTACCCTGTCGGGTATTAACTCTATGAGTTTTCCAACCTGATACATGGATAGCTGGGTTAATTGGGCACATTTAAACGAAAAGCAAATTGCATCGTCCATGAAAATCGCTTGAAAATCATTACTCAGGGGTTTTCGGGGATGCCGAATTCAATTCTGGCATTAGAATTTCTCGGGGGTGGCTCTGCGGGGGTGATTGTGGGGGAAATTGCATCGTGCATGAAAATCGCTCGAAAATCGTTACTCGTTACTTCATAGACAATGCAATTTCCCCCCCAATCACCCCCCGGGCACCCCCACAAAGCCACTCCCGAGCGCCCCCGGGTAATTCTAATGCCAGAATTGAATTCGGCATCCCCGAATACCCCCGAGTAACGATTTTCGAGCGATTTGTCTAAGTTTCCAGTCGTTCTTATAATATTACAAGTAATTATGCAATTGCAAAATGCATTTATTGCACCAGAATGCATTTTTCGAAAAATGGCATAACCAGACGATACAGACTTTTTTCCTGGGAGCTTTCTGAACACAATGCAGAAAACCGCATCTCGATATCTGCTGGCTTTAAAAATTTCATTATTTCGGTCGATTTTAATCTAAATGCCCTGGACTATAATAGTGCGGACACTTCTTTCGGGTGTATACATATTGGATATGCTTATGCTCGCGCCAATCCCCTCTAAGTCAGTTCGCCTTCTTATTCTTTTGGTGCCGTCTTTATTAGTGGAGGTTAGCGATTACAGTGACAAACTCGCCTCTGTCTTCCGCTGTTCTTATTAAATCCTGTCCAGTTTCTAATGTTGCGTAGCCATGGGAACTTTTTCCTGCCTACTCCTCTTTTACCTTTTATTAGTAATCGAGGAATATAGTATTTTGGATTACGCACTAGATGTCCCAGGTACTCTGTTTTTCTTACTTTGATTGTTAGGAGGAGTTCTCTGTAACGTTTATTCTCATTTATTTACACAGTTCTAAACACTACCTAATTTATTTTGGCTACTCCTTAACTAACTAATTTAGGTTACACACTTAACGCGCTAATTTATTTGTACACTTCTCGTTTGTCGGCTTATCGCACTTTTTCACTCACGGTGGCTCGTCGTCTACTCTCCTTCGACCTCAGTTTTACAAAGCTAGTCCTGACTTGGGCAATTCTCGACGTTATTTCTTTTTCAGGATTCAGTTGGCTGTCTTTCCAACAGTCCAATTATTTGAAGTGATTGACCTGCTCTAATACGTTGTCATTGACTATGAAGGGTATGGGTACATTCTGTTTTGTTTGAATTACCATTACTTTGGTTTTCTTTCCTTTGATGCGTATTCTGTATTCCGTATTCCGTATGCTGTCATTTTAATTGTACAAACAGCAATTGACATGTCAGACAACAATGGACATCTCGAAGTATGCAGAAAATATAATCATATTTGGTACGATACTGATCTACTTATAATTTTTGCACTATTGGCAAATGGGAGAAAAACCATATAGTACTTCTGAAATTGTACTGAAAAGAAACCTACTGAATTTTTTACATGTGGTAGTTTTAAGTATGAACACGTAAACCGAAAGTTTTATTTTTATGTATTTTTGCAAGCTGCGATACATCTGAATTTTACAACGTTGGAAAAAATAAAATTTTAAATTGCTTACCTTCAGAAACATTAATTGAACTCGCGAGCTCTTTATGCTCCTTCAAAGCGCGGAAAAATTACGACTATCGGTAAAATATTATTAAAGCGTTATGTATGACCAAAAATGACGGAAATGTGAAAAAATATAGCAAAGATCTGCACTTGAACGACATTAGACTTTTGTACTTTGAGAAATCATCAATGAAAGCTACTGTCAAATTATAAAATTTACCTCCGACCAACAAGGCAGCTAATAAACACTGTTTGAGGTGTTAACTGCAAGTATGGCTCACTTCAGCCCGATGGAGTATAATTAGGAAACGGGCGAAAATGGATTGGAGCCAATTCTCTGTTTACTGATGATGTGGTAGCACCTGAGACATGCGAAAACATTTAGTGCAGGTGCGAATCAGGCTCTGGCAAGAAATATGGCTGTCGAAGATATCAGTTAAGATGCACGCGCTTATGCCCACATTGCAATGACAACAACTGCACTAATGATACTCTAATTGATTTCAAATGCGCCGATGAAAGCTACACTGACGTTTTGGAAAACATTGAATCATCAATAAATATAGGTAGAGACGATGAGGATAACGATGAAAGTGTTGAACAACCCTCCAAAAAAATGAAACACAAATAGACATATTTTATAATATGTTGACCACTGATGAGTGGTCCGATTCATCTGATGATGAAGAATTCCAAAGCAGGAAAAGGCCACAAAAACCAAAATTATTTCGAGGAAACGTTCCAACAGCGTTTCGGTTGCTAATCAGTTAAGAACCAGTTTACGACAAAGCATGCGCAGTAAAAAGTCAGAAACTAGTTTCGTACCTATCCTGAACCTACTGCAGGAACAAACCTATAGCAACTTTCGCCGCCAAAAATATCGCTTTGGGATAAACAAACTAATGTAGTGCCGTAAATATTAATCATTTCTAGATGTTTCAAACAATGTTAAGTCTACAATTAGAAGAGCTACTTTTTTTGGGTATGATAATTAAAAAGAATTAATGTTACAATAGTCATTTAGTTATTTGTTGAACAAAAAAGTGGTCATTTTCAAGGGTTTTTTAGCATTTTTTCAATAACTAATGAATCGATTACCTCTGTGGCGGCAGAAATTAAAGATTTTTCAATTATTTATAACTTTTAATTCGAATATTTTTCTACAAAATTAATACCGCAGATTCTATGTTCGGAAAAGTCGTTTTCGTCACCTACAAATTCCCCCTTCTCTGGAAACCTTACCAAATCTTGGGTGAATCAACTTAGATTTTCTTCTCTTTTCGAGCCCCCACTCTACACTCTACTATTCTCGAAAGTGCATTTCCCCTGAACTTGGCATTTTTGGCTCTGTCGATTGGACCGTTTCCACTTGCTCGTCATAGTAATACTTTCTCACTAATTTTACCCAGATGCATCTGACATGGGAACGTCTAAAATCAGACAAAATCCTCATTGGAAACCACAACTTTGTCAAAAATCGTACCATTTCCGATTCCTACTCAATAACGGTTCAGTTGTAGGTAAAAGTTAAGAGATACCAATTTTATAATTGTTGTTTATATGCGCAGATCCTCCATTTCTTCAACACTCCCCCGCAAGTGACCGAAGAGGAACTGATCCAAGTGTTCAGCGACTACGACGTGGTACCCCCGAAGGCCGTCAAGCTGTTTCCGATGAAATCGGAACGGTCCAGCTCCGGCCTGCTAGAGTTTGAGAACACCACCGAGGCCGTCGCCGCCGTAATGGCCTGCAACCACGCTGCCATCGAGAGTCCAGGTACGTAACGTCACGTTTAAATTTGGACTGCAAAGAGTTCAAATATTACTTTATGAAACTGATACCATTTTTGAGAATTTCACCATTTCGTACGAACAGTTGGATTGTATAATCCATTTTGATCTCAAATGATGCGATCTTTAGATCCATTTTGGCTTATGCAACTTAAAAGGAGAACTTTGTACTGTTATAAATTTAAAAGTCTGAAACTGAAGAATAAACTTGAAATTAAACCTTTTTTTATATACATACTTGCACCAAAATGAAGAAGCCTTTATCTTACACCAAAAGCATTAAATCATGGGAAGATGTGAAACTCCAAACTGCCTCATGCTGGAAATCTTTTTGATCCTGTGGGATTCTAAGGATTCTGTGGAGTTCTAAGAGACTCAAACTTTAACCAAACTAAAACTAAGAGACTATTTTCTGAAATTTTGCACCAAACAGAAGCTCACACTTTCGACAATCATAGCGAGTTAGCATCGATAGCTTTGGCTCTAACTGAAATTAGATCTTTTTTGTTTGACATCAAACTGAAAAGATGTATTTTGCACGTTTTAACTCATATCAAATGCGTCAAAAGATTTGAAACTCCAAATTGCCTCAAACTGAAATGTTTTTTGAAACTTCATCAATCTTCACTCATATTTTGGATGGTGTAGTAATTATCCAAGAGCGTATACCCCAGGCTACATACTGAAAAATTATAGTTTTCACGGCATAATGTTCTACAGATATCTGAAAGTTTTAAATTGTAGGGGGGACCTATAGGAAGATCACTGTATGACCATAGCATACTAATTTTATACAAAATTTAGAAAACAAAGACTGCTGCAAAAAATTTGCATCTAAATTGTAAAAAAATGTGATCATTGTGTGTATTAAATTTTCGGTGATTTTCTAGGGCTATAAAAATACACGAGACAAGAGCTGTACCTATAAAGCGCGGAGTCAGACAGGGGTGTATGCTCAGCCCCATGCTCTTCAATATGTATTCTGAGGTCATATTCGAGGAAGCACTTGATGGATCCGGAGACGGCATAAAAGTCAATGGCAGACTGATAAATAACTTAAGGTATGCCGATGATACAGTGATAATTGCGGAAATTTAAATATTTGGGTAGCTGGATTACAGAGGGCTTGAATCCAGATCTCGAAATAAGAACAAGAATCGAGATGGCCAGATCAACATTCTTGAAAATGCGTAGTTTGCTGAGCGACAAAAGTCTGAATGCCCAAATACGATATAGTTTCGTCAAATGTTATGTTTTCCCGGTGCTCCTGTATGGTGTCGAAGCGTGGACGCTGAAGATCACTACAATGAATAGACTGGAGGCTTTTGAGATGTGGGTGTGCCGCCGAATGTTAAGAATACCTTGGACAGACCGCGCTACAAATATCGAAGTCTTGCGGCGGATGAACAAAGAACGTGATCTCTTAGCCATCCCGAAAAACAGAAAAACCGCCTATCTTGGACATGTCATGACGAATACTAAATATGCCCTCCTGAAATTAATAATAGAAGGAAAAATAGAAGGCAAGAGAGGGCCGGGGCGCAGACAAAAGTCATTGCTGAAGAACGTCAGAGACTGGACGGGACTGGATTCTCATACTCTACTCAGAAGTGCACAAGATAGAGAAGCATTTGCCAAAATTGTTGCCGATCTTCATTGAATGGAGTTGGTACCCTAAGAAGAAGAAGAAAATAAAAATATATTAATTGTATAAAAATATAAATCACACAGATAATTGTTGAATTTTCCGGAATTTTCCAATTTTCCACGGCGATGAAAATAGGTTAGATGTTAATATTTCGTCGAGTTACCCCAGAATAAAAAAAATGAAGGTCCTACGTTGCTTAGAAGCCGAGATATCGAAGAAAAAAAAATTGCGCGTCCAATTTGAAGTATCGGTTTCAAAACGATCTGCTATCCCCTCCACTACGACATCGTAGACTTGAGCGAAAAACCTTAACTTTAAAGGGCTATAACTTTTTTCAAGGTGCATAGGTATTAAACCTATAAATCCTATATTTACATTTTAGGTCTTCATGTAAAATTGTTGAAAATTTCGGCTCTTAATATTTATAAATAATAAAGATATGATTTTTTTTTAATTTTGCTATCTTGGCTTCTATTGACAGTAAAACCTTTTTTTTAAATAAAATATTAAAGGTTTTTTTTACCACCTTTTCAATGCAATTGATTAAAAACGTGTGTAACAATAGACAAAAAAAGTTATTCAATTTGTTTATAAGCAAAAAAAATAGCCCCTTTTTAAAATGATTTTTTAACAATTTCTTTAAAAATTAGTTGGTTTTCAAACTTAACTTATAGTTCGGCATTCAAGGAAACTATTCCACCTTATTAAATATCTGTAGGATTGCAGCCTGGGCAAGCTCAATTGTTTAAACATTGAGTCTCTGGGATAAACAAATAAGATATCTCGTAAACTAATAACCCGATCTGGCTGAAATTTTGCACACTTATAAAGGCCCCTAAAGGCTTCATAATTCGTGTATTACATTTCACTTAGGTATCACTATTATTGCAAAAGTTATTAACATTTATAAAATATTGAAAACTTGATGGTTTTTTGGTAAGAACTCAATTGTTTATTTATCGAATTTAATTTATAAAAACCAAATTAACTGTCTTTTTATTCTCTACAACTTTCCTGTTGACCACTTTTCTCTACAATGCAACCGGAAAATTATATGAGGAAAAAAATCGATTTTCACACTTTAACCCATTGTTTATAAAAAAATAGGGACATTTTAGCTGTATATGGACATACAGTGATCTTCCTATAGGTCCCTCCTACCATTTAAAACTTTCAGATATCTGTAGAACAAAATATCAACTTTTTTTTTTTGTAGCCTGGCCTAGTAGTCTTTCACAGCCGGGGTCAAAAGTACCTACAGCGTTCTTCTGGGCTATTTGGCAATTCGGCCGTGGTCCAGAAAGGTTTAAGTAACCTGACGTTTGTTTGCTTCTGCGGCAAATATCTTCAGAGGCGATGTCTTCTTGGCGTTCGACTGCTTCGAAAATTACCCTCAACTGATTCTTCTACTTGACACTTCGTGACACTTGACATTCCTAGACTTGCTGCGTTTGTTTTTGTCCTCCCAAGAGGAACCATTTATCAACACCAGGGGTATACAGTGTAACGTTCAATTTTACTCACCTACTTATAATTCTCTTAAATCCTTTGGCCGGCTAGCACAAAAAATACTCAAGGGTGGTTGAAAGGAAAATCAAATATCAGATTACAGCTGTTTTAATTGGGTACGTCTAATAAAAAGAGCGCCGAAATACCAATTGAAATAAAATCGTAAAATCCAATATTTACGTAGACAACTAATTTACATATCACTCTGTTGACCGAGTAAGTTCGCCTACAGATTACGACAATATTATTTACCTCGCAACAAGACACATGAGTTAAACTGAAACTAAATTATACAAACGTTTGACGATTTGTACAAGTCATTCAATAATAGGCCTATTATGTGACAAATACCTGTAGCTTCACACAAGCACTACACACGGAGTTAGAGACTGATAAGCCGTGGTGTGTCCTCGTCAAAGAGGAGGCGTCGACAGGCGAAATGCCTGTTGGAGGCACCGAGCTGGGTTGACGTCCGTTCCAGGTGGAATGCCCGTCTCTCGAGCGCTACACTGGGACGATCGGAGCCCGGGACGGAGTGCCCGGTCAAAAGGCGTGGCACGGGAACGGTCGGGAGCACCTTTACGTATCTCTTACTATTTTCCAACGCACAGATTTCACAATGGCTCTAATTTAACGATAGGGGCCCCTCAAATTTTGGGGTACACTAGTCAAAACTTTGTCAAGACCACCGATTTGAACTAATTCTAAAGTACCAATACTAATTTCCAAACTAATATAAAAAAAAACAACAATAATCCAACAAAATTAGATGGCTGAGCCCCTGGGATCAGCATCCTATCCCTCTCGAGGCTCGGAGCTTAATTCTATTTCACACTCACTTTCTCTCCAACTGACCCCTTCCTACGTGACCGGATATGACATATCAACAATAGCGGAGTTTCAAATTTCCTACTCTCTAAAATTCTAACCTATCCCGGCCTTCTAAAATTCCCACTACTTGATGACGTCGGTCACATACGCTCCTCTTCTGTTTCTTTTGACCAAACTGATCGGAGTTTCATATTCAAATTTACAGGACCTGATCTCACACATTATCCCAACAATCGTTCAAAATCTCATACATCCATCTTTGGTATTTTTGGCGACACACTGTCGCGGCCGTTCGAATAAAAGTGTCTACACGTAAGCTTATGTACATAAACAATCAGCTCGCCGTGAGCACAGCTTTGAATCCTTTTCAGAGCCAAATTAAATGGGATAGAGGGTATGACGTCGTGCGGCGTTACTCCGAAGTAGTTAAAATAACATATGATAATTCAATTCGTCTCTAATTCGGGATTTTCGAAAAACGTGACGTAACAACAGAATCCCATGCAAATGCGGAAAAGTCTACATTGGCACCGCAAATGATCCATCAACACAAGGATAAAAGAACACTTGAGGACTGCTGCCTAGGACAAACAGAAAAATCTGTGGTAGCAGAACACCATTTAATGTAGCTTGGAGACCATCAAATCCTGTTTGAAGACACACAAATTTTGGCCAACATTTCCACACACAACTACAGAGAGAGGTAATTGAAATTTTCAAACTTAAGAACAATTTCAACCGGAAAGAAGATATTTTAAAGATAAACAGTACCTGGATTCCCATACTTAACAAAACGAAAATTAAACCGTTAAACAGAGAAATGGTCAAGGAAGGGACAGGTATATGAGGGACCGGACAAACATACATCTTAGTAGATAATCAGGGGATGACAAAAACAAACGCAGCAAGTCTAGGAATGTCAAGTGTCACGAATTGTCAAGTCGAAGGTTCAGTCGAGAGTAATATTTTCGAAGCAGTCGAACGCTTAGAAGACTATCACATCGCCTCTGAACATGTTTGCCACAGAAGCAAACGAAACGTCAGGTTACCTAAACCTTTCTGAACCACGGTCAAATAGCCCGGAAGAACACTGCACCGGTGTAGTAATTGCTAGGAAACTAATGATCTTTGAGAGGCTTTTAAATTCTAACAGCCATCAAACTAATTACTTTCTGAAAGTTCCTAATACGCCGTAGCTATAGTTTGAATGGTGAAGCTAAATCACAAGTTTTCGATCACTGGAAGGTAAACTTAATATTCAACTTATTTTAAACGTTACCCCAAATTGAAGATACATTTTGGATGGTTTGACTCATTTCAAAAGCTTTTGGAAATTTGAAACTCCAAATTGCATCAAGCTGGAATATTTTTTGAACCCGTGCACTAATCTGTAGCTACGTTTTAATTGTTGCGTTCAATATAAGAAGCTTTGGACGAACTTTTGATCAAACATTTTTAAATTTTGCACAAACAGAAGCCCAATAATTTCGACGGTTTATCAGTAGTTTGGATTTCTGTCATATTAACTTGAGATTATACCCTTTTTAAAACTTTGCAACGAACTAAATATGCATTTTGGAACATTTAATTCGCATCAAAAGCTTAAATTGTCGAAAGGAAATTGGAAATTATTTCTAAATGGAACGCTTCTTTGAATTTATGCATCAATCTATTCCATTTTAAATGGTATAATTGATATGATGCATTGGATTTTTGAATTATTTGTAATTCTAAAATGACTGAAACTTTAACTCTTTTCTGAAACCTATTTACACCAAACTAAAGGTACATATTTTGGATGGGGCAGCTAATATCAGGAGCTTTGGATAAGTGGGACATAAACTTAAGATAAAACTTTTTACCAAATTGGAAATACATTTTGGATCGATTAACTCAAATTTTGAATAGCAAAAAAATTTGAGACCCTAAACTTACCCAAATTAAAACTTCGTAAACTATCCGTCAATTTGAAGGTACATTTTGGATGTGACAACTAGAATTTCTAGCTTTGGTCGCTGCTGTTCTAACTTAGTCTTAAACCTTATTATTAAATTAATGTTTTTTTTGTATATCTTAGATTGAGTTTGAAGCGAGTATACTCTTGATGCATTTAAAAAATTAACATATATGATTTTTTGAATATTGATTGTTAATTCTATTTTTGGGCTTTTGTAGGCAATAAGTTCCCGTTTATAATGAAGCTGTGCTTCTCGTCGTCCCGAAGCATGACCATAAGGAATGGCGACAACAACTCAAATGGCGCTGTCATAGATAAGCAGGAGCAGTAAAAGTATTCGCCTAATTTAAATGAATACATATCCTTTCTACGTTTTATAAAGTTCAGAAAATGAGAAAAAAGAAAGAAATTATAATGTTAAGTTTGTATTCAATACAAAAGAAAGTTAAGTTTTGTTAATTTTAAGGAATCTCTCTTTGACCAATAAAGTTCGTTTTCTGTTCTTTCCGTTTTTTGAAAAGGAAAATAATGGGAATTTCGCGATATTTTTCTATTATAATTTTCGATGTGACTTACTTAATTGTAATCGTTAAGGCTATGATAGTGATTAAATTTAGTACGAACATATCGTATGGCATGTGAACGTTTGCTGACGCCTCTCGCATCGAACCGAAAATGTTTAATGTTCTTAACTCGATGCAATTGTCCTCCGTGAACATTCGCATGGGAAACAAATGATGTTGTTAAATGATTTGTGTCAGACACAAATGATATTAGCGCAATTTAAAAATTTTACTTGCAACGACTAGCATTACTATTTTTACAAATTAGACTATTTATTAAATACATAGTTTTCAGAGTGGTAGCTGTTTAATTAAAGTTTATATTGATAGCGTGCAATAATCATAATGAAATTAGCAGCAAGAAAGGTCGTTTTTGATTTTATTTCTTAATTTACACGTTGTTTTTATTTCTTCGCGATGATTGTACTTAACATGGCTTTAAATCAAACTAATTAGATCGCATTTTGTGTAGTGAGGACTGCTATGTGCTTATTCATTTGTTACATGTTGTTAAGGTAATTCATTATTTTATGCGGCAAAAAGACATATCATGTGTATACATAACTATAGTTATTAATTAATATTATGGCGACGGCGGCGGCGTTTGTACAATTTTAAAATTACTTCTCTTGTCACTTTTTACATCACAATTGATTTTAAGAAGTTGTGGCTTCATTTGACGTAACCGAATTCTTAATTGTATATGCCACAGTACCTGACAATACTGCACAGGATTGCGGAAAAGGGGTTATAATTGCTGTTGAACAGCTGGAGTAATTTCCAAATTAATTTTCCGCGTAACATCCGGACCTATCTTCAGAATTGGCCCGTAGCGTCAGAATTTGCAGATACTTGATGTTACATACTCATTTGGGCTACTTTTGATGTTACCTACAGGAAACATATCCTTAGCTCTTTTCTAATCAATGCATCATTTAGTATTACGTATTTTCCATTCAAATTGACTAGAGACTTTGTAAGCAAATTTAATTTTTACGTCATTTATGATTTGTCTTTCCAAAGTTATGGCTGTTTTCAGATGATATGATCAATTCCAAGCCATGGGCTCTTATAGGCCAACAACCTCATGAGCATACATTGTAATCTTTATACAGAATTATTCTTAGTTTATTCAAAGGTATTCTAAATGAAAGATATGACTGTTGTCGAGCAACATATGTTGGGCATACCATGTCGGCAGAAGACCGGCACGTTTTGGTAGCCGGCAGATTGGGAATGAAGTATATGGGTAGAAATACATGGTCCTACCAAAAGAAACGACCCCAAATCTAAAAAAAATACCTGATGTTTTAAATACTTTGAATGGCCGCCACATTCCTAATAACCTACAAACATCCTCTATACCAAATATAATTGGGCTCTTCTAAATAAAATTATAATATGGTGGTTGTGGACGCACAAAGTGACAATGATGTCAAGAGGCCATACTTCTGTATACATTATTATCGGGTGGTATCACCAGACTCCATTAGATGAAATCGAGTTTTAAAGTAATCGTAATGCCAATAGTCGAAAATTAGGAAACTCAGCAAGTATGAGTCAGGAATGGGTGGTCGTAATCCCACTCCTGTACTCTCAACTCTGTTAATAAATTTGGTTCTGTAATAAACATTGTTAGATATTGTCACTTGATGTGTGCCCATAACCGCCAAATTAGATTACACAGTTTGATTGGTCATTGGATTGTTCTAAGTGATCAAAATAGCCATAATGTTTCAAAGAAAAATCGTAGCTGATGTCTGATCCTTCTAATTGTTATTTTAACGAGGAAGCGTAATTACTCTTAGCGAGAACATACAATATTGCGGACAAATATCTTTTAATAATTCTATGTGGGGTCTCATAAAGTTCATTGTGGTGCTTGAAGCAAAAGGAAAATGACAGTCAGGCGCTCACGGCTTTTACACTTTTTATGAGAATAAAAATGACCCCTTCTGAGGTTGGATTCTATGCAGAAAATTACTTTGGGAATTACTTCCACCTGCCCTGTAACAAGACCTCACATACCTGTGTTATTTTAGAGAAAAAAACTAGAGTTTTAGAATTGTTTTAATCCAGGATGCTATCAAAGCAATAAATTCCTTATGGGTACAAAGTACGTTTGATTTACCAGCATTTAAGTTTCAAATAATGGATTACCTTGTAGATATTCTGTAAGAACACTATTTTTTCTGATATCGTACCTGTTTTCGAGGAAATCTAATCAGAGGCGTTTTTTAAATACGATTTTGCCAAAATACTTAAGTCAATATTTTGCACACGCGAGTGTATATCATTAATGAAATAAAGCAAATATACATATTTTAGATACATATCACTGCATTTGTGAGAATATTTTCCAGGCTTTTTAATACTTGATGATTAATGTAAATAAATGATCAAAACGGCAGTAAAGATTGCAAAGTCTTTTACACTTTCCAAAGTCACTTTTAAGGAGTTTTTCATTTCAATACTGTGCTTTTTGACACTGCAATGTGAAACGGATAACTTTGTTGACGGATCGGTGTTCCAAACTTTAAAATTTTTCAGAACATAATCCAATTACTACTTTAGTTGAACGTCTTCCTAACAATGTATGAACCTCAGTTTAGACCTGAATTCATATCTTGAACTGGGGCTCAATGTATTATCGATGTCAATAACTAAGTGTTTGTGTATGTTGTACTTAAAAAGAAAATGAAATTGTAACTTACCATGTGCAATAAGCTTGGACGTGCAGCATAGCAACATACCTACCCTAGAAGAAAAAACTTTACTGTTTCTCTACTCTCTATACTGGTATGCTGTCGACACGTCAAAGTTAAATGATAAAAGACAAATAGTTAGTCCATATCATGTAGTATTACATATTCGTACCTTAGATTTTAGTTCACGCCCTGCAATTATTTTCAATTATTTCTTCCGCTT
This sequence comes from Cryptocephalus moraei, assembly GCA_946251905.1. NCBI lineage: Eukaryota > Metazoa > Arthropoda > Insecta > Coleoptera > Chrysomelidae > Cryptocephalus > Cryptocephalus moraei. The sequence goes on from OX276460.1 coordinate 3,528,301, forward strand.
TTGGACCAACAACCAAATACCCAAATGACTTTCCTACAAGAGAAACAATTCGAAATAATTGCAATTCATAGACACTATTTTAGGAAATTGATATGTATTTTATAATGGTGGTGATTTAATTAGGTGATATATATATCTGATATTTATTGATTGTTGTTAGGTTTGTTTTTCTTTATCTAGTCATTAATTATTATTATAAAGTTAGTGTCCCCGACTTATTTGTATTATGGATTTTAATCTGCTAATTATTTAATTAGATTGAATGTTAATTAGGATTGTGGAATCACTTTGATATGATATGTATATTGCACAACGAACAAAAGAGATTTTCCAAAGAAATCTTCAAATTTCTTCACAACGGTGTTCGAAACAGAATTCTTCCGGAAACGGAACCGTTGCTGATTTTGTTAAAAATCAACCCATGTGAGAAAATCATAATGATCAATGAAATATCAGAAAGTTCCTGTGTGTAATTTATTTTGTAGTGTCCACTGTTATCTGCATTCTATAATATATATATGTCGTAACAAAATATTAGTGAGTCAATTATCTGTGCCTCTAGCGGTGGTAGTCTGTCTCTTGTCTATCACAATCCGATTCTCTCTCTTCTGTCAGCTACCACACGTGTTTTGGAATATTTCGTAGATTTGATCTCGACTTCGCCTAAGACCGAATAATTAGTTGCATTATTGCGACCATCATACCGTTATTTTAGTTCCCGAGTTTAGTTGATAAATTGAAAGAAAAATATCTAGGCAAGAGGTAATGCATATGAAATCTCTTCTAATGCAAGGTTTTTCATGCGATATCCATTGCCTTTGAAGTGGTGTTAGATATCTTCATCGGTTTATCTATTTTAAGGACCAAAGCGACGTATTACAGATCACATCTACAAAGTATCTCAAAAAGTCCACTCTCCACTTTACCTCCTTCTTGTTTCTCTCTGTGCTGTGATATTTTAATATTGTAATTTTGAAGACTGTTTATTTTTTAATTCGAGTTTATCCCAGTTTCACTACTTTCCGATTTATTTATTTTTCTTTTGGACTGGGGAAGCATACTAAATCTGGGAAGTTTAGTGCCCTTGTTGATTGACCTAACAAAAAGTAATATATTAAGTATTCATATAATAAATATCTATTATCAAAGACTGAAACTTTAGGGATTGTATCTTTCTAGAAAAAATACTGAGGGAACAAAATGAAGAAAACGGTCTTCTATGTTTGATTAGGTCTCTCAAAGAATGGTTCTAAGCTTTCAATTAATAATGAATTGTCCAAAGTATACATAATGTACCTAAAGTAATGTTAAACGCGTACCTACCTTTAATAATAATAAGAAGCAGAAGAGGAAAGTTAATGATATTTACGAAATGTTCTTTGATCTTTGCTTACTTTTGACTGCTTTCGGTTTGGTCTTCAGTAAAATATATTGTACATATATTTTTGTTAAAAGTACATATATATTCTCTTGTATATAGATAGCGCTGTTGTACAAATTGCACATTGTTTACCATTATCATAACTTCAAAGATATTCGATGGTTTTCATATATTAGCGTTTAAAGTGTTTATGTTGTTACCAATTCAAATTGTAAATATGATGGTATTGGAGTTTTGTTGAAGTTTGTGTGAAATCTCTACGTTCACTGTTCAGGTAAAACTTTTGACACTTCGAAAATCACAGAGGGAGACAAAACACATGTTACCCATCCACAATGCTTACACGTTCAAAAATACATAAATACATGCGTACATACATACAAAGTACATTAAACACCAGTAATGTTAAGTAAATGTATGTATTTTCAGATGCTGTGTGTGTGTATATATTATATATTTACATTATCAAAGTATTATATATATTATGCGTCCTGTATGCCAAATAAACCTAGCCCTCTACTTTCGAGATAGCGCACCGCCGCTCTTAAAAGACTTTATCCAGAGATTATAAATTTAATTGTATGGGAATGGTGCCCGTCGCCAAAGTGGACGGGCTAGATTCAGTATTACTGAAAGTCAATTCGTTTTTCAATAATGTACATAAGTTATATAGTATATTCAATGCTGAAAGAAGTAAATCCGTTATGAGTAATATGTGTTTTTGAAGTGTAAGTTCCTTCTATATCCCTTCCCCACAATAATAGCAAGTAATATTTCAGGTGGGTCGAACTAGATTTCGAGAATTCAGTCGGAACAATCTGTTTCAGTTTGCAGATTTAAGACTTTAAGCCTTTTGTTTTGATTTAAAGATAGCTCTGGGGGAAAATTCTGTTTTCCAGTATGGAGTTTTCCTGTACAGTTTCTTCCTATATATGCACAGTGACAAAGTAAAAAAAAAAAACATAGGAAAATTGCAGGTTCTAATAATAGTGATGAAATAATTACTTATTCACTGATATAATATGGCTCACGTTAGATGGTTACATATGGAATGGAACTTCATGGATGTCCCTAACTGCATTAAAAAAAAGTTATTTTTAGGCTATGATTTCATTTGGCGACAGTGAGTATACATAAAATTATATATTTTAACGTCAATGTACTTGTTTAAAAACAGAAATAATAAACATGATTAATTAATTTAGATATAATAAATACAATTATAATAGTTTATTATCTTTAATAATAGTAATAATTATTATAATTGTTTACTAAGTGTTATTGTTGTATCAATAATAAATCTAAAAAAAACACTGAAGACAAAGCGCCCCAAACTTTTTATTTTTAGTTGAATTGGCTCCTATTAAATTAGTGTTATAATCTTTTTGTTTCTTTTTGCTATATTTGAATTAAAATTGATAATCTGTAATAATACAATAGTCTGCTAAATGCAATCGTGGCGTAAACATTTTTTAAAAATATTATATTGTAATGCGAGAAGTAAACAAAGCGACACATGTTTACTCCTTCAAAAGAATAACTACGACGCGTACAAGACAGGTGCATGAACATTTCCTGCGTAGGTGTTCTAGAATATACTAGAACATTCTCGGTCAGGGTTGGGGGTGTATATATAAGGGGGCTTGTGATCGAGGGAGTTAGTTAGAAGTAGAGAAGCAGAAGTGAACGCGACATACGATCCGAATGCGGAGCAGTATAAATAAATTATGTAGTGTCTAGTCTAGTGTAAAAGTAGTTAAGTGTGTTAAATAAATTAGTGTTCAATTAATGTAAATAAATTATAAAATAAACGTAACATTGGTGTCAGAAGAGCGGATCATGAAGAAGTTACGCGAACTAAAAGTGGCCGAGTTAAAAAAAGAACTCGAGGAACGGGAATTGGAAACAGGAGGGAGGAAGACCGAACTCCAGGACCGACTCTCGGCATTTTTGAAAGAAAATGGCCAGGACCCGGAAGTTTTCGAGTTCGAAGACGATGACATCACGAAGCAAATCGCCGCCCAGAGGGAAGAAATTGCCGCCCAGAGGGAAGACATCACTGCTCAAATCGCCGCCCAGAGGGAAGAAATCGCCGATCAGAGGGAAGACATCACTGCTCAAATCGTCGCTCAGAGGGAAGACATCACTGCTCAAATCGCTGCCCAGAGGGAAGACATCACTGCTCAAATTGCTGCCCAGAGGGAAGAAATCGCCGCCCAGAGGGAAGAAATCGCCACCCAGAGGGAAGATATTTCTGCTCAAATCGCCGCCCAGAGGGAAGAGATAACCGACCAGATGGAAGCTCAGCGTAAGGAGATTGAAGAGAAGATCAAGCAGTTGGAAGAACGACTAGAACAAGTCAGTAGCGGCGAGGGAAAAGAAGACGAAATTAAACCGAAGACGAAGCAGTTGGAAGAACGACTAAGGCGAGTCAGTAGCGGCGAGACGAAGGAAGAAATAAAGGCGGTCGTTCAACAGAACTCGATATGCACCAATCGAGTGACGCCCCCAACGTTCGACGGAAAAATTCCGTGGGCCAGTTACAAGAAGCAGTTTGAGGCGGCAGCGGAGGCTAATGCTTGGTCCCCTCACGAGAAAGCTGTTTCCCTAACGGTAGCCTTACGTGGAGAGGCGTTGGAAGTTCTTCAGACGCTATCCACCGAGGAAGCCGGGAATTACACGGAGCTGCTGAGGCGACTGGAAATGCGGTTCGGCCAAACACATCTGGAGCAAGTCCATCAATCCCAGATGTCCAATCGCTGTCAGAGATCGAACGAGACCCTGCAGGAGTTCGAAGCGGACGTAGCCAGACTAGTGAGGTTGGCGTATCCCACGGCGCCGGAACAGATGATGGAGTGCCTCGCAGTGCAGACGTTCGTGAGCGGGCTGCGGGACCAGGAACTGCAGAGGGCCCTGAGACTAGCTCGACCGAAAACATTAATGGACGCGCTCGCCATCGCACTGGAGCATGATGCAGCCATGGAAGCCTCCCGCGGTCACGGCCGTGTTCGAGCGGTTACAGAGGAAGTAGACACTGAGAAACTCGTGGAAAGGGTCCTACAGCAGATCATGGAGATGCTGTCGGCGAAGAAGAAGGTAGTTCGCTGTTGGAACTGTGGCGAAGTGGGCCATGTGAAAAATTCTTGCAAGCGGCCCAGAACAGCGGCGCCGGCAAAGGCCCAGGAAAACTAATGCGGGTCGACAAGAAAGGGGGAACGTCGACCCGTAGCAGTGGAAACCCCCGGGCCAGTATAGCCTCGTTTTCCCACCAATTGGGGAGCGCGTACGTCGATGGCACTATCGACGGGAGATCCCACGCCATGCTTGTGGACACGGGAGCTACGAAGACGATCGTACGCTCGGAAGTTGTGAGGGACCGTAGGAAGATTAGGCCAAGTAGGTGGCAATTGAGAACTGCCACTGGGGAGAAGGCAGTAATACGCGGTGAAGCGACGGTTAGCATGACGTTGGGACGAGTAAAGTTTGACCATCCTGTTCTCATAGCCGAAATTGAGGAAGACGTCATACTGGGGATGGACGTCATGAGGAATCATGGATTCCAGTTGGATTTCGGACACCGAGTGTTGAGGATCGGTCAAGAAGAATTACTGCTACACAATCGTGACAACTTTGTGTTAGACGTAATAATGGCAGAAGATGTGATTCTCCCGGAACGAAGCGAAACGATCACCTCTACCTGTCTGAGGGGTGTTGTGGAAGAGGGAATTCCAGCCGTGATCGAACCAGAAAACGATGACAATCGACTGGCTCGGGGGGTACTGGTAGGAAAGGCGCTCGTTACTCTCTCAAGTGAAGTGCCTGTGCGACTACTCAACATCAATCAGTACCCGGTCACCATCAAGAAGGATACGAAGCTGGGCACATGTATAGCCGCTTCGGCCATCGTAAGGGGCGTAAGTGAGGAAGAAAGGTCCAGACACACTCCGCAGGACTTGAAACAAATTCTTTCCCAGACCAGTGCGTTTCTCTCGCCCACACAGAAACAGAAGGCCAATGAATTAATAAATAAGTACCAGGACATATTTACCACCGAGAATGGAAAGCTGGGAAAGACCAAGGTCGTGACACATAAAATTGACACGGGCGAGACACGACCGATTCGACAAACAGCAAGACGACTACCCTTCGCCAAACGGGAGGAAGCCGAGAAAATCATCAAGGACCTAGAGCGGGACGGGGTCATCGAGCCGTCAAGCAGTCCATGGGCCTCGCCGGTAGTACTGGTGAAGAAAAAGGATGGGACTACTCGATTCTGTGTAGACTACCGGCAGGTGAACAGTGTCACAAAAAAGGACAGCTACCCGCTACCACGTATCGACGACACACTCGATACCCTTGCTGGATCCACGATATTTTCGACCTTGGATTTAAAAAGCGGCTATTGGCAAGTCGAAATGGACCCTGCCGACAAGGAAAAGACGGCTTTTACCTTCGGTAACGGCCTGTGGCATTTTACAGTCATGCCATTCGGACTTTGTAATGCCCCAGCGACGTTTGAGAGGCTGATGGAGAGCGTGCTAATGGGTTTGACGTGGAAAACGTGCCTAGTCTATTTGGACGATGTCATCGTGATGGGCAAGACCTTCGAAGGACATCTGAAAAACTTAGAGGACGTCTTCCAGAGACTGCGAGGTGCGGGGCTGAAACTGAACCCGAAGAAATGTCAGCTCTTCAGAAGGAAGGTCTCTTACTTAGGGCACGTAGTGAGCAGAGAGGGCGTCGCCGTTGATCCGGACAAGACAAGTACGGTGAAGGAGTGGCCAATACCGGTAGATAAACACCAGTTGAGGAGTTTTCTGGGCCTCTGCACGTACTACCGACGCTATGTCCGGATGTTCTCCGACGTCGCTAAGCCGTTGACAAGGCTCACGGAAGAAGGACGAAACTTCTGTTGGGATGAGGAATGCCAGTCTGCCTTCGACGAGCTGAAGAGGAAGTTGACCAGTGCCCCAGTGCTGAGTTTTCCTCTGCCAGAAGGACAGTTCATCCTGGACACCGACGCGAGCAATGTGGGAATTGGAAGTGTTCTGTCGCAGCGTCAGGAGGGACAAGAACGTGTCCTTGGATACTTCAGCAAGGTACTCTCCAAACCAGAAAGGAATTACTGCGTCACCCGACGTGAATTATTGGCCATCGTCAAGTCCATCGAGCACTTCCATAAGTATTTGTGTGGAAGGAGGTTTTTGATCCGGACCGATCATGCTGCTCTTAAATGGCTCCTCCAGTTTAAGAATCCCGAAGGACAAATCGCTCGCTGGATCGAGAGGCTCCAGGAGTATGACTTTGTTATAGAACATCGGCCAGGACAGAGTCATGGAAACGCAGACGCACTCTCGAGAAGACCCTGCCCTGATGAATGTCCTCATTGTCATAGAGCTGAGGAAAAGTCCGAGAAAGTCTACCGAACCACCGTGGTCGCCGAGGAATGGACACCATCCTCGTTACGACAAGAGCAAGAAAAAGACCCGGTTCTCAAAGAAATCCTGGTTTAGAAGGAGGGAGGAGAGCGTCCTGAGTGGCAAAAGGTATTACCTGGCTCGCCAAAACTCAAGAGCTATTGGGCACAGTGGGACTCGTTAGTGGTTGAGGATGGACTACTAAAACGCGTACTGGAGAGCCAAGACGGGACGGAGGAAAGACGGCAGTTGGTAATTCCCTCCAGTAAAATCCCGGAGGTCTTGCGGCACCTTCACGACGAGTCGTCTGGTGGACATTTAGGGATCAAGAAAACCCTGCAGAAAGTACGAGAGCGATTCTACTGGATCAATTATTCAGACGACGTAAAGGACTGGTGCAAGAAATGTACTACATGTTTCGCAAGTAATGGGCCACAAAGACGACCGAAAGCTCCCATGAAACAATATAACGTCGGGAGCCCCTTCGAAAGGATCGCTATCGATATAGCAGGACCCTTCCCTGAGACCGAAAAGGGGAATAAATACATCCTGGTCGTAATGGACTATTTTACGAAGTGGGTAGAAGCGTACGCTCTCCCTAATCAGGAGGCAGAGACAGTGGCCGATGTGCTCGTGAAGGAGCTGATCTGCCGGTTTGGAGTACCCATGGAATTACACTCGGATCAAGGAAGAAACTTTGAGAGTGGCCTATTCCGGAGGATATGTGAGAAGTTTGGGGTACGAAAAACAAGAACTACGGCCCTTCACCCTCAGTCTGACGGCATGGTAGAACGGATGAATCGCACCCTCAACCGCTATCTAGCGAAAATGGTCTCGTCACATCAAAGAGACTGGGACGAACACGTGCCGTTCTTCCTGATGGCCTACCGCTCGGTCGTTCATGAGTCGACAGGACAAACTCCAGCCAAAATCCTGTTCGGGCGAGAACTTAAACTGCCCTGTGATCTAATCTTTGGCGCTAGACCGGACGAGGACGTTTCGGGGGAAGATTACGTTTCCCGGATGCGGCAAAGGATGAACGAAATTCACGATCAAGTCCGGTACCAACTAAATATCGCCAGTGATCGCATCAAAGAGCGTTACGACATCAACGCTAAAGAGGGTGGCTACCAAATGGGAGATCGAGTTTGGCTGTACAACCCACAGAAGAAACGTGGTTTGTCCCCTAAGTTACAGACCAATTGGGAAGGTCCCTATGTTGTGAAGAAACGAATCAATGACGTGGTCTACCGGGTAAGCAAACTACCAAATGGCAAGCCGAGAGTGGTGCACTTCAATCGGTTGGCACCCTATGAGGGGTCGCACGATGAGGCGGAGGTTCCCCGAGTAAGAAACACATTGGCGCAGGAGAACGAACTTTCCTTCGAAGAATTTATGAGCGCCTACGGGGGTACCGGAAAAGCACGGTATGGGGTAACCTGTGAAAAACAACAGGATTTGTTCAGCGTACCTGAAGAATACTCGTTGGCCCATTGTGTGTCCGCCGACCTGGTAATGTCACGAGGTATCGCCACGGTTTTCAAGAAGAAGTACGGACGCTTGGAACAACTCAGAGCGCAACTCCCGGAAATTGGCAAGGTTCTGGAACTACGTGACAACGTAAGACACATCTTTTATCTGGTTACGAAGGAGATCGGGTCCCTTAAACCATGTTATCACAATGTATGGCGAACCTTGCATAGGCTACGAGACCGACTGCTGGAGCTCGACATCAGGAAGCTAGCTGTCCCCAAGTTAGGTGCTGGACGAGATCAGCTGGACTGGAGGGTTGTCCGGAATATGCTGGAAGTAGTGTTGAAGAATACCGGAGTGGAAGTTTTAGTCTGCTGTTTTGGGCCTGCACCATGTCGACTCGGGAAGACGGTCCCCTGTTATTTTGACGCCACGTCTCGCTGTAAGCGGGGGCCTAACTGCAGGTTCCTGCATGGGCCTACCAGGGATACGTTCCGAGACGAAACGTCTCTAAGGCGGGGGCAGTGTAATGCGAGAAGTAAACAAAGCGACACATGTTTACTCCTTCAAAAGAATAACTACGACGCGTACAAGACAGGTGCATGAACATTTCCTGCGTAGGTGTTCTAGAATATACTAGAACATTCTCGGTCAGGGTTGGGGGTGTATATATAAGGGGGCTTGTGATCGAGGGAGTTAGTTAGAAGTAGAGAAGCAGAAGTGAACGCGACATACGATCCGAATGCGGAGCAGTATAAATAAATTATGTAGTGTCTAGTCTAGTGTAAAAGTAGTTAAGTGTGTTAAATAAATTAGTGTTCAATTAATGTAAATAAATTATAAAATAAACGTAACAATATCAATTTTAATATGAACGAATAAACTGCTTTGTTTCTCGTTTTGTGGTATGCACAATTTATTATAATTTTTTTTACAGATACGCATAACAGTTTCTTAAATCATTAGCCCTACACCTAGCATAATTCCTAATAAGAAAAAAGTTCAATAAGTCACTACAGCGAATAACTCTTTAGAATGTGTTACAGGGCTGCCAGATGGACGCGAGAGAAGTATAAAGTACCTACCATTTAGAGAAGATTTAGCTAAAACCGTTATTAAACTTTATTGTACAAATTTGGTTGTAGAGTAATTATTCAAATTTTTAAAAACATAGGTACTTGCAGCTGATTTCGAAAAAATTACTAACAAAAACATTTATTTCGGTCGATTTTAATAAAATGCTTATAGGAGGTCCTGGCGTCACACAAAGTTTAAATACAAAGTTGTACGTGATTTTTTATTTTCGAGACAGTAAAAAAATATCTTGTTTTCAGTTACGGTTTAATAAAAATATTTGCGCCAATTTAGAAGTCTTTCCTAACCAACCCTTTAACGTATATTTTTCAAAAATATCTATACAATTCTGTATATCTTGCAAACTAAAAATCTTCGAAATAAGGCGTGGCGGGAAACTGAAAAATTTTACAGTTGGTTTAGGAATGAATCATGTTTTTAGTTTGGAAAAAAGACAACAGAAAATGAAGATTGAGTTAAATATGGCAAAAACTATACCTATGAATAAAAAATATAATATACAAAGAAACTCAAAACTGTCAAGTTAGTGGAGTATTGAAGGTTTTTGAAGTGTGCATCGGTTTAATTTAAAAAATCTAACATAAGCATAATGTCCATAACCCCGAATTTTCCTTTAGGGGGATGGGAAAAAAACATTAAATTTATTTAACAGTGCCTGAATAGCGATAAACGTAAATCGTGAGACGCTTGTAGTTTAGGCCCTCGAGTAGATGGAAAAGCGTTGAAAACCCGAATTTCACTTACTGAGGGGGGGATGGGGTTACATTTTTGCAATAGTTACTGAATGGATATAAACTGGATACATGTTTTATAGAATGAGTTTCCAGATTCCCGGAGCTCACAAAAAGGCGACAGTCCTGAATTTTCCTTTCTGAGGGGAAACAAAGATTAATTTTAGGTCAATAATTGAATGAATCCGGATATATCGGCTTGTAAAGTGTATAGGTAAATATATGTTATTCGCAATAGCCGAAATCGGACAAATCTATGAACTCCCATTAGACATATATTCCCATCAAAACCTCCCAAACATTATTGCCTGTACAGTTAGAGCCGGGCGGGTTGCCTTCTAGGGCGGTTTTCGAAAGTTGGACATACTTTCGTTCACCATCCGTCTATCATCACTCATCACTAAAGAGCGGATAGTAAGGCACGATAAAATCGTTAAATAGGCAAAATAAAAAGGCAAATAGGCAAGAAAAAATGCCTAAGTTAGGCAATTATAATAACATATTAGGCAAAAACAAACGGCAAAAAATTTTGGAATATCATATATTTTAATTAAATAAAACGACTTATAAAGAACAATATACATGTGAATAAACTTATTTTTTTACAAAATATTATTCACTCGTAAAAGAACAAACTAACATTTTTTTCTATTGTGGTTATTAACAAGTTTTGTCTTCTGTCCGATAAAAGTAATTTGAGCTTTGAGAAAGTCTCTCTACATCGCAGGATGTCACAGGGGCATACTTCAGTGATGTTATTTTTTGTATGCTCAAATCCACCTCCTCTTCAAAACATTCATGGATTCTACACACGTTTTTTAAGGTTGATAAAGCGGGATTCTTCCCCACTACTTTTTCCATTTTAATTTTTAAAATTTTCCCGCCAGAAGCACCAGCATTTTTAAAACTATTTTCAATTTGAGAAAATACTTGAAGACTCTCCACTAAAGATTGCCTCTTTTCCAAACAAATTATATTTTGGGGAATTTTTTCGAAATTACCAGAAATATATGCCAAATTACATTTTATATGCTTGGAGTTTACTGCTTCTTGAGCTCTTTTAATAGATGCAGCTTCATCCGGTGAAAATGAATTAATTATCTAAAAAATATTTTTAAACTACATGCATTTTTTCTTATAAAACCACTTACTTCTTTTATTGCTCAAAATGTTTACTATAGAAAAGACTTGCTTCTATCCAAGTTCCCCATCTCGTTAGTACTGGCTCTGGAGGCAAAGGACCATCTGGGAGCGTGTTCCGGTAATGTGCCACTCGAAGAGGAGCTTTTAGGAACACCTGAAATATTTGGCAATAATTTAAAAATCAATTAAGCTTGCTTAATCCAGTTTCTTACCTTTTTTACAGATGAAATCAGTTCATTCACTTCTGGAAATTCTTCTCTAACCATCTCACAAACACAAACTCTATGTGTGGCATGTGCAACACAGGTAGCGTGCAATACATTTCGGTAAAACGGTTTTAAATGTTTTACCGCCTTTAATATGTAGGGAGCTGCGTCACTTACGAAAACTAGGACCTTCTCTTTTTTTTTTCATTTTCTTCATTTGGATAATCCCTAACTACATGAACACCTGAATACCATAAATACGGGGAAAAGTATAAAACTCATTCTTGTGTTAAAATAAAATTATGTTGAAAACAGATCATGCCTACTTTTAAAGCGATTTTTAGAAATATTTGTGTATTTTGCCATTCAACTTATTTCAAAATTCTTGAAATAATTTGAAAACACATAAAAAAGCAAAATAAACTAAAATGTCATCAATTAGGCAAAAACCTCAAAAAATAGGTAAATTAAGCAAATAGGCAGGCACGAGGTAAATGCCTTACTATCCGCTCTTTACTCATCACGAATGAACTTTCCTCGTCCATCGGTTTTACATGGTTGTAGTCTACCACTGCCTTTTACGCTGCCTTCCCCATCTTACCATATCTTGCATTCCGCGTTGCTCTCTGATGTCTGCGTTTCTCACTCTCCCTTTTTGTTTTCCCTATTATTGTTCTTAGTGTTTTCATTTCAGCCACCCTTAGCATGTGTTTGGTCTTGTTGGTGTCTTCGTGTACGTCTACGCTATATCATGGTCCACGTCTACGTCCACTACGTCATGGTCAGTCTAATACAGTTCTTATAGATTCTAATTTTGCTATCTGTGCGCATACCTATATGGGTTGAACCAAGCTATACCTCTGATTCCTTAGATCTTTAACTGGGCCGTGAGTGCTTTCACGTGTCTATGACCAGATATCTGAATTGCATCACCTGTTCTATGGGATTGCCCTCCACCACGAGCTTATATCTGAAGATCTTTCGCCATTGCCATGGATTTAATTTTGCCCATAGAAATTTTCATATGAAGTTGTCGGCTTACTTGGAAGAAGTGAAAGAGCTGTCTCTATAGGTCGTTTTCTGATTCGGCAACAATTCCGGCATCATCGGCATAACACACGATACCAATTCTTCTGTTGCCCATTCTATATCCGAAATTAAGAAATGTTCCTTTGTTTATAATTACGTCCATCGGGAGATTACTGAAAATGTCTTCAGTTAATTGATCCCATGTTTTAACCTTTGTTACGTTATTGGTATTTAGGTCGTGGATTATCTTTGTTGTGTTAGACGGTGCTTTTTTTTCGACTAATATATTTTAAGATGTCTCCCATACGAACTCTGTTAAACGCCATTACCAGGTCAATGGCGCAAATATCTAGGTTTGTCCAACTCTGTGGCCTTTTATTTGTTTTATTATGAATACTGCATAAGTTATTAATCGACCTTTTGTGAAACCCTGTCGTTCTTCAGCATTCTTGTTTTGCGTTTCCAATTTTTCTTTAAGAATACTCGTGAATAGTTTCATTGTTGTATTTAAGAGGGTTATTCCTCTGTAGTTCTCTGTAGGCAAGTTTTTTGTCCTTTCTTAAGTATGGGAATGGTGATGTTATTAGGCCATTCCTCTGGTGTTTCCGTTTCGTTTAAGAATTTTTTAAATAGTTGTGACACTTTCTTTGCCAGTTCTTGACCTTCATACTTTAGGAGTTCGTTGGGGATACATTCAATCACAGGTGATTTTTTGTTTTCAATTTCTTGAGTCCTGCTTCTACCTCTTCGTCGTTGATTGTAGCGCTTATATCTTCTTCTTATTTGTTTATAGTCAGCGTCTCTTCACCATCATAAAGTTCTTCTACAGAAGAACTCAAAAAGTATTATTTTGATCATTAATCTAAAAAGTATTGTTGGTCTGATAAGTTATTTAATTCTGAAAATTGATTTAAAGCTCTGCGTTCCATTACGATTTTAATTTGGGCTTTAAAAATATTTTTGGTATAGTGCAAGTTTTCGAAACAAGAAACAAGGAACGAGAAAAGGTAGTAAAGTTAGACAGCACCTAATACACGTCATTTGGTATTGGTGGAAAAGTCATAAAACTTTTGGCGGGAATTGTTGATGTACAGAGTCGGTTCAGTAACATTAAAAAGTTTAGTTGTCTGATCTATGGTTGTCTGTTTCAAGCGTTCAGGTAAGTCGTTGACGGTGATAGTGGACTTTTAGTTGATGGTTTATTTTAACGTATCGCTATTGTTATTCAGGTTTTTGATATAAATTTGTATAAACATATTTCTGTGATCTATTGCAATTATGGAAAGACACCTTCCCTGCTCGCCTCCCAAAAAGAGACCTGGAACATATTTAAGCTGCGGGGAGAAAACCATTATGTTAAATGTATACAGAAAAGAAAGAAATGAACATCCTTAGTAAAGTAAAATCTTAGTAAAAGTTAAATTATCGTCAAGGCGATCATTCTTAATGCGACCCTGTACCTACTTATTCGCTAGCTGGTCGCGCGCTTTGAATTTCGACGTTTGTGTTTCATGGAAGTTTTCTTCTCAGTGGATTTACGTTAGGTTTAATGTAGGAAGTGGCAAAAAGTTTTACGGTCACATAAATCTCCGTAACAGATACCCACCTAGTTTATTCCAGCGCAATAAATGGTTTCACTTTCGTGTTGTGAATCTATTCTTTTCATAGGGATGACTGTACTGATCAGCTGTGTTACAGGCGTAACGATTTTCATAAGGTAGATTTGTACTGCAAAATAATAATTGAGCCGCTCGCAAACATTAGACTCGCAAACAATCGACAAATAATGTCGAAATCGAATCTGTTTTATAGCTTTCCGATTTTTTCTCGGTTCTCGCTCTACCGGTCTTCTGCCGAATTATTTTGGCCACAAGTTCCGCTCGTCCGAAATGTTAGGAGGCGCGTACCGAAGCTAATAAATAACAAAGAACCGAAAGCGCATAAATGAATACAAAACGCGCCGGACCATCCGGGCGGAGATCTCTGTCGTCCGTATAAATGAAAGTTATCTAGTCTTTTACTTGACAAATACTCATGCACACATACATAGACGGTCGGTCATACCGTCTGTCCGGTTAACAGAGAGAGCGGATACTACTCGCTCGTTCGGCTCGTCGGAGAAATCTTTCCCGGGCGTCCGTTAACGGGAGGTGTCGCACGGTCAAATCGTCGATTCATAAGACATAACACTTTTCTCGGGCGTCCGTTAATGAGAAGGGGGTCCATACCGTCACAGTGGTTCGGTGGTTGGGAATCTTTCCTCTTGCCGTCCGTCAAGTAGAGGTGTTCGTTCTAGATCAGCATATAGGTTGTCCGTTAGGAAGAGGTGGCTATCATGCGTTTCAGAGTTTCTGGTATATTCGCGATCGCTCTTATCTCGACGAGGTGCGTCGTCACGGAGTGTAAGTGCAACGACGCCGTAGCTGTGGACGTCGCCGACGGGACGCTCAGGAGGAGCGCGCGTGATGCTGCCGGTAGGAGCTTATTTTTACTTTGAATTGTCTAAATCTCCGAAATATTGGAAAAGTCCACGGTCTTCTTAATTTGAAGATGGCAATTTTAATTTCAATCAACGTTTTTTGAATGGGACTATCCATTTTATCAATATTTATGTGTAGATTGAGCAGATTTCTGATCCTGAGCACCTTTCTGATCAATGCAGATATTGTAAGTGTATCTAACGCAACATCTTTTTTAAAGAATAAAGTGCGATCCTAAAACACAATATTTGGTTTAACCTATTTTCTTTTTGAGATTTGGAGGACCTATCATTTTCCCACTTTGTTAAAACTTTTTTCTGGTAAAGTGTATAAAAACATTATGGCATTCACGGTTTTCCTAAGTTATTAATACCACTTGTGCTAAAATAGCTTAAACAATTATTAAGTTCTGTTATTACTACCGCTAAATGGCAATTAGGCAATTATTATAATATTCGGGATTCGGGATTTTACTTTGCTTTTTTTCATTTTTTGTACCTAGATACCAACATTTGAAGGACCTTACTTTCTTTTTTATTAAGTTGTTGAAAGCTCAAATTTTCTCAAGATTATTAATAGGTATCTATATAATTAGTTTTATAAGTATTTATCCATTTAATTATTTTGGCCTTCAAGGTTACATTATACAAGCAACATCTTCCTACTTGTAATTTATTAATATCACCTACCAATAATGTGGCTTGTGGTATTCTTCTTAAAAATTAACCTTTTAACGATTTTTGGAATATTTTAATTTCTCCTCAATAACAGGTTCCGAAATATCATCGATGTCTTACTTATTCCTCTTATTGATATATATTATATATTATTCTATATTGAATATTAATTCATCTCAATTTCAACAATAAATGAAACCTATAATAATACAGGATAAAATTGGTATAAATCTTTCAGCAACGTATTCATGATACCGAATAAATAAAATTAACAACTCAATAGGAGTAACCAGAATACCACTTTTTGTTTGTTTCCAATTTTTGTATACTTACATAGCAAAATTATAATTACGAACAGAAAATTGGCAAAACTATGTTTAAATATCTAATTTTAACCTATTCGTTACGCCATTTTATTTATGTTTTGGCGAACGTCATGGGAACCTCAGATCCAGTTTAGTTACTAATAGTAATATAAATAGTTCAAATAGTAACAATAATAGTTCAATAAGCTTCATAGTGGCAAATGTCGCAATTTCAAATGTTAATTCATATAATTGGAAATTAGCCGGATGTGATCTCATTTTAGTTATTATTCGACGGGCTAGGATTGATATTCAAAATGGAGACGGTTGATTGGACGAAACTCAATTTAAATTCTATGCTGGTATTATAAATTAGTAATGACTGTGACATAATAACTCAAAAATAAAATTTCTGGAGCGGATATTTAAATTTGAATTCAAAGTAGTAACACCATTTATTATTTAAGCCAGCCTCAATTGAAGTTCCAGATAGTGACAGTTTAAACACGAATTTTGGAAATAACAAATCTCATTTTGACAGAAATATTAAACTGTAGGTACACTAGAATTAACTATTTTAACATTGAACCCACAACTACTACGATGCTCAATTTCTCGAAGTCCTGGTTATAGCTATAAATACCCTTTTCAGAAAAAAGCTCAATTTAGTTTTTGTAATGAAACCGTATATTTGGAGTTTAACCGGAAGTGACACCACTTTAGTTATTATTCGACGGGCGCGGATTGTAATTCGAAATGGAGGTTGTTGATTGGAAGCACCTCAAGTTAAAATCGAGGATAGATCAATAAATGAGTTACAATACAAAGAAAACGAATACCTAATAGTTACTAAAATATCCCCATTTTGTTTGTTTCGATTTTTTTTTAAAATGAAAATAAAAAATCGACCCAAAATACAGAGGAACCGTTGGACTAATACCAAGGCAGATATTTGAATTTTAACCGAACGTTTGACAACGTTTTAATTATTTATTTATGAAATGATGTCAATTTAGCCAGTAGATTGGTCGAGATTGCAATTCGAAATGGAGGCAGTTGATTTTTCTAAACTTAATTTACATTCGATAGTAGATTAATGAACTAGTTACAATATAACTCAATGAAAATTAGTGAAAATTTGATTTATTTAAAAAAAATCGAAATGGGCGAAATTCAAATAGCGAACAGGACATTGGCAAAATGTTTCGACCAATACGATATTGTAACGTTTTTACTGTCCAAAATAATATGTAGTAGGGGAGTACTGTCAAAATTTCATGGGTCATTTCTGCATAATTGCTCTCTGTATTATATGGTAGTTTTTACTTTGTAAATAATTAAAATGATCGTCAGCTGACGCGACTCTGTGATTTGTGGCTGTAACAGGTTCTAACTTCCGATAAAAAAAAGTTTTTTTTATTGGTACTCTATTTTGCCTATTTCAAACACGCTCTGGCGTACGTAAATCGGGCTTTTTAGCACGCGCGTTTTTTAAAGTTCCCATGGAAACGCATCAACAACGTCGAAATCAACCAATAACAGAGCGTTTTTGGCCGTGGCGGGGCGAGCCGATTGGTGGCACTACGGGCGACGGGCCGGCACGAAGCGTCCCGAGTGTCGTTAAAATTAATTATATTATTATTATTTCCATTTTTACACTATTTATGATTTGAAAGGTAGGTAGGGGAGACTAGGGAGGGTTGATACCATGGGAGGTTTGATACGCTCTCAAATTTGCCGTCTAAAATGTGAATTTCCCCCGAGATTTGGCATCAGTGTAATGCTTTCTAGTCAACTGTCACTTGATATTCGTTTGTTGTCGTTTAAAGCACGCTTAAAAATGTTAACGAAGAAAACTTGTTTTTCATACAAAAATTGAATATTTTGTCAAGGTAAGTGTAAGCATTTTATTAAAAACTTATATAGTTCAGATTATCCTTTTTATGAAATCCAGATCACGTAGTGATGGGATTTAGCTATTATTTAAGATAGAAATGATTGCCAGAATGAGAGGTTAGTTTCTGGAGGTTCTTCGTTTAGTTAAACATGTCATGCAAGGAGGAATGATACAACCGAATTCGGGGAGACTTGATACATGTATCAACCCTCCCCACGAGTATCAAACCACCCAATAATAATTATTTTTCATAAAAATTTTTTTTTCAAATTCAGGATGCCTTTTAAGTGGACAAAAAAAACGAACAGGGTGCCGGCTTCACCTATGACCCTAAGAAGGTAGTTGCAAAATTTAAAGAGAAAGGAGATGAGGCAAACTTTAGTAGTCCAAATTTTGCGAGTTCACAAATTTTTACTTGTGAGGAAGAGAAGAGTCCAGATAAATATTTGCTAACCGCCGCTAGAATGAATTATGGGTTTACATCGAGAGAGACAAGAAAATTTGCTTATCTGTATGCCAAAGAAAATAAAAAGAAAATTCCACAAAATTGGTGAAAAAATGAGAAAGCTTCATACGAATAGCTCCGGGGCTTTATGACTAGGAACCTGGAGTTATCGCTTCGATCCCCGGAACTAACCAGTCTTTCTCGGGCGACAGCCTTTAACAAACACACCTTTGGGGAGTTCTACAATTTACTGAGAGAGGTATTGACTCGAGAAAAGTTCACACCAGATTCTATATATAATTGTGATGAAACAGGAGTGCAGACTGTCCATAAACCCTGCAAAATCATTTCAAAGAAAGGACAAAAGCAAGTGGCTAAAGTTACTTCAGGTGAGAGAGGCCAAACCGTCACAGTCTTGTGCACCGTAAATGCAATTGGAAATTCAATTCCACCTTTCTTCGTTTTTCCTCGTGTTCGTGAACAAGACTATATGACAATTGGAACACCACCAGGATCCAGAGCTGTGACAAATCCAAGTGGCTGGATGACCAGTGACAACTTCGAACTTTATCTTTTGCATTTCATAAACTTCGTAAAATGTAGCCTAGATAAAAAGGTTCTATTAATATTGGACAACCACAGCAGCCATTTATCTCCCAGAGGTCTAGATATCTGCAAGCAACATGGGATAGTTTTGCTAACAATACCACCACATACAAGCCATCGGTTACAACCGTTGGACGTTGGCATATATGGACCTTTCAAAACATATTTTAACCCAGCTTGTGATGATTTTATGGTTCAAAATCCCGGACAAACGATTTCTTTAAAAGATATGGCAAAGCTTGTTGGTATCGCATATCAGCGAGCTTTTACTCCACTGAATATTACCAAAGGCTTTTCTAAAAGTGGTATTTACCCCTTCGATTCACACTTGTTTACTGACGATGACTTTCTCACGGCGAGGGTTACCGATCGACCTGACCCTCATCACCACGAACGGACACCCGATGCAACTCCAGTACTTCTTGACGATGCAACTCCATTACTTCCTGACGATGCAACTCCATTACTTCCTGATGACGCAACTCCAAAACCTTCAGCTGATAATAGGAAACGTACCCCGGAACCCTCTTGCTCCTATAAAACTCCCGAAGAAATAAGGCCACATCTCCAGGCCCCACCAAGAAAAAAAAACAACATCAGGAAGAAAACCTGCAAAGACAAAAATTCTAACAGACACACCGAACATGGAAGAGATTAAAAATGAACACCAAAAGCGAGAAGAGCAGCGAAACAAGAAACAATTTAAAAGAAATCTAACAAGCGAAAAATCAACGGAAATAATCAATTTAAAAAAGAAAAAGAAACCTGAATTTGAATCTGATGATAGTTCTTTGCCTGACCTATCTTTGTCGGATGAGCTAACTGATATAGAGGACCAAATAGAATATGAAAGAGAAGAAGAAAGATTTGTTGCAGGGTTAGTAAACGTCAATGATTATGTGCTAGTTCGGTTTATGACAAAAAAATCGGTAAAATACTACGTTGGAAAAGTAATAGAAAAAATGGACGAAAATGGAGACTATTTGATTAATTTCTTGCGGCGGAAGAAACCTGGTTTTAAATTTGTTTATCCTGAGGTTGAAGATCAATCTCTGGTATCAGAACAAGATGTTATGAAGTTGCCACCTCCAAATTTTGTTGGTGGAACCGCCAGATCTACAAGAAAATTAGCTTTTTCTGTACGATTTGATAAATTTGACAATGTTAACTAGTTAGTAATTTCTTCATGTAGTCAATTCAGACAATAATAAATGTTTTTAAAGTAATTCGTAGTCTTTTACAGTATCAGTTATCACCCGTATCAAGGCTCCCAGACACTGTATCAAACCTCCTCTACTATGGGAGAGTTGATACACTTGACAGTTTTTTTAAAAAAACCTCAATATCTCGATCCATGATCTGATTTTTCTTATTTTATCTATACATAATTATTTGCATGTTAGTTGGTTATGTAGGATACCACAAAGGCGATTTATGAAACATTTGGTTTTTTTCCCTTTTTTTAATTAGAATATTAAATGTATCAACCCTCCCTAGTCTCCCCTACCAATAAAAAAAATCGCATAAAGTATTCGTGGATAGCACGGAAACACTTGCTCTATTTCGAGCACTCCGTCTAGCGCGTGTTAGTAAGAGCTCAATATCCACTCATACTTTAATATATTATTATTTTAATTTTCTCAAAGCTGAAAAATTATGGATTATTTATTTAAGCTGTTTTGTACTATATATACTATATTTGGCACGCACTATGGTACATATGGTTCTCGGTATGGTCGCTGGTAATAAAATTCCTTTGAAGTTCAGATTGTTTTTGTACGAATTTCCAAACCGTTTTTGGACTTATTTAACGTGGTATCCGTGAGTGGCGTCAAGGGTTGCGAACTTTTCGGACAAATAATACAGCAAGGTTTCGACATTTTCGTACGTTATACGTACGTAGACGCAGTTACATATTTGCACCCATTTCAATAGAGGGCATTATTATAATAAATATAATAATAAATGTATTTGGGTGATTGTTGATTCTGCCAGCCGATTATCAAAAACATGATAAATTTCTATGGAGTTTAGATCATTTCGTAGGTTTCTTCGTTTATATTCCTTTCAAGTTATAAAATTATTATGAGGAAATCAGTAGTCAGATGTGAACACTTTGATCGTCCAGCTGACACGTTTTGCCACATTTGTATACCAACTGATAATTCTTTTTACGATCTTCAGATCTTTTGTATTATATAACAAATTTGTACAACCTTTAAGAAAATTACCAGATTTTCGTACATTTATACACCATTACAGGGGCAGCTAACAGTTTTTTCAGCATCAAAATATTTTAAATGAACAATTTATAATTTGTCAGCTTTGAGAAAATTACCGGAAAACAATATTGTTTTACGCCTTTGATAACCCTTGAACACCCTTAGGCCATGCTTTCGGGTCAGCTGACAGGCAATTCTTCAATAAACTATAAAACAAGAATCTGTAGAAAAAGGAATGAACTATGAAAAAATAATCCGGTCCAGATTGACAGTACCTCCCGTACTATAACTAACACTAAGCGAAATGTCTTCTATAATTTCTATAATTCTGTAATCTAACACTAACAATTATTATCAAATTTATATTAGCAACTGTTTATTAATCTTTGCTTAAGGTTAGCACGGGAAAGTGTGATTTTGGGGCAAGTGTGAACTTTCTTTATATCTCCGCCGCCCACTAAGCACCCTTAGCGACATCTCGTGGGCAGAAGCCTATATTAGTCACTAACGTATGTCCGTTATTATGAACGTGGTAGGAATGCCTCTCTCACCATATTTCTGTCGATTTAGAAGGTTATGTTTTTTCAGCGGTTAGTTGAGTTAGCAGGTGATTTTTCGAAAAAAGATTTCGTCGTAATTTCTACGGTAAGTCTGGATTTATGTTTAGTGGTATGTAGTATAGTAATAGGGATTTATTGTGCAATATAAGCATGTTTCGTTTTAATTGTTGTAATAGTTTTAAAGCATAGGTCACACTTGCCTCTAGAAAAACATATTTTGGGGTTAGTGTGACCTCACTTCAAGGGGCAAGTGTGAACTTGTCTTGTTGGAGATGACGCATTGAGAATAATGTTTTTTTAGGTATCAAAATGGTTCGAAACTACCACCGCAAAACACAAAGAGCTTCAAGTTATTCTCAAGATGACCTAGAAATTGCTGTTCAAGAAATTAAAAGGGGTGCCTTGTCTGTTTACCGGGCACACAAGCAATATAGAATTCCTAAAACCACACTGTTTTATCATGTTACTGGTGTTCGTGGTCAGAAAAGTAAGACTCAGGGAAGAGCGCCAGCTGTTCCATATGAAGATGAGGTTCGATTAGCTGAATGTCTCAAAACAATGGAACAGTGGGGTTTTGGAGTTTCTCGCAAAGAAGTATTTAATATTGTTGCCGAATATGTCACTAAAAATAAACTAAAAACGCCATTCAAAAATAATATTCCCGGGAACGAATGGTTTTTGTATTTTAAAAAAAGACACAATCTAAGTCTTAAAAAACCGCAAGCTGTTGAGTTTTCGAGAAAAAAGATGACAGATCCTTTTATTATCAATGATTATTTTGATATATTGGACAAAACTTTGAATGATCTAAATATCCGAGACAAGCCAGACCTTTTATGGAACCTTGATGAAACGTCCTTGTCGCACGATCCCCAAAAGACAAAAGTTGTTGGAGCGAAAGGAAAAGCAAGTTCGCGAACTACTTCTGGACCGGGTAGAGAAAATACCACAGTTTTATCGGCCGTTTCTGCTTCAGGCATTAAAGCCCCTCCACTTATAATATTTAAGGGGAAGAATGTGTGGGATTCATGGTTGCCAGATGAAGGGAAATGCTTTCCAGGAACTGCTTACGCAGCTACTCCCAACGGCTGGATGCGAACAGATATTTTTTACAATTATTTTGAGAAAACCTTACTTCCTGCTATAGGACCGAACAGACCGGCTTTAATAATATATGATGGTCATAGTACGCACATTAATGTTTCCCTTATTGAATTAGCTCGTGCTAATGGTGTTACCATCCTCAAATTGCCTCCACACACAAGTCATCTTTTACAACCTTTAGACTTGTCTGTATTTAAATCTGTAAAAGATAAGTGGGACTTAAGATTAGTGTCCTGGCAAAGAAATAATATTGGTTTAAGAATTCCCAAAAAAGTATTTTCTGAACTCCTTGGAAAAACTTGGAAAGAAGTAGACTCTGAAATAATTAGAAATGGGTTTCGAAAAGCGGGTATTTATCCATTTAACAGGAATGTTATTCCTGATGACAAGTACGATCCGAGTGCTTTAACAAGATGGAGGAAACATCAACGAGAGATATCAACAAGTCATTCGGAGTCAACTTTTCATGCGCAAGAAAAGCAAGTCATGAACCTTCCCGGAACCTCAGCTGAAGGTAATAGTAGTGGTATCCAAGAAGATCGAGTTAAAGACATGTCCGGAATCTCAGCTGAAGGTAATAGTCCTGATATCCAAGAAGATAAAGTCATGGATACTCCTGGCAACTCAGCTGAAGCGATTAAACCAAAGTTAAGTTTTGAACAACTATTATTGGATACCGTAAAGCAAACGCATGGAAATGTTCTATTGAAGAAGAGGAAGAAAGTCGCAAGTGGTGCGGAAGTAATTACTTCACAAGAGGTACTAGAAAGGCTCGCAAAAGAGAAAGAAGTAAAAGAAAACGAGATAAAAAGAAAGAGGGGAAAGAGGATTTTACAAAACAATAACAAAAATGCAAAAAAGCTAAAAAAGGTTAAAAGAAAGGAACGAAATAGTAGCTCAAGCTCAGAAGAAGAGATGGACGACCCAATTTTCATGGATTCAGAAGATGACATGGATCCTGAAGTATTTGAAGAAGAGGAAGTATTTGAAGAAGAGGAGGAAGAAACCACGCCGAAACTGACCATAGGATATCCTGAAGTATTTGAGGAGGAAGAAGAAAGCACGCCGAAACTGGCTGTAGGAAATCCTGTAGTATTTGACGAGGAGGAAGAAACCACGCCCAAACTAACTATAGGAAGATGGGTAATAGTAGAATACAATATTAAGAAAAAGACTAAACATTTCATTGGGCAGATCAAAAGTAGAGAAGAAGAGGGATGGCTCGTATTATTCCTAAAATACAACACAAAATCCTTTACTTGGCCAGAAATTGAAGATACGGACACTGTAGTTGCAGAAGACATAATAAAAGTTTTGCCAGATCCATTTAAAGACAGAAGAGATAATTTTCATTTTCATGTTGATTTTTCGAAACTAAATTTATAATTTTTGAAAGTTTGTATCTTTTTTACTATTAAAGATATCAAAACAACGAAATAACTGATGATGTTTCATTTTTTGAACTTTTCACACTTGCCCCTACTTTCTTGATACGAGCATATCTGGCGAAACTATAAGTCAGAGTCACACTTGCCCCAAATTGATGGGAAAGTGTGACCCATGAACAAAATTTTAAAAAATATAACTATTTTCTTAAACGATTTTTAAAATCATGTTATGAAGTTTAAATTTAGTAATTAGATGTTCAAGCATGGTAACAAAAAAATTTAAACTTTTTGCAGCCACAACAAATATGAAAAAACAAGGTTCAAAAACTAACTCGTTGATAATGTGGTCACACTTACCCAAGTTTACCTTACTGGCGATGGTTCGTCGATTCGATATTTATGACTGGCTGGCTTCTCTCGGCTGGCGGTCTCCTTTTATGTCTACCTATTTATCGCTTCGAGAATATTCTCGTCGCTTCGAATTCCAAGAATTCACATCGGTTCGCCGAACCGACACTTCCCGATTTCTGTTTATTTTACGGCCAGACTTTCCGTTGTAATATTTAAATTTAAACCGAAAGTGACACCATTTTAATTATCTTAGAGATCCGTCTGTCAACATATTATAAGGTAATTCCTGGGTTCAACCAGCGTAGTAACTTTTATATCTCGATGGTGTAAGGTAACTTCCATATACTTATTAGTTCTAATCAATGACACTTTTTGGTCGCAATCATGATGAAATTGGCCGAAGCAATTCCTTTACATGTTGGCACATTCGAAAGCCTTCGAGGCGCAATCATTGTACTTCAGCGCACCTCGATTGAATTCAAATAGAAAATGTCGCGTAGAATAGCCAAATAGATCTTTAATCGACATTACAATACTACTGCTGTAGATTGTAAAAAGGGATAATGGCTGTCGTAAATAAATAAATTATTATTATTTTTATGCCACAGGTCGCTTAAGATTGACCAACTAAATAATGGTCAACGATTAACTTTACACTTACGAAACAGCGATTGCATTAGTGATTATTAAGGAATAAGACACTAATTAAAAATTATATACATCATTAACAAAAGAGAAGTGTGGGCAATTTAAGTAGGTACATTTTCCATAAAATTTTATTATTTTCTCGTAATCGCTTAGCCATCCCAGACTAGATATCCTTCGATCTTCAGAGTGCTACGAACTTTATTGTCGTCTTTATGTATACGTTAAAATAAATCCTCTTTTTAACGAAACCGGTCGTATTTCAATAAATAGCAATACAAATAAAGAAACTGCATTCTTGTTGAAAAGAAGAATTTTAATTCACCCACCAATAAAATTAAATTTATAAATAAACGACTTAACCCTTTCTTTGGACGGTATAGTATAGTCCGGCCGCATTTATTTGATATAATTTATTCATGGCAGTAAAATTTTAGGGTGTCTTAAATACTCGAGAAATGCGACAAACGCGAGGAGATATGACGGTAACGGACCAATGCAAGGACGTATTATAGGTACCTACCAACAATATTATTAACAACATCCAGGTTAATCATTTATTTTGTTACAAGACTTTGATAGTATCGTATTGATGTATTGTATAGTTTGATTTACGTGTACCTAATTTGCATTTACTTCTCTCTCTGTCTATTTGTTGATACAATCCCAATACCTTTAAAATAATAGACCCTTATTAGTAAGTCCTTCCCTGTATTAGGTAGTCTTTCACCCGCCGACAGTCAATAGCGCCCATCGTTTTCACAGCACTTCTCGAGTACTAAGCCCTTCAAAAATTTTACTACCATGAATAAATTATATCAAATAAATGCGGCCGGACTATAGGTA
The DNA here is from genome assembly GCA_946251905.1 of Cryptocephalus moraei. NCBI lineage: Eukaryota > Metazoa > Arthropoda > Insecta > Coleoptera > Chrysomelidae > Cryptocephalus > Cryptocephalus moraei. Next base: position 3,554,302 of record OX276460.1, read on the forward strand.
TGAAAGCTCTACTTCAACATTCCTGGTATTTAAATTTATTGCTCTTAATTTGGCAAGCAACATCTTTCAGAAAAGACTAATGTAAATTTTACTGGCCAGACATAATAAAGTTTCAAAAAATGACACTCGTCCTTGAACTTAATGATTCAATTTACACTCTTATGTAACTGGTAAATGTAATTTCAATGCTGTATATAAATTAGGAATTTTGAAAGTTTCTGTTTTGCAGAAAAAACAGAATTTTAATAAACCAGGTGCGATAAAAATTATATAAAAAGTGCAAAACCGGACTTGATAGTTCAAAAATTTAATTGTCCACATTATGCAACGTTTTAAGATTCAATCATCCCAACAGCAATTAAATACATTGCAACACTTATTTCCACTATTAACTATTCATTGATAAAGAGCAAATTAAATACTTTAGACACTAAAGATTCATCTTACCGATATTTGTATGGAAATTGCGTATCTCAATAAGAGCTTCAAAATGGTTTAAATGTGTCGTTAAGGCAACACGCAATTATTATAACTAAAATTGAAATTTAAAATATTCTTTAACCTTTCCGGCCGTTAAAAAAACAATAGTAATTATAATTCCAATTGCCACATTGTTACAGTGTCGATCTGAACGATAATATCGTGTTATTACCACGTTGGATTTAATCATCGATCATAATCACCTGTCCGTTAACCTGGATTCGAGGCTGGTATGTCGAAACTAGCTTCTTCCACTTTACTGATTGTTACTTTGCGTCTTTTAACATTTAGTAAAATTTCCCATATTTAGTAAGGACCGAGTATACACGCGGAGATATCTATTTTGCTCACAACTCGAATAGATAGTAGTTAAACTAGAAACCGGTGACAACATAACAGAAACTTTCGCTGTTTAAAATATGTATATTCGTTTCTCTTATATAGGAGATATCGAGAGATCAAATGAATAATACTATATTGAATGAGTCTCATTTTGTAAGACGTATTGGTTATAAAACAGATAAGGTTGTAGAATTGGAATATTGTGTTCCGTTAAATGCGCACGTGCTTGGAGAAGTGCGCAACCGCCTGACCATTAATCCTATAACAGAACATCCCAAACATTAACAGAAAACAGACTGTGCTACCGCATAAAAGACAATTCGTACTTACATTTTCTTATGTTTTCTATCTTTATTATCTTCGATTGTTTCATTTTTTATAAACATTTTTATACAAAAAATGACATTTTCAGTTTTTTGCTAATAAGACTAAAACTAATGAAACAATCTTAATACCCCGAATGCTCGGATTGTAGTGTAACTGAAAGTCTCGCCACGAAATAAACACAAGTCCAGATTACAGATGGTAGAATTCCAGGTTGTTCCAGTAGCTCGCGAAACTTCTAGACCTTTCGAGAACGGCGTGAGCCGGCGAGATAAATGGAAGCCGCCGAACCGAGACGGTAGTGATAAATAGCGGAACGCGACGAATACTTGACCTGAGCGGCCGTGCACGTAAAGTAAATAAAAGAATGTGATATAAATTAGGTATTAAGTGTTAATTCTCAATGAGAATAAATTAGTTAAGGCACTTCGCGTAGTGCGAGTTATTTCGAACCCGTAAAACGTTACAGTTTAGTTAGACCAGGGAAATAAGGGAAAAATTACCCTGTTGGGGTGCTTGTTTCTTGGGATGCACACAAAACATTTCTATTTTCCGTCAGTAATAAGTGTAATAACATTCAAAAATACTGAAAATAATTAATAACAAAATTGGAAAAATGTTTAAACAAATCACTTTGTTTATTTAAATGGTAATTAATTAAAAGGTTACATATTTATATTGTACTCGACGAGGTACCCCAAATTAAAAAAGAGTCATCAAGATCCGTTAATAATTGCCATTAATTACTTTCTGCTTCGATTTGAAGTTATTTTTTCATTTTTTGAGCTCGCAGTTTTCAAGGTTCCCCAGCTCGTCTTCAGTCGAGCTGCATATTTGAAGCTTCAGCAAACTTGATGTTGAAGTTCAATACTTTTCAATTTATTTAGCAAATAGTTCAACCCTTTATCTTTAAAATGGCGTTAGTTAGATGTCTTAATTATTATAAACAAATTAGCTTTGAATTTTAGAAAAAAAAGGCTAACTTTGCCCCAAATTGATTTAATTTTTTTTTGTTTTAAAATAAAGGTAAAAATTTCATCTTTTCAAATATGTAAAAATCAGTTCACTGTAAATAACATCAATAAAGTTATTCTATTTGTTTATACGCGAAAAATGACCATATTTTTGTGATGATTTTTAACAATAGTGGTAATTAATTTTTCCGATATTAAATAATTAAGTTTGATGAAATAACTCTTCTTCTTTCTTTCGGTACTCGTAGAATTATTGTATCGTCATTATTGTGCGCATAATGATGACGCAAAAAAGTCTTCTGGGATAAACAATTACAATTTTGCAAAGAGTATTCAATGAATCCTTTTTGGAATTTTTACCACATATTAGGTACCATAAGACACAACACCTTACGTAATTTCAAAGTTGTATGTTGATTTTTACAATAGCTATTTTTGATTAAAAATATTGCATATTTTTACCTTTATTTACAATTATCTAAGCAATAAAATATTTAATCACGTTATGTAAACCGTCATTTTGAAGATTTTTCTATTCTCTACAAGATGCTAACTTTGAATTATTCATAGGATTCTAAGATTTTTCAGGGACACAAAAATGCAAAAAACACGTTTTTCGACCTTTAATTGTTAATAAGTCAACAATAGCACAAAACTTTTGGTCGATAACGTATAGGTTTTACTCCCGTAAACCGCTTTTACACGAATAACTACTTTGTTACCTGGTTGCTTGAGTGTCACGAAAAAAATCTTATTTCCCTGGTCTAAGTGTCAAAACCCAAACGAAAGGTAGATCGAATGAACCCGATCGCAATCGGATGATTAGTGACAAAAAAGCGGGAAAACTGTAAAGTTCCGTTTTATTTTGGTAGATTTATATCTAGTATTGCATTCGTTGACGAAGTCGAAAAAATAGGAATTAAAATGCGGTTTTCAGTTTTTTGGTATCTAGAGATCATACCTAATCATTTCCCAAAAATTTATATATATATATATATATATATATATATATATATATATATATACAGGGTGGTCGTGATATAACCTTACAAAAAAAATCTGGGCCATTAGGAGGATCCAATAATTCAAAAAAACCCATATTTGGTAGGTCCAAAATGATGAAGAAAAATTAACCCCTATCCACATTCATTTGACGCCACTGACCACAAAAATAAATACGTACATATTTAACCAAGATTTAATTGTTAGTTACCTAGTTACAATAAATTGACAATTTGCTTTCAAATTTGATAGACGTTTTCTTTTGCCAGTGATTTACTTGTCAGTTTGCATATGTCAGTTGTCATTTATATGTCGTCGCCTTTCTTGTTTTCAATGTATTTTTTCTCCTATATTAATTTTTGTACAAGAAGTCTATAAAATCAGTCTTTTTCAAGACTTCACTTGCGTTTGTGTTTGCAGTTTGTAAGTAAATAGCAAATTTCATGGGTCAAGACACTAACGGATAATCATGATTGTGGTTTTAGGTTAGAATCTGCCGATAAACACAATATTCAACAAAGAACAACGATCTCAGCTTTAAACGGCAAAGGCAACGTTAAGTTTATAAATCGGCTTTAATAAATAACAAAACGAAACCAGTGTTTTTTACGCATATTCTTGATTTGTAAATTTCATTTCTACCGCAAATTCAAAATTATTGAATTTGACAAATGTCATTCAGTTTAATAGTTGATACAGGTACCGATTATCGTTACTAGACGACCAAAATCACATTTTTTATCCTGATTAACTCATTGGCGTACAGCAAATTTTGTACAAATTTTCAATTATTTTTATCTCGAAAACGAAAAGACTTTTACAAGATTTTTTTTTGTATATGAGTTCTACTCATCGTCACCTATTACCGTTATTTTTTTGTAAGGTTATATCACGACCACCCTGTATATATATATGGGATATAACGAAATTTGTCGGCAGGCTACAGGTCGCATTTTTTGAAGAATCACAACGAAATTTGGTACAAAAATCAGTTGGCCGAAAATCTCGGTCGAGTTCGTTAATGGGCCAAATCGGTCTAGCGGTTTCAAAATGGCGGCTTGTTATTTTCAAAAAAAATCAAAAAACTTTTATTTCGCGTCTGAGAGAAAAATGTTACTAAGGTGTTTTGTTGTTCTTATAGAGGCGAACAACTTTTGTATAAAACAATCTGCCGAGAAACTTACAAAAATAAAGTTATTTTTGTCAAAAAAATTAAAAAATAAAAAACTTTAATTTCGCGTCTGAGAGAAAAATGTTACTTAGCTTTTTTGTTGCCCTTATAGAGACGAACAACTTTTGTATAAAATATATCTTTGAGAAATGTACAGAGAAAAAGTTACTTGCAAATATTTTAAAATTTTGACGTTTGTATTTTTTCACACCTCGTATGCATTTTTTTGACACATCGTGTGTTATATTACTGTATATCTTACCCATAAATCTACCTTTCAGCCTGGCATGCCATGGGGTTTTTTTAAGGTATATAAGTCCGTCATTACTTACGTTTTCGGGCTGACCCATTACAATAAAGTAGTAGTTTGTATCTTATTTATGCTTGCATATAAAAGACGCTGCCCGACCATTACTTTTGGCACGATTCCAATTCAATTTTTTTCGTATACTATCTTGTAGCGTGTTTAGCTGCGTTATCAACGATCCGATTTATATTTTCCAGCTTTTTAGAATTTTTTTAAGTACCTACTACTCAAAAACGGGTATAGTCATTTTGCCCTCAAGTTTTACGAAATTATTGAATAATGCGTGTAAATCTCATTAAAAACAGTCGGAAGAGTAGTAGGGAAAATCGGAACTAAGGGGAAGCATATGTACGAGTATGTGCACAAAGTAATAGAAACATGCCGCCCGCATTTTATGACCCTTTAAATTTCAATATCTCAACAAATACCGTGAGTGGTATTTTCAAAAATATTCTGGGTTAACTGATTCTTTTCTGATTTTTTTTAATACTCAACGAAAAAGCTGCTAATGCTAATGAGCTTAGCGATAATCCCTATGTCGTTAATATTTTGATTGAATTCTTTGTTATAAGTGGAAACTGGATAAACACTCTGGGATAACGCTATCCGAAAAGGAAATTTATTCTAAATAAAAAAAAAATATTTTTTGTCGTCCAGCGTTTACCTTTTACCTACTTGTTTTACGGTTATTATTTTTTTGTATTTCATTTTATGGTCTTTACATATAATAATATTGTAAACAGACTTCTTGTCTTTATGTCAGTACATTTTTACACGCATGAGCTCCACAATGGCTGAACCAATTTGGATATGACAAATACTAAATTGAATATTTTCCAAAAAATGTATTTTGACTCATGGTGTGTTAATTGATAACACACTCAACGCCAAATCGAGCGATACAGGTTAACTTCTGGACTTAGTCAACATACCTTTGTCTAAAAATTTTCAATTTAGTATTTGTATACTCTTTGTCTTGAGGCGAGAACGTTAAATATAAATCTATCCCTATTTTCATATTGTCATATTTATGGTTAGAATTTGGAGGTAGTTTTCGGTGATGTATCGGGATAGGCCGTTTTGTCTCGGTTTGATTGAAATCGGTTGACAAATGATAGATATATTATGTCGATTTTAATGTGCGCCTGGAAATACTCGAAAAACGGAATACCACCGCATTACAAAAACTTTCCTGGATTTTTATGATGATTGAAATCATATACCGAAAAAGGGTAAGAATGTCATGAATTTAATTTTTCTGTGAAAGATTTATGTTGCAAGCGAATTATCGGGTAGCCAGAGATTTTTCTGTTTTTAAAAAATGACAAACTCGCATTTTTTATTGTTTTAAGAATATTTGTATGGTAACAACTAATATATACATCTTTGCAAACACTTTTCACCTATTTTATCAATACAATAACAATATATGGATTTCTTGTGAAACACCTTTTTCTTTGGTTGTTAATGAACTCTGAGTACATAATGTTTCCAGGGGTTCATTTAACCCAGGACGAAAAAAAATAATTTTAAAATAACTCCCGTACTTGTTGTAGTAGTACTGTAACGAAGCCGATTTTCGAGAGTTGAGAGTAGATCACCCACCGTACAAATTAATCGTAAAGTCGAACCTATCTCAAATAGGTGGCGGCCGATCAGGCAATGTGCAATCTACCATCGTTTAACTATCAAGACTAAACTTATATAAGCCATTCGCCCCCTCCATTGCTCTCTGCCCGAGTTAATCCAAGGCGAGAACCAAGACTTGTTTATAGCAAGTCGATCCGATCCGTCTATCTGTCCATTGTAAACGTCACCGCCGTTAGTTATAAGCCGCCGAATTATTTGTTATTTGTGAGTGTACGTAAATTGTGCATTGTCCCCAACCGATAGTCTTAAGCCGTTCGAGCTATTCGTAGTTATTCGTCTATTGTGAATGCGTCCCCGACCGCTAGCTACTAAGCTATACGTTATCTGTGATTTTTCGTTGTGAGCGTACCGACCGCTAGATATAAGCTATCTGTTGATGAACGCACTACCGAATATTAGCCACAGCACGCTTTCCTATCGTCTCCGCATTTAGCTATTCCTCTTTTATTGTGAAATTGTTAGGATAATTTTCCGTTTTCGCATTTTCAGCATTAAGAGGGTTTTTTTTCATTTTTCAGATCTCAACCGTTTGCAAAGTATTTTACTTTCCGCATTTTCGCTTAGTTAAATAGTTTTGAATCTCTCCGATTTCATTTAGAATAAATTTTATTTCTCTCCTACGCTAATAATATTAATATTTTCGTATTTGTATGTTTCCTTTTCGAGATACATAAATAATTGTAAATAAGTTTTTGTAGTTCTCCGGTCTCCGTTCGACGACCTAAGCAGGCGTTAGTCGTACGAATTTTGTTCACTGCCGATTGTGAATAAAATAATTTTGGATTTTCTATTTTTGAACGTGTGTTTCATTTCTACAGACAACCCTGGTAATCTCCTGAGTTCGTAAATTACCCAGGCATATTCCCGAGGGATACAACCCTTAAAAATCTGGCGCCCGAGCAAATCCGTAAAACCGACTCTTAAAACCCTTTTCCGAACTCCCGAAATCCGTCCCAGCGCCAAATCTCCCAAGAACCGCAGCAAAGCGCGTTACAGTACATACTTTTAAAATATGTAAATCGGTTCATCGATGACGCAAGCATATATACTCTAAGACAGCGAATGAAGAATATCAGATTGTTATCGTGCTAAAAGTAATGGCCCGACAGCGCCTGTTTTTTTGCAAACATAAATTACGTTTAAACTGGTAAGTACTTTAGGTATAGTAAGGAGCAGCTCGAATAACTAAAATTGCCAGACTTTTAAATTACAGAATTTTCTGTTTTTTTTTTTCAGTTTTTCTCTGTTATTAATTACTCGATCTGGTCGATTTAAGCTATATTTCGTTTGGGTTTCCGTCCATTCGTGAATCAAAATTGCTTCATAAGTTTAAAAAAAATAATGATAGATGCGACTACAGATTCTAAGGGATGGAACAACCGGTTTTCTGTTAGTATTTTTGTCACATAACAAACCTCTATCGATTGACCTATCTGCTCACGTCGCTAAGAGAAGCAATGCGCACGCACGTGCACTTAGTACTATTATCATACGCATACTAATACTCGCACAACCTTATTTACTATTTGTATACGTTATATAGCATTTTTCAGAAGTTTCATTTTCAGTTTGATTTATAAACTGAAAAAAAAAATTGTGAATATATCCCGTACCTGTTGTTTAAACATGAAAATAAATTCAGGAAACGTAAAAGTAAACATAGCTTTTGTATTTTCTTTCCACAGTACGCAAAATTTTTAAATGTCCTATTATATGTTCAACAAATAGACAAAACTTAAAAACATGTTTTTTCGAGTTGTTTTTGCAGTGAAACTTATATCTGCTTTTTCGACATATCGTAAAACCGGAGTTTACACTTGTGAGTATTTAAGCGCTATATCATTGATAACAGCAATATTGCTGCCTCCCTTCTCGCATTGTAGAGTATTAACAGTTTCACAATGATTTTAAATCTAAAATCCCAAATGTATTTTCGATTAATAGTCTTGTACAAGATATTCTGTGGTTAAACAAAGCTTGCTTCAGTGTTAAATTATATCCTTTGTAAGGTTTCAGTGCACACTTGTATAAGGTGAAAGCACCATCCGCAATAAACAATTCATTTCAATATTGTTCTGTGGTAGTTTTTTAGGCCATGGAATTGGTAAATTATTCTTCATCAAAGTTGAACCTAATGCTGTTGAAGAAGTGCTATCAATTCTTTGTGAGCCCTGTGGTCCTATGCCTACATAACTAGCTAAAATTATATGTGCAATCACAAACTGCCATAATTACATAAAAATGTTACATAAATGTTCTTTATAGTTAAGAAAATAATTAACCACTAGTTGGAGGCTTCTTAATTTTCACATGCTTGCCATCACTTGAGGAAGGTTCCATTTTTCATAAAATAGTTCAGCACATTGTACACATTTTCATTGTTCGCTAAGAGCTGATAGGTAAATGTTGTTTCAACTATATCAAATAGTTTGCAAAATTTCTTAATACGCATATAACTTCCAACCTAATAAGCACTGGCTAAACTGAAGATAGAGCCTCATTGAGCTAAACATTTTAGTGTTTAAAATGTTTAAATCGTTACTCTGAATATTGACACTAAAGGCTGTAACGAGTTTAAAAATCCGATTAACTACGGTTTCACACGTTCGTAGGAGCAAAGTTTAGATTATTCATGTATACTGACCACGAAATGAGTCGTGAAAGTCATGACCGCCCTCAAAGATTATTAACATTTAGCCTACAAAAATAATACAATACAGGTTTTTGTCGTAAATAAATAAAAGCTGGGAGATTTGAAGAGGGATCGATGTCTTAAAAACAATCTTGAAGTGAATTAATACCTCAGGCCTTAAGCGCGACAAGGTAGAGGTTTTCTATTACTATTCCTTTGTTAGCTAGACTCCACCAATAATACTCACACTCACACTCACACTCACCTGGCGTCATCCTCTTGTATTGAAAGACCGATTCCATGTCTTCACTTTTGTATCTTAAGAAGACATGATATTTCCATGCCTTTTTCTTTCTCGAAGTACAGGTGTTATACGCCTTCTTCATTTCGTTATTTCTTGCCTTGTTGTTTCTACGTCGAAAACGAATCTCTTCAGTATAACTAGAATTAAATTAAATTTAAATAATATTAACTCAGTAGAGACTTTTAGTAAATTAAATAACCGTTTTGTCTACCAACAAATGTTTAAATACTTCTTAAAATGCTTGGATATCGCACACTCTCAAAACTTGCTTTCACCGTTTGCTTTGTGTTAGCGCCAATTTTTTCTGGTTGTTTTTGACATTCCTTCTTGAACCTTTTTTGAGTGATTTTATTTCTTGGTGGTAAGTTGCATATTAAAATTAAACAATTTTTGTTTCTTCAACTTCACAATATCATCTTTTTAAACATCGCATCAACATCAACATGATTGTGACTTGGTACTATAAATAATACACATTTGTTGACATGACCATTACGTTAACAGTACCATTCTGACAACTTCGTGTGAAACGGGACTAGTTGCGCTTGACCTCTTTTCGTCGAAATAATTTCTTACTGAATAAGTAATAGCTTGTACCAAATCAGCCTAAGAACAGAATTATGGTGAACACCTGGGCTCTGTCAAATAGCTTGACTATATCGAAGTTCCATCTTCGCCGCGAGGTTGCGCTACTGAATGAAAGGCCATCTGGGTGCTGACAAATTCTCACTTGTCAAGTAACTTGTTATAGAATATAAACTCTTCTTTTCTAAGGTTAAAATTTCTGTTTCTAAATGTGACTTTCGCAGTACTTTCCCAAAGTTACTGTATGGAATATTTGTTTTTGAAATCTGTCAAAGATGAAAACTAATTTTAAAAATGTTCAATGTTAGTTTTTTTAAATTTTGTTTGTGTATTGTGTTTTTAAAATTCATTTTTCTGGATCCCAACTTTTATTTTCCTTTAAATTTTGAATTCAATTTTGGGATATATTCCTGAAGTGTCACTTCAAAAATTCGTTTTAAAACAACAATAATTACATATCATAAATAGTATTAAAAATCGTTTCTTCATTAGTTTTGTGCAAAAGTATGTACATAATAAAAATTAAAAACTTTTTTAATGTTCAGTTTTTAAAATTTATTGTTCATATTTGATAAATATTATTTATAGAAAAATTGAGATTTGATGGTACACAGTTAAAAACTGACATACTCATCTCAAATACAAATTTAATTTTTTTTATTCCAATTAATATGTACGTGTAAAAATAAAAAAATGAAATGTTATGCATCGAAATTTGAAAGTGAGTAATGGGTAATAACTACAAAAATGCAAATAAGAATTTTATAACATTAAAATGTCAAAATATAAGTAAAAAAGTGCAGCATACATTTAATACAAAATATAAGTTTGTGAAATGAGACATTCTGATGGAGTATATTATGTAATATCAACCGAATTTAAATGTCTCGCCGAAATTCGTTGCTCCATCTGACTAACCGCGACAGAGATCACATTCATGAATAGGGATTGGATTAAACGGCCATAAATTGGGGGTCGCTGAGGAAGGGAAAACTGGTCAAGATGTGGTTATGGCGGTTAGTAAGTCTTAGTAAGGAGTTATCTTGCAAAGCATCGCTCAGAAGAGTTAATATTCCTAAACAGAGGATGGATGGAAGGAAAATAAATTGAAGAGTAATGAGGATGGTATAATTAAAGAGAAGCAAATGGGGCAAAATTGGCAATCGGCAGTCAACCAAAGGAGGCATTGGAAGCCTCTTTGTGGCCCGAGACAAGGTTCACGATGTAGTAAGACCTTAATTTCAGATGCGTAACCAATAAGGCGACCAAAATTTTGCGTCTTCTATTCGTTTCAGCAAACCACGATTTATCAATGCTGTTAAAGCATATAAAACAGGTTTATTGTGCAGGAAAGAGACAGTTTGGAAACCATTTCTGTCTTTTTCGGTTGTTTGTTCGTAATAACTCTCTAGAAACGCCATTGCACATTTACGTCCTTAAAAACTACTAATTAATACGCAGTTATATAATGATCTGCACGAGTTAAACTCAAACCACATAACACACAATTAGGTATGTCATATTTGCATGGCTTTCTATTAAGGCGCATGATTAAAAAATGATTGCTACACGTTTCTAGTTACTATGATTTTTGTTTGTTTTGGAGAGAAATCATTTTCATCAATTACCAAATCGGAATGACATGAAAATTACGTTCACCTTGTTGCAAGTGCTTTATTCATCACACGTATGCAAACATTTGTATGTTTGTTAAGATTTCTCAATTTTACCTAGAAACAATTAGTGACCCATTAAAGTTTGCTAAATTAAAAAAAAATATATAGTTTGTACTAGAAATTTAATGTTAAACATTGAAGTTTATTCTCGACACTTAGGTTCCTTTTGTGCCTTTCTCAAAAATACATTACAGTTTGAAAATATCCTCAAGTTTCCTGAAATTACTTTTTCAGGTTTCTTTGAAATCCGCCATGTTCGTTAAAAAATTAAATTTCCGTCGCTAAATCACAATTTTTAAGTGATACAACTAATTTACACATACAAGCCTTGTGCATGCCTTAACCTATCAACCGTTGTACCATCTTAGTTCGTAAAATAAATCGAGCCGATCCAATGAATGTTCAATTCCATTCTGATTACGACATAGTTTACATTAAACTTGATCGCGACCTCCTCTGTTCGTGATTCATTAACGATCAAAAGCGGGTTTAATTAACAATGGGATTTCATATGTGTATAAGAGACTTAAGCGGAGTAAATGGAATTTAAGATCAATGGCAACGAGGTAATAAGTAAATGTACTCAACGTTACCATTATTTTGAAGCGCATTTACGTAAGAGCTTAAGGTAGGTGTGTTTGTAATTCTATCGCAAGGCTGTGTAGATGCTTTTCCTTATTAAAGTAGATGGCACATTTTTTTCGACCTGAGTGTTTCGCTTCATAAAATCTGATGGAACAATTACTCGTGGAATAATGACCATTTGAATTAATACAATGAATATCTAACATATCTAAAAGTCAGTATTTATTATTTCATCACGAAATTCAAAACTAAACTTTTTAACCTCAAACTTATTGCTATTTTTTGAAACAAATCGTCAAAAATTAAATTTCCAAATTTAGGTCGCAAACGAAAGAGGAATTCTTTGAGTCAACAGAAAAAGAATCTTTTCATAAGACGAAAACTTTCCGAAATTTTAACTGTGACTGTAGGTTTCATGTTGTTTTTCAAGAAATCGTAGGATTTCCGAAACTAATGAAGATGACGAACTGAAACTTGGTCACAGAACTAAAAAGCACCCCATTGACCTACATGCAGAGTTTCATCGAAAAATCTAAAAGTTCAACTTTTGACGTAAAAAGAAAATTAGGCTTAATCCTCTTCGCTTTCTTTTTTGAAAATGACTGAAAGGTCGATTTTTCAAATTGAAATCGCGAACGAAAAATACTGACTTGTTCGTGCCAATGGTGAAAGAGTGTCATGAGAAGTATAAATATTTTTCATAATATGAACTATCGATGTATACGTTCCATTTTTTTTTAAATTGTGCCATTTTCGAATGTATTGCAGTCAGTGAATTGAAACTTAGTCATTGAACTATAGAAAACCTTTTTTTTGTATACTTCCATAGTTGTAGTGCGAAATTAAATTTTTTATTTTTTGGCCCAAATAAAAAGTAATATTTAGCTACTAATCTCGGATCGGCTTACACGTTGTACGTGCATTCTTTGCAGCGGCGTTTTTTCTGTGGCGTTTGTTGTTTTTCAAGAATATTTTTTTATTGTGTAGTTTGTTTTACATTTCTTTTAATAATAATATATTACTGCATTCAGTTTTAATTTATTTTTTTTAAATTTTTTTATGACAATCTCATACATTCTATGACTTTATTTATATCATTATTTTAATCCCTACTTGTTAGGCCTATGTGACGACAAACACAGCCCGTTTCGCACCCTTGAAGGATATTTTGAGGTGAAAACAATGCGTGATATTCACGTGTTATTTCTCTCTGTTGGGCGATTTGCCCGATTTTTTCAAACAAATGATAAAAAATTCCATTTCCACAATTTAAGTCTCAAATGAAAGGCTCCGTGCCACGAGCGGTCGTGTCTCATGCGGTCACGGTGAAAAATCGTGCCAGGTGCGGTCACTCCAAAAATATTTCTACCTGATGTACGGGTGTCCTACCAGGTGCGGTCATTTCCAAATGCGATCAATCGAGATTGCATTAACTAGCGTTTCATCACCGCATTTATCGGTATACACCATCGGCCGATATGGAATATATTGTTTACTAGGGTTAATAGGGTTTGGGAAGCTTTCTGATACGTGAATGGTATGTGATATGCTCGAAAGTACGTTGGAAACGCGAGGGGGCAAGGATCAAGCACGTATGTAGAAATATTTTCGAGGGATCACATCTAGGACGTTTTTTAATTGTGACCGCATAAGATACTACCGCTCATGGCGAGCCGTAACGCAAGTACCCCTATAAATTGTCACATGGCACTGACCGCATCTGGGGGGAATGAGCGCATCTGGGAAGACACGAAATGAAAGGGGGTGACTTCTTTGTACCAAAGGCGAGGTAGGTAGTTCATGAAAAGGACAATTACCTTCCCAGATATATGAACTGCAGAAATGTAGGTTTAATGTGTTTTCCAAAAAACAGTGATATTTCCGAAATTAGTGGAGATTGCGAAATGAAACTTGGCCACAGAACTAATAGTCTATTCCCTTGACCTACGCATCACAAAGTTTAAAGTTTAATTTTTGGCGTAAAAAGAAAAAATAATTTAATTCTTAGCAATTTTTCGAAAAGTGACCAAATGGTCCGTTTTCCAAATTAACTCGATAATCCTGCTCTACGAGGCCATAATATAGACACTTTTTATGCCTAGAGCGTCTATAGTTTATATCTAAACATCCCCTTATCTATATCTATAGATCTATATAGCTATATATAAGGGGAGGTTTTCGTCCCTGCCCTTCTTTATCGTCAACACGGTATTTGGTGTTTATCACGTTAAGACTATTTGAATAGATCAGCCTGTAGTATTTTTTTAAGAAATTTCCACGTATAAAAAGTTGGCGACCCGCATCTAGCGGCCGGCAAAACGAAATACCAGGTAATTTGTGTCTTTTTTGTGTCCTTTTTGTACCGCAAGAAAGAATTTTGTAGCTCTCACCATCGATAAGCTACAAAAAAAACTGCCAACTTAACCTAGCGGCCATTGCGATAGCGTGCGAGTGGATTGACAAAAAAAAAGATTTTCAGCTAGCAATTTGTGTCTTGAAGAGTACTAAACGGACATGTGGTCAGAATATTAATTTAGCCAATTTTTGGCCAAGTTGGCTCAAGTGGGCTAGATGGGGCTGCGAATCGGCCAAGATGTGGAAGAAATGTGCTCTTCTGTCTCCGATTCGTTTTGGAATGAAATTTCGAGAACATAGTCCTATTTTCAAATTGGTCAATTTTTGGCCGAATTGACTAATGGACAAAACGTGTCGCCCAGAATTCAAGAACCCGCGACGTTAGTGAAGCATGTTGCATCTCTGAATCTTTTGGTGTTCTGAGGCCTCGGTAATGTCCTGGGACTTGGCCACAAAAGCCCAGGGGACGTGCCAAGACCCCTTCGGACACTTCCAGTCAAAATACAGACTCTTCAGTGCCGGCCGCTGTAGTTACAAATTCAAGAACCCTCAACTTTAGTTCAAAATGTTACATCTTGGAACCTTTTGGTGTTCTGAGGCCTCGGTAATGTCCTGGGACTTGGCCACAAAAGCCCAGGGGACGTGCCAAGACCCCTTCGGACACTTCCAGTCAAAATACAGACTCTTCAGTGCCGGTCGCTGTAGTTACAAATTCGAGAACTCCCGACTTTAGTGAAAAATGTTGCATCTTGGAATCTTTTGGTGTTCTGGGGCCTCAATGATGGCCTGGGACCTGGACACAAAAGCTCAGCGGACGTGCAAAGACCACTTCGACCACTTCCAGTCAAAATACCGACACTTCAGTGCCGGACTCTGTAGTTACAATTTCGAGAACCCTCGACTTTAGTGGAAAATGTTTCATCTCGGAATCTTTTGGTGTTCTGAGGCCTCTGGGACCTGGATTTTCATAGGTGCAAACGGGTTGGCAGAACTGAAACTTGAACAGTTTTGTTCGTCTCAGAACTGAATTTGCACGCCGAGAGCTTGAGGCAAAGAGTTGTACTTTTTCAACTTTTTTACGGGTTCTTGCTCATGCTTGAAGTACTAGAACACTACGATACTCCGATGAATTGGTTTTCCAGGAACGTCAAACATTCTTTAAGTTGTAGCTACAGCGGAAGGCACTCGGGAGTCGATATTTTGGCCGCAGGTCGCAATAGGTATCTTGGACCATCCCCTGGGCCTTAGTGCCCAGTGTTTGGGACATAACCAAAAGATTCCGAGATGCAACATTTTCCACTAATGTCGGGGATTCTCGAATTTGTAACTACAGCGGCCGGCACTGAAGAGTCGGTATGTTGACTGGAAGTGGCTGAAAGTGTCTTGGCACGTCCCCCGGGCTTTTGTGTCCAGGTTCTGGGCCAGTACCAGGGCCCCAGAACACCAAAAGATTCCGAGATGCAACATTTTCCACTAATGTCGTAAATCCTCGAATTTATAAATACAGCGTCCGGCACTGAAGTGTGGGTATTTTGACTGGAAATGGTCGAAGTGGTTTTTGCACGTCCGCTGAGCTTTTGTGTCCAGGTCCCAGGCCATCATTGAGGCCTCAGAACACCAAAAGATTCCAAGATGCAACATTTTTTACTAAAGTCGGGAGTTCTCGAATTTGTAACTACAGCGGCCGGCACTGAAGAGTCGGTATTTTGACTGAAAGTGTCCGAAGGGGTCTTGGCATGTCCCTTGGGCTTTGTGTCCAGGTCCCAGGACATTACCGAGGCCTCAGAACACCAAAAGGTTCCAAGATGCAACATTTTCCACTAAAGTCGAGGGTTCTCGAATTTGTAACTACAGCGGCCGGGACTGGAGTGTCGGTATATTGACTGGAAGTGAATCGAGGGGTCTTGTGACGTCCTCTCGGCTTTTGTGGCCAGGGCCTGGACCAGTACCAGGGCCCCAGAACACCAAAAGATTCCGAGATGCAACATGTTTCACTAACGTCGCGGGTTCTTGAATTCTGAGTTTTGTCCATTAGTCAATTCGGCCGAAAATTGACCAATTTGAAAATAGGACTATGTTCTCGAAATTTTATTCCAAAACGAATCGGAGACAGAAGAGCACATTTCTTCCACATCTTGGCCGATTCGCAGCCCCATCTAGCCCACTTGAGCCAACTTGGCCAAAAATTGGCCAAATTAATATTCTGACCACATGTCCGTTTAGTACTCTTCAAGACACAAATTGCTAGCTGAAAATCTTTTTTTTGTCAATCCACTCGCACGCTATCGCAATGGCCGCTAGGTTAAGTTTAAACTGGCAGTTTTTTTTGTAGCTTGTCGATGGTGAGAGCTACAAAATTCTTTCTTGCGGTACAAAAAAGACACAAAAAAGACACAAATTACCTGGTATTTCGTTTTGCCGGCCGCTAGATGCGGGTCGCCAACTTTATATACGTGAAATTTCCCGAAGTATCCATTTAAATACGGCGTAGGATTCCTGTGCTACCTTATTTATCATTCTTTGTATACTGGTTAGCAATTTCTTTTCTACTGTCGATGGAACGTCACTTATTGTTAGTCACCTGTTTCACATCTCGCCGCCTTTAGGAAACAGAACGGTTAATAATTTTCCTCTTTTTGCTGAACGCAAGTGATACGTTGGGACGTTATATCTTATTTCATCAATAAATCATTATTTCCATTTTTCAACATGGTTTACATGTTTTGGAATTATCGGAAAATAAATAAAAATGCACAAGGTAAAATGATTAAATGAACAAATGACTGTAACATTCAGGAAATAAGGAAAAGCGAGCCGTCGCGGGACGCCTGGCGAAAACATTTAAACAATACCGGATAAAAAATGTATACTGTTTAATAATGAAGTAGTGCATTTTAAATTATAGCTGGGCCATTAAATGCTTTCCATTCAAAATACGTACAAGAAAGATTAGCAAGAAAGAGAGAAAGAAGACTAAGCAACAAAGTTTAAATACAAATCAGATAATTATAAATTTGGTGAATCAATCAGTTTGAAACACACTCTTTACAGTAGACAGAATACCCGGTGTATGATCGGGTCGTAATGAAGCGTGAACAGTACCGTCGAAGATATTAAAAATATCTTTCAAATAAGAAAAAAGTTACAAAATGGAAATGGCGTCATCAAACTTCAAACTTATCCCCTGCCGTCTAAAGCAACTATCATTTGATACGTTCCATTGAAGTTAGTGTCAGCGACGAGCCAATCAGAAGCCGCAATTCAATACGCTTGTTCTATTGTTACGTTCGCATCCGACTGGAATATTTGAAGTCAGAAAATGTGTTAATTATGCAATGGCATGGGTTTTTTGGAAAGTAATATTGGAAATTTCCCATGGATAAAGTGACAATGCAAAGTTAAGTATCGTTGGTATAACGGTTACACAGATTCCTGTAATTGTCGGTAACATGTTTTGTAAATTCTACAACGCTGCGCTGTGGAGTGAAAGGGGAATAGCTAGACGATGTGCCACGGCCACTGTCGAAAATTTCATTTATTGCAGATTTTATTTCTAGTCTCAATTGTAACGCTAAGCTTTGGTTGTTAGAGTTTTATCACTATATTTATACTTATCACTATACCTAATTGAGTTTTATCTAGGTTAAAAGTTTAAAAAATTAGCACTAGCTACCTGATATTTAAAAAAAATTAAAAACATTTTAATGGTTCGGAACTCTATAGAGGTGCGACTTATTAGATTATAGAAGTACTAAGTATTGTTAAGCTATCATATGTTGTGTACAAATTGCACCTTCAGAAATTACATTTTTGTTTATTTGTAGTAAAAAAATATTTTACACAATAAACATAACTGTAAAAAATGTGATATTTTCTTTCTCTCTATTATTATATTTATTATTTTAATAATATTGTATGTTTAATTTGAGGTTATAATTACTGGAAGTTTGAAATATACTATACATTCGAAACAACGGCATAATTCGTTTGCGCTTATAGGAACTTACTGTGTGAAGGCTGAGGGGAAAAACGATCAAAGTCCAAATAACAAAATTTTTCAAAAATGTAAATAACATAACAAACTTCTTCTTCACTCTTATAGGTCCAGAGGTATTAAAAAATAAATTGTCCACACTTTTTGCCATAAAAAACATTTATTAAACAGATATCGAAAACAAGAAAATCTTCTGACATTTTTTAAAATGAAAATCTGGATTTCTATGGCGAAAGTTTAGGAGTTTGTTCTTTTTTCAGTTAAATTCAGCTTCTAAGTTCAAAAAATTAAATATTAATGTCCTCATCAATGGGTTGATTATCCCCGAATTCGACGTCAAATTCACTGTCTGATCGAGGATTATCAGATTTTAATGAATGATTAGAAACTGCACCAGGTGGAGTAAATCCTTAAACTTTGCAGCTTTAATGGGCAAAGATCCGTCGTACAGCTTCTTCAGAGTTGTGTGGACATGTTGAGCTCTACTTTGTCGCCTTTGTGGTTTTAGAGGGGGCACTACGACAGATGTGTTGTAGTATCCGAAGTAATAAGACTTGTGCAGCACAAAGCGAGGTTGAGCTTTCTCAGTCTTGATAATTCGTATTGACCTCGTTGGTATTGGGCATTTGGTCACGTCGAACTGAGCTAAGCATTCAGTCCAATTTTGGAAACTCACTTCCTTTACACAATCAATAACCTTTAAGGATTCTGGTTTTATTCGACTGTTCCGGAGGACATCCCTCCATTCAGCAGGTAGTTCAACATAGCATTTAGTGTTGACCAAACTCATATTCCGGTCACACTGCCCGAGAATTGGAAACACAACTTTGACAGCTTCAAGGCTTTCCACTTGGTTAACCATATAATGCAGAAAGCGAAGAATTGTATAATTTTTCTTTTCGCCAGCATATGAATCACAAAACACGATAAGCTGGCGTACTTTGGTATCCAAAACATTAGTTATAAGTTGATGCAGCATGGAACATACATCGACTACCCCTTTGAGAGCAACACTCTCAAGATGTTGAGAGGTATGAAGTTAAACTGACGACGGTTAGTATACGTCGCCTGTTGTGATGTTCGGGGTTAGCAAGTTCTTTTGGAAATCCATCGCCACCGCTTCAATTTCGTCTTTTTCCTGTGCTTCTTTTTTGATTTCTTTAAGGGAATACAATTGTTCACTTTTGATCAAATGCATTTTTTGTTTTCATTTTCGAGGTTTTGAAGAATGTTTATTAGAATATTGTATTCTTCGTCTTTTTCCATAGACATTTTTTGCCCAGAAGCTGCGATGTTTGATTTGAGTGCTACATGTGTCTATGAGGAAAACCGAAAGCAATATTCAAGTTGCCCTCAAATATTTCACGAATGGTAGTGTAACCCACTTTGTTTTCCTTATTGGTTTTATTGTACATTCGATTGAGTTTTGCTACGTTAAATTCAGCGGGCAAATAAATTTTTGGCAAATCCTTAATAATGCGACTTACGCCCTTTGAGAGATTTTATAAAATACACGACACGTGTTTTTGTTTCTTCAGACAAACCATGACGCCTATTACAATGTTTTCTACGTCCATCATATTTAGCTTCTCCCAGCTTACCCAAATTTTTCTTCATTGTCTGGATCCGACGATTTGTTATTCCCTTGAGAGATAAAAAAGCCTTGTGGCATACAGATACGTCTTGTTGCATTTTACTAGACACGTAATAACGAACTCTGTACTTTCACGGAAATTTACGTCTTCGTCACTCTTTACATTTCGTTGGCACTGAATAGGAACTAAAGTAATCAGACGGCTCAAATGCTTGTTTTGGACATTGAAATTTCCCAGTTCATTAAAATGCTCAATTGGGTACACGTTTCAGTTCTTCAGGAGAGATGGTTCGAAAGGACTTTAAATGCACACACAATCGTTTCTGAGTTCCTGACTGAAATATTGAGCGTAATTTCTTCATCACGTCACTTATTCTCCCAGCCTTCATCCTCTATTTCACATTTCTCGGCTCTTCACTCCTATTTTCGCAGTCAGAACCACTAAAATCACAACATGACTGAAGAAAAAAGAAGCACGCTCGCGGTAAAGAACGACCTGTTGTTTGCAGCGAAAAACATAACATGAGGTAGAAG
Source organism: Cryptocephalus moraei (assembly GCA_946251905.1). Taxonomy (NCBI): domain Eukaryota; kingdom Metazoa; phylum Arthropoda; class Insecta; order Coleoptera; family Chrysomelidae; genus Cryptocephalus; species Cryptocephalus moraei. The sequence goes on from OX276460.1 coordinate 3,574,811, forward strand.
AGGGAGGTTATAGAGGCCACTTTGTTCGAATCACGTTTTCCGAGTATGGACTTTGATAGTTTTTAACGTTCTATAAATAGCTTATAAATAAAATAAATAGTTCTTAAATATAAATATACCTAAATTTATATAAATATTTCTATTTATACAAATACAAATAGAAATAACGAATTTCATCGTTATTTCGCGCTACCTCGATTATTCACCTCTACTTTTCTCGGGGATGTTGATAGGTTTCGAGTCTTTCTGGCATAAGCTTCATGGTCGCACAGTGATCTCATTTTCGGTCAAAATGGGAGTTCGATCACTTCTTTCCGTGGTCCTTCGTGTGTTTTAAAGCGGTTATATTCAAATATCAATTAACCCTGCTAGTTTCATCGCGAAATTTAAAACGTCAATATTTAGCGTCGAGTAGAGCATTCTTTATTCTCTCTACTGGAACCAGATTGCCGAAGTAAATCTTCGGCAATCAGACAGAACATCTGACACTGTGTCAATCCGAAGAGGCGTAAGACAGGGCTGTATATTGTCACCACTCCTATTCAACATCTATTCGGAGGCAATTTTCAAAGAAGCTCTAGCCGAAGACATGGGAGTTATCAAAATACATGGAGTTTGTATCACCGATATGAGATACGCAGATGACACCGTAGTCCTTGCCGATAACATATCAGACCTACAAAATATGATGAATAGAATAACTGAATATAGTGAGCATCATGGATTGGACATGAATACATCTAAGACCAAACTGTTAGTCTTCTCCAAGAGACCCACTGCTGAAGCAATTTTGATTAACGGCCAACAAGTCTCGTGTTTTAAATACCTGGGTACCATAGTCAAGGCATGGTGCGATCCGAAACGAGAGATCCGTTACAGAATCGAACAAGCCAGGAAAACATTCATAACATGAAAAAATTTTTTACTAGTCCTGATCTGAGTTTGGAGCTCAGGGTTCGCATGATTAGATGCTATGTCTTCAGTGTGTTGCTGTACGGATGTGAATGCTGGACCCTGGACCCTGCAACTGAAAAGAAAATTGAGTCGTTTGAAATGTACTTATACCGCCGCATGCTCCGCATCTCATGGGTCCAACGAATTACGAATGTGGAAGTGCTTAATCGGACGAAGAAGCCGAAAGAACTAATGGCCCTCATTAAAGAAAGAAAAACTACATACATATTATGAGAGGCAATAAGTATGAACTGCTGAGAATAATAATTGAAGGAAAGATCCAAGGGAAAAGATCTATCGGTAGACGTCAGAACTCCTGGTTGAAAGACCTCAGAAGATGGTATGGGTGCACTTCCATTGAAATCTTTCGAGCTGCTGTTTCCAGAACAGTGTTAGCTATGTGGATCGCGAACCTTCGAAAGGAGAGGGCATCATAAGAAGAAGAAAGCATTCTTGCAATACGTACGTATTAAAAAATAAAAGGTACCTAGTTACCCGAGCCATTTTTGTACCTTTATCCTAGTAACTTCCAACTATGCTAATTTTAAAAACATACAAATCACTCACATCAAATAATGTCAAATTAGTTTTAGAAAGCGTCGTGTCGCGTTGGTTGGTTTCTTTCTGAAATTTTTAGTATTGTCATTAAATTGTCACCCTTTGTAAGTATTACTCGTCAACAAAAAATGTCGATACTGCTCGGAGCAAAACTAATACCCGCCCACATTTCATAGACGGATTTGTACAAAAAGTACCATTCTCGGTTTATATCAGGCAATTAACGCGAAGTAAATATTTGGCGTGTACCCTCAATACGGCCTGCGAATAGGTACGGTGTACCACATAATGATATAATCGGAACAAAAAAAATTATTTCAAATTTTTGCAATACCGGTTTAGTATAGCATTAATATCATAATTATAACCATTTTTAGCAGTAACTGCACCATCATATAGCAATGTTTGGTTATAGTTTATGTTATTAAAAAATCTTATCTACTTTCTCATTCTTGCTCAATGAATAGGTACAGGTACACAGGTATGTACCTACATGCATAATGCATTTGTTACAACTACATTCGCAGTGTTTGTAAATACTCGTGAACACGTGAATCTACAAATTCTACATGAATTGCTAATCGATCTCACTGTTTACTGTACTTTCGTTATTAAAAAATATCATGAATTTATTTACTCGTATATATCTGCACATTTAAGTTACGTAACGAGACCTTGTTAGAATAGTTAGAATTCTTCGACTCTCCGTTTCTGTTAACTGTTCTTTTGTTTTTGTTTTCTTTCGAAATTTACGTAACATCCGAACCAGATTCGGATGGAAAAAGTGCCACAATTACAATTCTCAATTGACCGACAGGTGGTGGTGGGCAGTCCCCAATAACTCGTAAAGGTTATTTATATCATAACTAAAATTTAAATATGTGTATACATACGAGTATCTTGGAGGAGAAAGAAAGCGAGACCGTTTTACTTTCACCAACGGTTAAACTGTAGCAGTAAACAATTTTTCACTTCGACATAGACAGTAATTAAGGCATATTGTACAAATTGAATGGAAATAGACCTGTCAGCAATATTTTTTTATCGATTCTTGATTGGATATTTCCAAAATTGGCAATTTTAATTTTGCTTTGAAAGTTGTTCCTATATGGTAAATTAATTTTGTTTTATTTTAATAATATTGCAAAACCTAAATTTCACTTAAAATGTAGTTTGGGTTCTTAATCATAACTAAGTTTAAAACAACTTTTCCAGCGCATAAACTGTTGACACAAATGAAGAATTTAAAAAAATATAAATTGGAAATCGAGTTATTACATATATTTTATATAGCGTAATGTCAAATGACGACTTTCGAGTGCGAAGTTATAACCATGCAATTTTTGTCATACCTGCTTTAGAACCTTCATGTCGACGATTGCTCGATACAATAATTAAATAAATCATCTGGCATCCTTGGCATTTGAATCATTTTTGACTGGTGAGCAACTAGTGCCTTCCTTTTGTTAATGATGCTTCCTTGTTCTGCTTCCCACAAAAAAAAAACAATATGAATTTATTTTTTACGTTATACTATTTTGAAGTATTGCTTAGATAATTGTCAAACAGTCTTTCAGAGTTTTGCTCAAGGAAATGTTTTTTAAAGTTACTATTTTATATGCATATTATAATTAATTTTTACAAGCGTTTATTGCCAAAAATTTCTAATTGCGGTCTTCCCTAACTTTTTCTAAACTGGTACAAATATATACGTAATATTTTCCATTTAGGTTTCACTTTTTCGATTTGAAATTTTTAAGTAGCAAGTGGTTTTGCTACGCACCACTTTTCTAATAGTAGGAGAGGTCATGTCAGGAAAAAACGACCGATCTGCACAAGTTTCGAATGTTACTCATATGCGAGAACAACACTATTAACAAAAAAAGTCTGCCACCACAAATCGGTACCATTTTGTTAATAAACAATCATCAATATTGCAAAATAGGTGAGTAATTTGATCGATCTGCACAAACCCCAAAATTTGCATACTGCTTCTTTTACATCAGAAGAAGGCACCTCGAACTATTTTGCTATATCTGACTGATGGGAAAATCATTCTGCCTGGAGTTTTTCCACGGAAAAAAATTGACCATTCTGCACAAGTTCCAAAATGGTAAACATAAATTTATAATGTTAAACAAAGTCCTATAACACCATTCTGCCCCCTGGAAATGGTTTGAAAACCGTTCTGCCAAGCCATTTTCCAAGAGGAAAATCCGGAATATTCAACCGATGACACAGAAACCTTATGCGAGCTATTCTGCCAAACCTGTTCGGTCGGAAAAGTGTTCTGCCAAGTAATTTTCCAGTAAAAAAATCTTGAAAATTTGACCAATTTGCACAAGCTTCAAATTTTGCACACGACTTTGTAATTACCCAGGAAGCTTACGCGAACTATTGTGCCAGCTTGAAATGGTCCGAAAAGTGTTCTGCCAAGCTTTCAAGGAAATCCATAAAATAAGTAGAATAATCGAGCAAAATTCAAATTAAAATAAAACCTGGCCACTCATAGTTGGTTTACAGTGTACTATACCTCGTGGATACGGTTTTCGAGCGGGAATTCTCCCCATCCTCTATACTAGAGGTTCCCAAATTTATTTTTCGTAGACCACTTTCAAAATTTAGCTGGTTCCTGTTAACCCCCTGCAGATTTCTACCATATTCCCAAAACTCGACAAAAAAATTGAAGATTACATCTAACTATGGAAATTTGCGTTGCGGCTGAGTTTCAACCACGAATTAAGAGTTTTCAAAAACACAAGTGAGAATTAATTCTACTGTGAGTGGATGTCAAAAAAGTAAAGTTGGCTAATCAAAAAAGTGTTTCCATCAAACTTTACTTATTTGACGTCTACTCACAGCACAAGGAACCAATCAATTTTCAATTATCTATATATATAAAAATGGATGTTTGTGTGTATGTTCCGCATAGGCTCCTATACCATTCGTCCGATTGCAACGAAATTTTGGTGAGTTGTAGGGCGCATGTCCTTGAAGGTTCCTGAAATGGTTCCGCGTCGAAAAAGGAGCCAGGGGGTCTTAAGACAGAAGAAACGGCTTAAAAATATATACATGACAGTTAATATGTCACCTTTATTTGACATACGAGTGACTGACAGATGGCGCCATCTCGCAGCGAAAAGGTAACTTTTAAATGTCGAACAGTTTGTCAGCGCTTTGAGCATCGAATTGCTCAAAAGCATTCTGTTAATCTATACATATATATAAATGGATGTATGTTTGTTTGTATGTTAAGCATAGGCTTCTATACCTTTCGTCCGATTGCAACGAAATTTTGGTGAGTTGTAGGGCGCATGTCCTTGAAGGTTTCTGAAATGGTTCCGCGTCGAAAAAACAACTTAAAAATATGCATGACAGGCAATATGTAATCTTTATTTGACAGACGAGTGACTGACAGATGGCGCCATCTCGCGGCGAAAAGGTACCTTTTAAATGTCGAACAGTTTGACAGCGCTTTGAGGATCGAATTGCTCAAAATCATTCTGTTAAAAGTAGAAATATTTTTGAACGTGTGTGAGTGTTAGTGGTGTTATTTGTGAACTTTGGACATTGGACAATAGAAAACACGCGCATTTATTTTATACTTTCGCTGTGAATTATGCTTCCAAAAAGGAAATCGATTGGCAGATCCATATGTAAAGCAAATAAATAAAAGGCTTTACGAGCTTCAGAAAATGACGGGCAAAGGGAAGATAGATTAGAAACTCTCAGATTAAAAAATGCTCAAGCCCGTTTATTTGAAAAAGACGAACAAAGGGAAGATAGACTAGAAACCGTAAGATCAAGAAATGCTCAAGCACGTTTATGTGAAACAGAAGAGTAAAGAGAAGATAGACTAGAAACCCTAAGATCAAGAAATGTTCAAGCCCGTTTATCTGAAACAGAGGAGCAAAAGGATAGATTAGAAACCCTCAGATTAAGAAATGCTCAAGCCCGTTTATCTGAAACAGACGAGCAAAGGGAAGATAGACTAGAAACTCTCAGACTAAGAAATGCTCAAGCCTATTTATCTGAAACAGACGAGCAAAGAGAAGCAAAATTGGAAATCGAAGGAGTACGCATTGCTCGATCAAGACAAATAACGCACGCTGATTGAAATCATTTTCATGGAGTGTGGAAAAAGGGATGAGACAGGGTGGCCTCCGAGCGAAGCCGAGTACCTACATCGGTTATAAAAAATAATTTACAAAAAAATATTATTTCCCTTTTCATAACATTCTACAATATAATCACAGTAATGTCAGCAATGCAATGCATGGTATTGAAATAAATTGTTTTCTCGGTAAATCTATATTCGCTAGATTAACTATTTTTATTTAATTGCTCATTTATTTCATATCAAACTGAGCCACAGCGAAGCGTGGTCGGGTCACGGCTAGTTTATTATATAAAACTCCCCATTCGGAGTGGTAAAAATAAAAATAAAAATAGTATATTTTTTGTGTTGGATTCATTCAAATATGTAATTATTAAATTATTTATTTTAATTATTATTATTATTGTAACACGAAATGTAAACAGCATCGCGAGACGTGTTTACTCTTATCTGACCTCGGCGGCCACTTTAAAACGCTCCGTAATTGGGCCATAAAGAATGAATGATTTATTACCTTCCCGACCTTTCTAGAACAAACATTATTTGAGAAAGGAATGACCTGGAACCATCGCGAATACAATGGAGATATGTATATAAGCGGGCTTGCGGACGAAGAAGATTAGACGTGAAGCCGCGAGTGAATAAATAGGGCGAAAGACGGACTAGTGAAATAAATTAACATTTAGAGTGATATAAATTAATTAGTTAGGAAATAGTTAAGTGTGTTATATAAATTAATTAGTTCAGTAATAGTCTAAGATAAATTAAGTTGTGTGTAGTGTATAATTAGGACAGTGTAAATAAATTAGAAATAAACGTTACATTATAAAAAAATAAAAGGAAAGAAGAGATGAAAAGAAATATCTTTAATAATAACAAAGTAATTAATAACTTTATTTTTTAATACATTTTTTTTTCGTCAATCCCCTTCGTTGGAAGCCATCACACATCGCCAAATTCAACATTTCAAACACAATTTAATAGAATCAGTGTAACATAAAGGGATTAGGTATTATTATGATATTACTCGAATTACATAGAATTTCTCGGAATAAATTTTACTGATACCACGTTCTGATTGCATTTTAACGCAAAAAGTAGAGGGATGAATCTCTTCAAATGGACGAAAATTGCCAAATTAATTTACAAGTTCGAGGTGATTTTTAAGAATTTCGTGGTTTTCTATCCAACATTTGCTTGGCAGAACATTTTTCCGACCGAAAAGGGTTGGCAGAATAATTTGCATAAGGTTTCTGTGTCATTACGATGTCGTGTGTAAAGTTTGGAGCTTGTGCACATTGGTTGAATTTTTTAGTTTTTCCTCTCGGGAAATGGCGTGGCAGAATACTTTTGGGACCATTTTAGGCTGTCAGAATGTGCACATTGAACAAAATTCTTCCGTTTTTTACAACCGTTTTTCTTAAATAACAATAAATATTCACCAGCCTGAGGTGACAGAAACGCAAATTCGTTAATAAAGTGGCATATTACATCATATGAATGAAGTTAAAAACTTGTGCAGATCTTTCGACTTTTCTGCAATCAGCTCTCCTACTATAAGTGTTCATATATAAAAAAATAGCGATGTGTAACGTTCTTAAGACTCTCATATGGTCGGACCAAATATTCATGGCAACATTATTAAAGTGCCTTTTAGAGAGGTTTTAGAAAAAAAAAAATGTTTCAAACAAAAGTTGTAAAGCCATTAGGTCAGTTCAAATCTAAAATTGGGTAAGAATCGGTAAAGCCGTTTTGGAGAAAATTGAGAAAAACTGAAAATTCAGAAGAGTAAAAGGCCCTTCTCAGAAGATCAGTCGACATAACGATAAAAACTTGAAAAAGACAAGAGTAAAGTGCCCTTTGCCCTTAACTGATTATGATGAAATTGATGTTGTCGCAAGTTTTCAGGACACCCAGTCTAAATGCGAAATTTCAACTTTCCACTGTTTATTGTTTCTGAGGAAACGTGGACCACATACATACATACACACACAGAAATGTTTCCAAAAACATGTTTTTCGAACTCAGGGGACCTCAAAGCGTCCGGAAATGCCAATATCTCAAATTAAAAATGAGAAAATAAAAATTGAAATTCAATCTTCCCGAACATTACAGAAAAATTAAAGTTGTATAGATCAATTTGTGCTTTAATGAATTGAAATTTCTAATCGATTCAATTTTTTGGAATTAGTCTATTCAAATATAGTTGTCAAAACGCAACTTTTTCGATTGTTTACTAACAATGACAATAAAGTATAAAATATTTGTTTCACTTTTGACCTTTTGAAAAAATTAAGGTTTTAGATTGCAAATTGAAACTTGACCACAAATCTTTAGGCGTATTTCGAAAAAATTCTAAAAACCGAAAAAAACGGCAAGGGTAGATTACCCCCAGTGAAATAATTTAGCCAAAAAAACAAAAATTTAATCATCAAACTGCACAAGTATATATAAATACGTATACTCATTTAAAAAAAACACAATATAGAAGAAAAAAATATTAGAATAGATCGCGGAATTCATTTTGGGTTCCAAAACATCAAAATTTTTGACCCCTTACGAATTTATCGAAAAATGACGAAAAGTCACTTTTTGTAACTTAGGAGGCGACCGAAATAGGATCACTTCTTTGTGCCGATTGTTAGAGAGTTTCATGAAAACGGTGATAATTTTCAATTTCAACTACTGAAGTGTAGATTTCAATTTTTTCCAAATGATCTTGATATTTCCGGAACTATCGGTGATTTCGAATTGAAACCTGGCCCTCGAAACCCCTCGTTATTTGTCAAAGTATCGTAAAATTTATCTTCCAAACGAATTAGTATGGCTGCACAGAAACACATGCAGAAACATCAATAAAAAAAATTTCATATAGGTATATATGGGAAGCTATTGGATATAGCAAAGTGGAACTTTGCCAACGAACTACAAATCCGTCGACTATGCTGCGAGTTTTTACCTTGTTATTTTTGACCTCAAAGCGATTTTTTCAATAATGGTAAAAGATTCGATATTCCGAATTTTGTTCTCCAATCAAAGTCGATGACTATCTTAATCCGACAATCAAATAATTTCATTAAGATAAGAGTTAACTTTTTATGAAATGGAGTATTTAAATGAAGGGCTCATTTTTATTCAGTATATTTTCGAAACCATTAGAGTTATGTTATATTACACTATATTAGGGAGCATTGGGTTCATATATCCAGCGAGTTTCATCGCAAAATTATGAAAATTTATTTCTGCCTCAGAAAAAGAAAGGAACGGATAATTTGTCACATCACAACTTTTCCTACTTTACTTTTCTAAAAGAGAAAAAAAAGTATATTAATGACTTTTCAATTAGTATGCACTTTCTTTTATTTGAAAATCTGATCTGAACTGTTTCGATGCCCCTTCGCCGCGCCCGGGCAGGCGAGCGCATCGACCTGCGCGAGATCCAGCGCCAGAACCAGATCACTACGCAGATCCTGCAGAACTACCTCGAGAAGCGGCTTTTCGGCCAGAACCGCTCCTCGAGGCCGCCGAGCCTGTGGGAGATCCTGCCAGGGTCGAAGAGGAGGCAGGCGAACAACATACAGGAGGCGATCGGAGCCACCAGAGACAACGAGGCGCTCGAGGAGAACGAGTCTGAAAGGATCAACTCCTACGAAGGATACCAAGATGATGAGGAGGAGCAGGAGTACGAGGAAGGAGAAGGTAGGAGGAGGTATCCGGGGTATGCTTTTGTCTTGTTTGGATTCCCAAAGTGGCTTTGGTTTGAAGCCCAGTTTGGTAAAATATTGTTGGATTACTCTGACTTCTCTGCTAGTTTCAAAACATTTCGTCTTTCGGTATGAAAACAATTTTTCGGCCTCTTCCGATTGAACATGTTTCACCTTCTCTCAATATTATGAATACCTACCAAACTGGATTTTTGGATCGTTTGCATTCTCTAAATTTCAGACCCAAACATCAAATTTTTAAGACATCAATTATAGCTTTGGAAGAGTGGAGAGGACTCCAATCTAGCTTTTTGATATTCTCCACCCTGTCACAAAATGCCATGTGCTTCCTCCATAATTCTCCTCATTCATGTAGTGCGAGCCTGAAGATGGTTTCTAGGAAGCCGAAACCGGTCGCTCATCTTCAATAAATTTAGCAGTTGGATAAGACTTGGTGTTTTCCTTTGGTTAAATTACCATGGTCAACTTTGAGAAGCTGGACAACCTTCGATCGTTGCTTTCTTCAATTGGAAACGTTTATGCCCAAAAGTGTTTTGATTGGGCTATTTTGAAGATCCCGATGGGTTACTTGATCACTGGGCTTCTGTGATTTTTAGGCTCAGCTATGCTCTACGCTGCTTCTTTGATATTTTTGGAAGAATTCATTTTCCCTCAATTCAGTCTTTATAAATAGTTTATCTTCTTGAATAGAAAGAAAAAGCGATTAAATGTGTACCTTCTGCTCTCAAAATTATCAAGTTGGATCAGTGTATCTTTGGGCTTCTCACACTTTTGCGAATAAGTCTGTTGTACAAAGCAAAATGAGTGTGCCCTTACATTTCGTTTCCATATTCCAAATTCAAATACAGAGTTGTGTAAATTATGAAAATGCAATTTCCGTCATAAAATTACGATACATTAGCTTTAATCTCTCGTGTAACTTAATCACCATAATTAACAAATTGAACTGGTTCACTTTCTATTAAAACGTACGCAACAACAGTTTCGTTTGAATTATCGTTATTTTATTACCATGCTTAAAAATAATATGTAAGTATACACCTCCTTTAGAAATCGGTTTAACTGATCATAAAAGGATGGTTGAGTACATTTGATGGTCTTAAAAAGTTGCGGGCTGCTCACTGAAGCTTGAGTGTTAATTGAATTGCATTGCAACTGAAGGGTTTCGTCACCGTCAACGTGAAATTAAATTGATTACCGAAACAATAACCATCATTAAGTAATCTAAACGTTAGGTTAAATACCTGTCTCGCTTATTATGAAATTGAGAGCATGGCTCTGCGTGCTGCCTGTTGGCCTCAAAATTTGTCGAGAATTTCAGAAACAACGCAGGAGACAGGATGCTGGAATTTCCTCTATTTTTCCGGAAACATAAGGAGGTGCAAATTAGTGCTTGAAGCGAAATAAATTATTACTTAATTGGAACACTGCCCAGGTGTAACTCGCCGATTTGTCCCATTCTGTGATATGTGGCAGTACAGCAAAGAATATTTGTCACAATTTTTTTGGATATGTAATATCGACAATTTTAGGGGACAAGATCACCCCACATAAACGTTATTTCTTAATTACATTTATAATCCAGTTTTTTCCTAAAATAATAATCCTCAATCCTAAAGACGTATTTTTCCCCTTCTAATGAATGTTTTTGGAGAATCACGGTATGCGCAAATTTCATTTTTGATTTTATTTTTAATGAAACTAATTCTTTATGGATTTAACAAATTTTGAAAAGTTTATAACGGGAAAATTGACGAAATATTTAGCTTTATTTTATAACAAAAAATGGCGATTGGACCCTTTTCTCATGTTTTATTATAGATTTTCGATATATTTATTTTTACTTATACATACCGTTTCTACAGAGTCGCAGGATGCTATAAACATAAGAGCGAAAGAAAGGCCATATATTTCTCGTTGGCTAAACAGAGAACGAACTTTTGCGATGTTGCTATAGCTGGCGAAACATCACAGTCATCCGCTCCGCACACTGTCCGCACACATCCGAAAGTGTAAAGCGATACGCGACCGCCATACGAGTTGACTTGGACTGCCTGCTCGGCCGGCAACGTTGAAAAACATCCTTCTCTGTCATACTAACGAACTCCTATAAGTTTCTCTTTTGCTCTTCTTGATTTCGGGACAGGCGTTTCAATAGAAAAGCTCCGTATATAAATATATAAATATAGATCTATTGAATATAGATATCCAAAGCTTAAAAACAATTCACATGTAGACTTCAACAGTAATTCGATAAATAAAAGACGGTTATAAAGAGAAGTCCTTCAGAAGTAATTTAGCTAAAAAAAACTAATAACTTTACTATACACATTCGATAGCAGAATAGATATACATGCTTGGAAAAAATATTGTAGTGAAATTTACAAAAAATCGAAAACAAGTATAAAATGCTCATTAGAGAACATTTTGCAAAATATGTTGCTCAACTTTATTACACTTATTCAGAGGTAGAATAAATGTCTAAAGTTTAGAAAAAAAAATGTGGCGGATTTTGAGAAAATTTCCAAAAACTTAAAAATGACAGGTGTAAAGTGCCCTTTGGAAAAGATTTAGCCAAACATGTTTTTATATTTTATTACACATATTTGACAGCGAAATAAGTATTACAAATTTAACTAAAATTCTTTGAGCAAAATTTTAAAGAAATTCCAAAAAACCGTAAAATGATGACGGTCAACCCTCTAGTTTAACCAATTTTAATGAAAAGCTTATTAGGAAGTCCTGTTCTAGTACGAAGTCAATACAAAATTAGAATCGGTTATTTTTAGTTTCCAAAAAAGCTTACCACAGACGTAAACATACATATATAGGTACTCATATACCCACAGTGACATTTTTTCAAAAATGTTTTTTGGACTTTTTGAAAAAGTGTAGAAATGATAACCCGATTTCTAAAATTCGACCCGATTACAATACTTCTCATATATGTTATGACACATAGTGAAATATGAATATGACAATGATAAAGACAATGACATATAACAAAGTGAAAAGGGAACGCTGACGGGTGGAAATCATTAATTGTTGCTTTTGAATAATAAATAGAATCCACTTTATTTTACTACAAAACTTGAACTGTTTCCTAAAAAATACGAAAAAACAGTTTTTTTGGGTGAATTTTGGGAGTGGTCTTCACCTCTTAAATCGCCGAGTTAGCACGTACAAAATGGTACATCTCGAATATCTTTTATTAATATTCTATAACATATCACTTTAGGAAAAATCAGTTATACCTGGTGTCGCCGTCAGACACTCGTTTGGATGTCCCACATATGCACTCAGGTTGCAGTGTTGCGTGATGTGGCGGGTTGTCTCTCTTTTGGCGCCATACTCACATTGTGGAGATGGTATTTTCTTCCACTTGTACAACGCATCAGCACACCTGCCACGTTTGGTCCTGATAGGGATAAGTGCTGTTCATATCTTACGAGGCAGTTCGAAGCTGCTGGAGTGTCTGTTATGCAGGGCATGTTGTGAAGCCCAGGTGAGGCTGGGTTGGGTCCAGTTCCGCCTCCACTCATTTATTGGGTTGAAACTATTAGTCGACAGGTTTAAACCAAAGGAAAACACCATGTCTTAACCAACTATTTTATTTAAAGATGGTCGACCGGTTTCGGCTTCATGGAAGCCATCTTCAGGCTCGCAAACAAGTTGTTTTTATGGCTCCTGTTGCTCGAAATGTGCGACGTCACACATACAAAACAATTACGTCGACACACACAGTTAAAAGATAAATAAAAATTGACACACATCGAACAAGAATGTTAACTACATAAAATTCTTTCAGGACATGGGTACAGCCCTAAATGAGTGAGCTTCCTCATTCTAGAGAGGTTGGATAGTAACTAACAGTTACTCTCCAACCACTCCAACCACTGTGTGTGTCGACGTAATTGTTTTGTATGTGTGACGCCGTACATTTCGAGCAACAGGAGCCCTAAAAACAACTTGTTTACGAGCCTGAAGATGGCCTCCATGAAGCCGATCGCTCATTTTTAAATAAAGCAGTTGGTTAAGACTTGGTGTTTTCCTTTGGTTTGAGAAGCTGGACATCCTTCGGTAGTCGACAGGTTTACTGCTGATTTGATAGAGGGCTTCCTTAAGCGCAATCTATTCCAGTGTGTCGTCTATATCCGTTTTCATTGAAGGTTGTGGGTTTTGGAGTATCTTCTTGGGTACTCTGACAAGTGTGCAGTGCATCTTCCTATAGATGGGGGTTTATCGTGTATCGTATGTGGCTTAGAACTGGATGTCAGTGACATGGTATAGAACGAGTTGTGCCCGAGATTAGGCGCATTGTGTGACTCAGATGTACGTAATCAGCGAAGTACACATGGATAGTATTCTAGTTAGTGTTAGGCGCGTAGAAGTAATTATTCTAATAATAGTTATTATTTTAGTTATAGTAACCACCATTTCGATTTATTAACACTGCTAAGTTTTATACCTTTTGAAAAGTAGGCTTTTTAATAGGTCGTGGCTGAACGTTATCCGAATTAATTTAAAATTTCGAAATTTTGCCAAAAATAAGACCACATATTGTTATTTATTGCTATTACAAAAAGTGCTTTAATGTAATGAACTCGTCGAAAGTTAAATTAATGAGGCTATAAGTTTTGCAATTTTGTTTGCGCTTAGACGAATTATCTGATATTCACTTTTATCTGAAATTAATCCAAAAACTCCTTCAACTTTTCGCACCATAATAACACACTAGTATATTTACAAATCGTTTCGGTCATTAATTACCACCGATGCTCATCTCACCGAGAAAATATGTAGGTCTAAATGTTAAGGTCATTACCATATACATTGCCTCCCATGGTGTAATTTATAAAAAAAATACAATTTTCGTCGGCATTAATTGGCCAGACGTTGGGCGATTCTTATGCAATGTAAGAATCTTTGATATTTATAGCACCGGGGATCAAATTTGATGTGTTTAAACTTTTACGAAAATAGTAATTATCCTTATTAGCCGTTACTGACCGAGGCAACGCGATATTGATGCGTCCTTTTGCGGCAGAAGTAATTACTATTGGACCATGAGGATACACCTTTTACTTCTCGCATGCAAACAAAAGGAATTACACTCTTATTACCAAACAATGCTGAAACGGAAATAAAATATGTTTGTATCAAAATGTAACTATATGTATCGAAAATACATAACCTGAATGACGTTAGAAATTAAATAATCATGGTATAAAACCTTTTAAATGCCAATCGAGCAAGTTTGCTTTACCATAAAATTCATACTTCATAAATAAAAATGATCACCCTGTTATTGTAAATATAATTTGTTCGAATTCTCCTCGCCTAATTATTTTTTTCATTTAACTGTATTTAACAGTTTGGACGTTCCCATTTTTGTTACCAATGTTACATATACTATACCTATACGTACGTTAAAAAAGTAATAGTGAATCAATTTATTAGAAAGTATTCTTCAATTTGTACATTAAGGCCACTTAAAAAGTATTGTAAAGACTTTTGTGCACCTAAAACATGTTACCATTAAGTAAATGCCAAAAATAAAATAGAAGTGTAATACTTTCATTAGGCGTTTCATAACTATAGGGTCATAATCCCGACATTGATCTGGTCCTCTGTGTTGTGGAAAAGTGATTTTTAAAGAAGCAGAAGTTTTATTAAGGTCCTTTAACTTTTATTCAAAATAACATTTCTCTCTTACAAGTTTAATGTATACAAGGTGGCCAAACGAAAACGAAACAGAACTATTCACAGGAAATCTGTCAATATTTTTGTCAAACGGCAGCATCCGTTAACTTTTGATCTAGTGGGAATAGTTATTTTTGAAACTTTTGACTGTTCCACTTTAACCACTTTGCAATTCATCCCCTAAATTTTAAATAGCTCGGTCATTCTAAAGCAAATTAGAATTCGTAGGCGTAGTCGAAGTGTGTCACGAGACACATGAGGTTAGTGATACGGTTTTCGTTTCATTTAAAGTTTATGACAGTCATTAATGTTATATTTGTTCTTCAGGGCCGTTTCCATTTGAAGTGACGTCCCCTGCCGTCGGTTGTCTATTTCTACAGAACTACAATCATTTTTTAAATATTTACTTAAAAAAATGTGATGACAATATTGGTCGTGACGTTTTGGGCTGTTCTAAAGCAGTATATTTAATATGCAGTGCTCGTAAAAATAATAAAAACCTAAAGCGGAACTCGGGAAGTTACAGACAGGAGCGAAGCTTGGTTAACTTTAGTGAATTTAAAAAAAGTAATATGGAACCCGAATTAACCACAATTAGGAATTACTTTTAATTTTTCTGTTATCTGAACTTATATTTTCAAGTACATATACAGGTCGTGAATATATAAAAATGGCAAACGCGATTCTTTTAATACGTACAAGAAAATCAAACATACAACTGGCCAATATAAATAGAGCAACAATACCATTTTCATAAATGACCAACAGCAAATTCTTAGTAGCACGGAAGAACAACTACAGGAATGGAAAAAGTATATTGAAAATCTCTTTGTAGATGGTATGAGTTTTTCGCATAATATTACTCTAGATGACGGGATAGATATCACTAAGGCAAAACTCATAGATGCTATATGAAGTGCAAAAAACGGAGAGGCACTAGGACCTGATGGAACACAGATAGAGGTTTTAAAAATGTTGGTAGAAGATAGGGCTCTTGCACCTCTGCTGATCTTACTCAACTGCAAATACAAGACAGGAGTAATTCCTAAAGACTGGCTCAAGTCTTTAAGACTTGACTAAAGAAAGCCAACTGCAAGTATTGTAAAGATACAGAACGATCAGTTTGATGAGCTATATGTATTAAAGTGATTCCTGAAAATGGTTCGTTCCAGAATATACACCAAATGCGAAAAAACTATTGGCATGTCTCCGTTTCGTTTCAGGGGCGGTTTTGGTACAAGGGAGGCGCTGTTTAGTGCCCAGGTTCTCATACAACGATGTCAAGACATAAACGTCGATGAATATGTTTTCTTCGTAGATTACGAGAAGGCATTCGTCACTGTGCAACAGGACAAGTTAATAGCTATTCTTAATAATATAGATCTAGACGAACGAGACATTCGGATAATCGTCAAGTTGTGCTGGAATCAGACAGCCGACATTAGAATTAACGGCCAGACATCTGAAGAAGTAGTACCTATTATGAGAGGAGTGTGTATGCAGAGAAAACTTTTAGAGAAGCCGTCGAAGACAAAACAGAGGGTATCATTGTTAATGGAATAGTCATCAACTATTTAAAATATACGGGTGCACGGTCTTACTAACAACAGATAAAGACACACTCTCAGCAGCGGTAACAGACCATAGTCAACAAATGGATCTCGAATAAATACTGGGTGATCAAGAATGACTGTTTGAGTTGGCAATCCTACCTGGAGGATTTTGTTGCCTAAGGGTTTGCAACGCTACAACCAGATATGTTTATTTGACAAAAATTTGACATAACAATCAGCGATAAGATTGTAGGTTATGTGAATAAAAATTAACGCTTAAAAAATGAAACTCGAAATACAGAACAATGATTTAATTAAATAGCTAAAGGTAATGCTCAAAATGCCCCCCATTTTGGTCCAGACATAAATTAACTCTCCTTTTTATGCTCTCGAAAATATTCACCAGCATATTGGGGGTAATGTTTGCCACTTCCTGAACTATTGCCTCTCGCAGCTCTTCTTCAGTATGTATTATGTTCCTAAACACATTGTCCTTCAAGTGCCCAAATAACGAAAAATCTAATGGAGTGAGATCTTGACCTGCTTGGCCAAATGCCCTGACTAATTACTCTGTCGCCAAAATTCTCTCTTAAATATCCCCTAGTAGCACGAGCAGTATGTGCCCTTGCTGAGTCTTATTGGAAATATCCAATTTGACGCTCTTCGTCTGTTAATTGGTTTATAAAAGGCCTCAAAAGGTGTTGGATATATATCTCCGAAGTGATGGTAAAATTAAAAAATATCGGCCCATACATCCGCGTCCTTGAGACTGCCAACCAAACACCAACTTTAACCGGGTGCAAATGTGTCTCTCTGATAGCATAAGGATTTTAACCCGACCAAATTCTGTAATTTTGTTTATTCACATAGCCGTTGAGATGAAACCAGGCTTCGTCGGAAAAGAAGGTATTGTCAAGGATATCATTATTATTTAATATGTCATTGAACCAATTGCAAAATAAAACTCTCTTCGGGTGATCAGGAGGGGTTAATGACTGGACGATGGAAATTTTGTAAGGGTGGTACTTTAATTTCTTTTAAAGCACAGTGGAGCAACTTCCATATGATAAACCTGTAAAACCGTGAAATAGAACAACATGGAAAAGTGGAAGTCTTATGGGTAAGAATGAAAATTGGTTGAATAGGAGGCATAAGGACCAAACCTGTTTGAAGGGAGAGCTTTCTTAAGGATTTGGGAGGACTTTTTTGCTTTCGAGTTCTGATATCCTCGACAACTTCCTCGTTTAGAGTAGAAGGTCTACCAGTTAATTTTTGTTTGCTTACGCTCCCTGTGTTTATATAGCGTTCAACTACTCGCATGCAATGTTGCAGAAAGACAGCAAAAGTGACCAAAGTCTCCGGAAACAACTCCTGAAATTGCTGGTATGTCGCTTCGAGAGAGTATACTGCCAATCAGTAATTGGGTTATAAATTCCACTTCGAAAGTACGCCATTCCAATGAGAATTTCGTGTTGTAACGTGAAAACCATTTTAAATAAATAAATTGAAAAGAATACCAGAAATTTGAATTTTAAATAGCAAATTCAAATTACTAGCTGTACCATTTAAAAATAAAATTCAGCATTGCCAACTCAAACAGTCATTCTTGATCACGTTGTATAAAGAATACCAAATGAATGGTTGTCAGCGAAAGCAAAAATATAGCAAACAACTTAATAGATATCAGCGAGAACGAGTGGAGAGAGTACCAAAATACAAATACCTGGGCTGCTGGGTGAATGAGAAATGGGACTTGAGTCGAGAAATCAAAAGCAGAATAGATCAGGCATAAGATAATCTTTCAAGAACATGCAAGAGGTGTTAACCAACAGAGCTCTAAGAATTTTCTTAAGAATACGCCTGTTGCGTTGTTATGTGCATAGTGTTCTATGGGATTGAGGCATGGACCCTCGCGGAAACAATGTGCAAGGGGATTGAGGCTTTCGAAATGTGGATCTACCGAAGAATGCTGAGTATATCGTGGATCGTCAGGGTGACGACTGAAGCGTTTCTGCATCGTATAAACAATCAAAAAGAGGTACTTAATACCATAAAAAGAAAAAAAGCTGGAGTACTTTGCCCACCTAATGAGAAATCCGAAATATGAATTGCTCCACATAATTATTCAAGGGAAAATATAGAGAAAGCTTGGTCTTGGTCGCCGAAGAACATCTTGGCTCAAAAATCTTCGCCAATGGTATGGAGTAAACCTGCGACACTGTTTAGATCGACTGTGGATAAAGTGAAGGTCATGCTACTGATCGCCAATGTTCTTGGAGGACACGGCACTTAAAGAAAAAAGAAGAATAAATTAAGAGTTGGATTGTTAGAAAAACTGTAAATGATAAATGCTTTCTGCATTCTCTCTTAACGTAATAGGGCCATGAAGTAAAGTAACCCACTTCGTCTTATTTTCATTTTCCCCGGCACCAGCGAAATGCGCATTGATGTGGTATTGGTACGTACATAGAGAGGCACGTTTCCGAACCGACAGGAGTTAAGATTGATCTATTATTTTAAGTTAATTTGTTGGGCAGGTGCGCATTCTCCTTTTAGAATAAAATTGCTCGACTGCAGATACTTTAAATTTCTGTCTCCTTTTGGATATTGTCCTTAACCAGAACTACTTTATTTTTGGCAACCAATTGTTTATACAAAAGACAGTGGAGTCTAACGTCTCTCCATTATTTGCTGAGATTTTCATGAAGAAATTAGAGGAAAAGGTCAGTAAGAAACATGTAGGTATACGAAAAAAAAAAAATTTAGATTTCGCTATGTAGATGAAAATAGTTTTTCTTCAAGCACAATAGACTTGATTTGGATAAATTTTTAACCTTTCTTAATGATTTATTATCGTCCATTAAGTGTACAGTGGAAGCGAAAGTAAACAGTGCGCTTCTGTTTTTTGAACCCAAAAATCTAAGAAAAAAAGTTAGATTTTGAAATTTACAAGAAACCTAATCATACCGATTCTGTCATCCCATATCACTGCTATTTCTCAAAAGATGGCTGGTTTTCACATATTATTCTGTAAGTTATTCGGTCTCCATATAGTCTCAACCTGGAATTATCAATAATTTTTCATTTATGTTAGAACAATTTATTATCCGATTCGTTTAATAAATCCATCATATTATAAATACATATTGCTATCGATCGAATATTTCGATCCAATGTGTATACGAACAATGCCCTGTTAAAAATGTAACGTATTTTTTTTAAACCTGATTACTTAATATATTTCCAATCCTCATACGAGAACCTAGGGTTCTCTATCCAGCCATATGACAACTGACAACCATATCTTCATCCTCCAAGATTATCTTGATTATGATATTGCAACGTTTCACGGGTTCTCGAAGTTTCGAAATAAATTTAAATTCGCTTCACTGCGGCAAAGCTAACATAAAAACCTTTACTTTAATAATATACAACCAATGACGTCATTGGTTTTGGAGTGATGACGTCATCGTATGTTGTTCTTTTAAATGGAAATTGCCACTTTTTGTATTTAATTTAGATTTACCATCAATTTTCTACATGATTATTTGAAAATTTCAAAATGCTACAAAAGAAAAATAAATGTTTGAAGATATGTTAAAGATCCTAATTGAAAACAAAAATTAACAAATAATTCCACAGGTATAGGAAAACAACTTTCGGGGTCGCAGTAAACGAGCTAAATTTTAACCGTTTAGTGAAAATTTATATGAGGCAGGGAATTTACAACGTACCATATGAAGTTTTTCACAAGGTTTTACAGGAATTTTGAAATTTAAATTTAACATTTTTATGTTATTTCAAATAGTAAACTATACAAATATTAAACCTTTACGATAACAACTGTTGTTTTTGATTAGTATCTGGATAATTTTATATTTATCTTGGTTTTCAATAAAGATGTCCAGTCAACTTTCAAATATTTATTTTTAAAATTTGTCGTAATATTACATTGTAATTACGTAACATGTAACATTTCGACATTTTTAACGGTCATGTAGGCAATTCCATGATAAATCTAAATTAAAGGAAAAAAATGGCAGTTTCCACTTTAAAAAATTACGATGTCATTAATTAAAAATGAATGGCGTAACTTATTGCTTATTTATCAAGGAAGATATAAGTTTAAAAATTAAATCGACCTGTCCAAATATGTCTTTAATGGTGTAACACTGTAAGTAATAAATTGTATTTTACTCATGTAAAAATTTTGAGAAACACTTCCAAAGAATAGTGTTGTTTTTTAGCTTCTATGTCTAACGAGGTGCTTATTCATTAAAATTCAGTGAAGCTGTGTTATCATCATTTCAGTAAAAGTAATGAAAAATACAGCACCCTTTATTCTAATTCAAAACGATTAAATTAAGGGAGAAATAAATAATTTATAGACTTACGGATATAATGGCGTATACTCAAAATGTTTGCATTGACGAAAATGGCGAACACATAATTTATATATTTTTACAAGTTAGTGCAAAAATTGTACGAAATGGAAAAAGTCCATACAATAATGTATATTTTTTATACAATAGTTAATATTAAGGAGGCATGATGTATCGCTGATTAAACATAAAAAAAATGTCTTTAAGAGTCGTGTTGACGTAGGCAAAATATATTAGCGATCAAATTAAATGGAATAAGGTTTATAAATTCGATTATGTGTGACGATTTCAGTTTGAAGCAACGAATGCGGTCGCCGGTTGTCTATATCTACGTACCCGTCGTACAATAGCATGTTCGTAATAGTCCATTAAAATGACTATTTTTGAAATGTTTTCGGGTGGGCGAAGGAAGTTTCAGCCGCGACCAGGTGGGGACGATGGGCTGATGGGAATTTTGGGCACCATGACCGAAAAGGTGGTTTTATTTTACGGATATTTTGGGCGGTAAAGAAATTTAACCCTGGCGCATTGATGTTTGAATTAGGAATCTTTATCACGAAGATATTAAAGGGCAAGAAAAATGGGTGAGAGGGCAAGAGAATACGCAAATTACGGGAAATCCCATTTAAAAGGGCAAGGGAAATCCTTGATGACCATTCGTCCCGATACACTTCCTAGCTACCAGCTACCTGTCTTAAGCCGCGGCCCAAATTTCTTGTAAGCTTATTTGACCCTTCAATTAAAGCAGGTACCCTCATTATTTGCGGCCTAAAGTTCGCCCGACGGTATTCTTCGTTTAAAACGATACTAATGTAATCATGTGATTGATTGAGGAGATTGTTATATTTGTGTTCAAGTTTTCTCAAAAAGTTCCTTAAATGAGGGTTATCACTACGAGCGTTTTATCGTTCCAATGTAGTAAATGAGATGCGTGGTAGAACTTGACGACTTCCGTTATACAAGCGAAAAATTTCCAAAATATTTCGACACATCGCACCTATTCACGGATCCTCCACCTACGTGGCGCAAAACCGAAAACTCTTCAAAGAGAATAATGTGTTTGTACGCATAATTACATCCGTCCAGTTTCTTCATCCGCGGATTTCCCTCTCGTCCGCCTAAAAATATCCACTTCTCTCTCTCCCTCGCTCTTCGTCTTCCATCCATCCTCCTCTCCTAGACCGAGAAACGACTTTCTCTGGCTGTGCAAGGCAAGGTCGTACGGCATAAACGGCAAAGGCTCGCGTCGAGCGAAAGAAGTGCCCGTCAGATCGAGCGGCGAAGACACTCTGCCGGTGGTAAAGTGCCCGAAGTGTCGTTTTCTCCTTCGCGGTGATCCCGTGGTGCCGATGGTCCGAGGAGAAGATGTCGTCGTCGGTCTTCCTCTTCTGCCTCTTCCTGGGAACGTTGTCGGCGGCGGGGCCCTCGATCCGGACTGGGTCCGCGGCCTCTTCGCAACTCACAGGTTTGCTGCACAGAAATTTCATCCAAAATTATTTGTACTCGTTCAGGCAGCAAACGACTTTGGGTTAGAAATCGAGAAACGTAACCACGAGATCTTGTAGGGAGGTGGGAATTTATTTCCAATGTTATTGATGCCTGAATTTGTATCCTTTTAACACTCAGAAGAACTTTGGGCGTATAAACAATATCTGCAAAAGTCTCTGTGATTTTTTGATTTCTTTCTTCCCAACCAAGTGTTATGTAACCATTCCGAAAATCTACGCATTTGCCAATCGGTTATTTCCTGTGCGCGTGTATAGGAATTACCTAACTGTTATTTTTTAAGTTTTACGAGCCGTCGTTAGCTACCCGCAATCATAATTTAATTTCTAAGGATGTCGATTAGGCTTTTTGTTCATTATACTTTTGTTACTTTGTGGAGAAAAATAGAAAAGTTTTTTTCGGTAATAAAAAATTTCAACCAACTGAACCGACCATTATAAATAGATTTGCATTTTTTTCTAATACTACTAATTCTACATTTGCAAAAAGCCTAAAAAAGTTGCTTTGGTAGATAGAGTGAAATTTGGAAAACCTAAAATAGCAGTTCATACACCAAAAACTTTGTAAGTTAAGAACCGAAACTCTTTCATTCAATCACCTTGCGAAGTTTCACCAAAATGGAAGTTGTAGTAAATTTTAGACAATTTTTCAGATGTTTTTTACTAGTTCTTAACTAATAGATCCATATGTATAACTTAAACCTTATTAGTCAATAAATTGTACCTCTCTGAGTCAGCTATAACTATGTTAGAATTTGAAATAAATTTGAGTTTCAGTTAATTATATACAACTTTCGGAAAGTGGGGAGTTTGTAGGTCTTTTGACTCGCAAGGTATAGTAAGTGAGCAGTCCAGAAAATCCGTATATCAGAAAGCTACTGAAACTTCATCTTTTCTTAAGAAAACTTCAAATTAGATCGTTAGTGGTATCTCATTGTTCTTATATTAGAGAACCACATCTCAACAATCTTAATGGTTTTATAAATTGAAACTTTATGAAGAAATTGTTGTTCATACACATATATTCTAGAAATATAATGTGTTCGTACGTCGAATTTTAATGATATTTGAGTTTTATTTTATGGTATACACAGTCCAGTGATGTGCTTACTCGCATTGAATAAGTTGAGAACTTAAAAATCAGTAAGTTATAAATTCAATAATTCGTCAGCCTCTTAAGTACAATGGAAGTTTTTGGTAGATTTCTGCACAAATTTCAAAATGTGTCGCTAGTGATATCTTATGGTTCTTAGATCAAAGAACCATATCTCAAAAATGTTGTGTAAACTGAAACATTATGAATCTGATAGATATAGCGTAATGGTTGCGGAGGTTCGCTACATTAACAGTCTAAGTAAATTTTGTGCCAATTTTCCAAATTTGGTCCAAATTGAATTAAACTTCAGTTTAAGTTAATTTTGTATAAATTTAGAATGTAAGCAGTTTAAAGTTCTCCTTTCTCAACGTATAACTTATCAGTTTAAGTAAATTTTGTACAAATTTCAATATTTGCTCATTAACTTTTCTTTAATTAATGGGCTGTATCTGAAAAATGTTAATAAGCAATAAATTGAGACATTTTGAATCTATTATTGGGATACACGGGATTATTGGGATAATTTTTGAAAGTGGTTTGAAAGACACTTTGAAGTTCTCTTTACTCATTAATTATTAAAAGTTAAGAACTCGGAAAATCCGTAAGTATGAAAATCAAAACATCCCTAAAATTAATTCATATTTTTGATAATAATTCAATCATTCCAATTTTATACCTATTTGTAAATTTTGTAAATACTTATTGGTATCTCATTGTTTTCAATACAAAGCACCGTATCTTAAAAATCTGTTGATAGATGGAAGTATTTTAAATCTATTAGAAATACTGTAATGAGTTATTAGTTTGAATTTTAATGGGATTTGTCAAATTATCCAAATTTTTAAAAATGGACAGTTTGCCTTACTCACAAAATATAAGTTGGGAACTCAGACAATCGGTAAGTTATAAAATCAAATTGTCGCCTCTGAAGGACATTTTAATCTATGCTTGCAAAGTTTCGTTTCAATGTAAGGTTTAGTAAATTTTGTCCAAATTTTGCAATGTGGCACTTAATTGGTACCTTACTGTTTTGGTAGATTTATATCTAGTATTGCATTCGTTAACGAAGTCGAAAAAATAGGAATTAAAATGCGGTTTTCAGTTTTTTGGTATCTAGAGATCATACTTAATCATTTACCAAAAGTTTATATATATATATATATATATATATATATATATATATATATATATATATATATATATGGGATATAACGAAATTTGTCGGCAGGCTACAGGTCGCATTTTTTAAAGAATCACAACGAAATTTGGTACAAAAATCAGTTGGCCGAAAATCTCGGTCGATAATGGGCCAAATCGGTTTAGCGGTTTCAAAATGGCGGCTTGTTATTTTAAAAAAAAATCAAAAAACTTTTATTTCGCGTCTGAGAGAAAAATGTTACTTAGGTTTTTTGTTGCACTTATAGAAGCGAACCACATTTGTATAAAACATTTTTTCGAGAAATGTACAGAAAAAATATTTTTTAAAAAACAAAAAAAAATTAAAACACTTTTATTTCGCGTCTGGGAGAAAAAATGTTACTTAGGTTTTTTATTTATCTTATAGAGGCGTACAACTTTTGTATAAAACACTCTTTCGAAAAAGGTATAGAAAAAAAGTTATTTTTTTCAAAATAAATAAAAATAAGAAAAACTTTTATTTCGCCTCTGAGAGAAAAATGTTACTAAGGTATTTTGTTGCTCTTATGGAGGTGAACAACTTTTGTATAAAACAATCTGTCGAGAAACTTACAAAAATAAAGTTATTTTTGTCAAAAAAATAAAAAAAATAAAAAAACTTTTATTTTGCGTCTGAGAGAAAATTGTTACTTAGATTTTTTTGTTGCCCTTATAGAGGCGAATAACTTTTGTATAAAACATATCTTTGAGAAATGTACAGAGAAAAAGTTATTTGCAAATATTTTTTAAAATTTTGTCGTTTGTATTTTTTCCACACCTCGTATGCATTTTTTTGACACATCGTGTGTTATATTACTATATATACTACCCATAAATCTACCTTTCAGCCTGGCATGCCATGGGGTTTTTTAACAAGAGAATATATTCAAATTATCTAAACAGGTAATAAATCGAAAGGTTCTGAACCTGTTAGGAATATTGTATTTATATTTCGAGTTATTCTGTCGAATTTGTGTTTAACGTAAAATTAGGTTCAATTTACTCAATTTTTGAAAATGGAACGTACGAGCGTACTTCACTCTTAAAGTGTAAAAATCTCAGAAAATTCGTGCGTTAGGAAATCGAACTTCATTATTGTCTTAAATATATTTCAATTATTGTGCGAAGTTTTGTAACAATTTTCTGCGAAAAATGTGGTCGTTGGTTGTAACTGGTTTTAAATCAATGGACCATAAATTGGAAACACTTTCGGAATCTGTTAAAAGCAGTGTTATGAATTATTATGTCGAATTTTAATTAAAATTTGAGTTTCAGCTAATTCTGTATAAAGTTTTGAAAGTGAATATTTTTATATTCTCTTCACACCCAAAGTGTGAGTTGTTAACGTATCTTAATAAATCTCTTAAGAACAATCCACTCAATTATCTTGTGCACATTCGCTGCAATTATGCTTTTAGTAATTTTTGTACTAAATTGTGGTAAAAATTGCTCTTAAAGGCTATACCTGGGAAATCTTAGTAGCCAATAAATTGAATTTTTGTGAATCTGCTACTAAACTGTTATAAGTTGTAATGTCACGTTTTAATTAATTTAACTTTCAGTTACTTGTATATACGTTTTTGAAAGTTGACAGTTTGAAGTTCTCCTTATTTACAAGATAAAAGTTTATAACTCAGAAAATTCGTATTCTAGGGAATTGAAACTTCATCATAGTTCAAACAATTATTTTTTAACAATGGGAGACCCAAAAATTTTTCGACAACCATTTGAAAATAAGTGGTTGCAAGTACTTCTTATTTTTGTACTAACTAGAACTTTATTTTTTAGATCTTGAATTAGGAAATTGAAACATCGCCTGTCCCTTAAGAAACTTTTACCAACTGCTACTGAGTTTCGCAATGGTGTATGTTTCTGCAATCGTTTTAATTGTTATTTAATTGTTTGTTACACCTCTTTCGTAAACTATCCGAATAGATGATTGCAGAGACCTTACTAAACAGTAGATATATAAATTAAAACCTTCTGCATTTTAAAATTATTTTTTATAGACGTAGCCTTAATAAAATAGAAACTCCAGAAAATTGCAATTAATTTATTGTACCAAAAGTAGTTGAACATTTTAAAATTTCGAAAAACTTTCCCGTTTCAAATATCACGACATTACAGAGTATTAATAAATGTTTTTAGTCCTTTGGCAAATACCGTTTTCGGTATACGACTAATGATCAATTTTTTAAAGCCACTTTCATCTTGAAACACAGTGCTTCGATCTGTACGAGACGTTTGAACTTAGTAGTCTAGTCAAGATGTGTGTTTGCTGCCAAAAATAGTTAGTAGGCTCGGGAAAATATAAGCCATAGCTCATTCGACGCGGAATGCAAAACTGAGAAATGGGTTTTCAGGATTTTTTCTGCTAAGAAAAATTGCAATTGTTATTAACAAAAAACGAAAAATAAAAACGCTCTTTCGATTTTTTGATGACAACTCAAAAACCATAAGAGATAGAGAAATTCGCAAAAAAGATCCTTAAAGAGGAGGAAACTTCCGATAAAAAAGTCCCCACTCCCGGATTTATATCTCTTATATTTATATTTTTAAATTGTTGCTGAATGTAAGGCTCCACGCGATCGTTACGGCATGCGCTCGCCGCCTCTGAAGCGACTATGTCATAGAAAATAATTTTTTAAGCTAGTAAGTATTAGTTTAAAAATTTAAAACAAACTTTAGTGTATTCTATACACTTGAAGAAATAAAGTCAACTTGGAAAAAAAATATAAATGCATTTTTCAAAAAGCTAGCCTAGTGTTAATGATCTAATCATCATAAACTGAATTATCAGTGAAAATTTTTTTTTCTCTCATATTCTATTAAGAAATTTTTATAATAATTTTTGAACACAAAATTATTCCTTAACTAATTATTTAAATATTGAAAACATTTAAAAAACGATTATAAACAATACAATTTTTTTTAGGAATTTTTTTTATTTTAAAAATCATAATTATTTCTATATAACAGAATGGTAAAAAAAGAATTTTCAAAAATATTAAACTAAGCCGTTTATTTATAAATAATTCTTAAACAAATAGCTGTAAATTTTTTTTCCACAATTATGTAATCCTTAGTTTGAATATAAAAACAGCCATAACATAATATATAAGAGAAAAAAAATTAGCAACAATTTCTGGATTTTGCGTTTTTTGCTGATTTTAAAAATTCGTTGTAAACTAAATAAAGAAATTTTAAATAATTTTATGACGTCACCTTATTGAGCACACTCATAGAAAGGACTCCAAGAAGCAAAATATTTATGGAGAATTTATTTAAACATTTAGCCTGCTTTCAATGAAGACGGAAGTACGAAAATAACTAGTTCATTAACAATAGGCTAGCTTTTTGAAAAATGCATTTAAATTTTTTTTTCCAACGGGACTTTATTCCTTCAAGTGTGTAGAATACACTTAAGTTTGTATTAAATTTTTAAACTAATACTTAGTACCTTAAAATATTATTTTCTATGACGTAGTCGCTTTAAAGGCGGCGAGCGCATGCCGTGGAGCATCACTTTCACCAACAAATTAAAAATATAAATCCGGGAGTGGGGGCTTTTTTATCAGAAATTTCCTCCTCTTTAAGGGTCTTTTTTGCGAATTCCTCTATCTCTTATGGTTTTTGAGTTGTCATCAAACAATTGAAAGAGCGTTTTTATTTTTCGTTTTTTGTTAATAACAATTGCAATTTTTCTTAGCAGAAAAAATCCTCAAAACTCATTTCTCAGTTTTGCATTCCGCGTCGAATGAGCCATTGCTTATATTTTTCCCAGCCTTCTAACTATTTTCCGCAGCAAACACACATCTTGACTAAACTATAGGTAATGTATTGCTAATAAGCTAAGCATCAATTAAATCCGGGTAATCTGATATTAAATTGTTGTGCTATTAAACTAACAAAAAATAATAATTTTCAATTAACAGCGACTTGATAGCTCATTAAGTTTTTTAGGCAGTTATATAAAAGCATTGAGTTTATGGTCTCAAAATGACACTTGTATTAATGTTATTGGTGATGATAAATTATGTCCTACATAAAGCAATTGCATAATGTACCTATCGTTTGAACAGTCGTAGCAATTATGGCACAACTTAGTATATAGAGCGTTTCAGGTATTTGGTCCCAAAACCAAATAGGTACACTTTAGGGATGTAAAGATGAAAGACGTATAAATATATCCTTTTTCAGTGTGTATAGGGTGACTTTACTCACTGGTTGAAACTTCAAAACTTACATAGCGATAAAGAATGAAGCTTCAAAATGTTATCAGTAGATTGTACATTTGTTTTTCTGGAAACAAATCAATTCGACGAAAATATGACATTTTGTAGGACACTCCATCTATGTGGCCCATTCACCATTCTCTATCAAGGGTTATCGAGACACCTTACATACTAAAATATTAACGATAGATGTTCGAAAGTAAACATATTATTGCGTTTATTAAATATCATTGACGAATTTATGTAATTTTTCATTATTGGCTGTAGCATTCCGGACGCACCTTCCTCCGCATAACTTCAGGCAAAATTACGCATTCGTGTATCTACACACGTTTGAAAAAGTGGCTACTTTGTTGCTACTGAATAATGTACACTATTTTGGCATGGTATTGTCGACTTTTTCAGAAATAAAAAACAAATATCGACTTTTCGATATGTCGCTGCCCAAACGTTATTTCGTTTCGCCTACACTTTTAAAAATTTCTTGAGAAAATGTCACATTTTGAATTCGAGATTTTGGTGCTTACATCGATGTATTATGATTTTTATTTCTACACATTTACAATATTCGTGTCATTTAGAGTTGAAAAATATAAGTCAGCAATCAATTTCTAAAAATTTCTTCGAACACACGTTACTGGTTCTTACATAAACCACACAAATTTCTAATCTCGACGAAATTTATTCCGAAACGTTCACTCATAGGCATATAGAAAATATGCATGCGAGTTTTTTTTCTTTTGTAAATGGTTTGAGTTAAATGAATTGTTTGTCAGTGATCTCGCAGTTTCTACAAATACTCAGAACTAAAAATAGGGTATGAATCGGGTATATTCTAATGTCTAGCAATGAACAGCATCTGTAAACGCAGTTTTTATATGAAAGTTTGTGGCAAAACAAATTATAATTGTGATAATAGTAGTGTAAATTGTAAACAATTGGGAGGTAATAAGCTATACTCAAATTATGCATTCAAATATAATAATTTGCTTTGTGTTAAATAATAGTTTTCTTATCATAGAAATTCCTTTTTATACCGTAATTATCCATTTTTTTATTAATGCATCAATTATAATATCACATTTACGTAAGTTTTGGTGATTACTTCAAACCTGACATTTCCTCAAGAGGCATAGCTAATTTAAAGAATCTCACTGTTATTAGTATCTAGTAATGAAATTCGAAGCAATTACGCATTGCAAGAATTTCACTCCCTATTGATTAGGTAATAATATGCACAATAATTAGGTAGTAAATATAACTCACGTCGATGGATACCGTGCTCCAGTTTCTAGAACGACAGGAAATGCAATATAGTGAATGTAACAAGAGACGTTATACTTTCATTCCCCAGCAAAGTCATTCTCGATTCCACGATCATGTCTTCTGATTAAGTGTGGACAGTGGATACAATACGGCTATCAATAACAAGCGCAGTAGATCACCTGGGTAATTAAGGCGAAGGTACAAGTTACATTAACGTCAAGACCACTGTCGATGTTACAGTTGAAAGTGAAGTCTGAAAAGCTGAAAGAGCAATTGAAAAAAAAAACTCATACATAGCCGTCTCATGGAGAGTCGACAGAATTGAAATTTCAACTCTTTACATTTGTCATTACAGTGAATTTGTATGGTCCGAACGAATGGCATACGTATGCTTTGTACCCAGGAATCTAAAATGCTACTTTTCGATTGCCACCGTATACGTGCGTTTATTTGATAGACATGATAGACTATAGCCCCTCTACTTTGAATAGTAGCGCATCCTTGGAGCAAAACTAATACCAACGTCGAGACGAAAAAAGTCCCTACCTTTATAAGGGGCCGTCCATAAATCACGTGACGCTAAATTTGCCTTTTTTGAACCCCCTCCCCCCCCCCCCACCGTGATAAACCGTGATATGCCGTAATACCCCCCTAAGAATCACGTGATAATTTTTCACCCCCCCCCAATTTAAAATAAATTATACCAATTTTATTCTGTTTGATAAAAGAAATTTATATGATTTATTCTATATTAAAGAGGAGAAGAATTAATTATAGCATTAAATTTAAAATTGGTTGGGAATCATAAATAATAAACGAAATAAAGAAGGTATAAACTTTTCAATGTTTGGAACTTATGGGTATTTATATTTTACAACGTAAATAGTCTTTAGTTTAAAGGCAATAATATTTAAACGACGTTCATTTGAGAATTCAGTAGGGATTATAAACAAAATTTCTCCTTTAAGGTTGGTAGGTAGTATTGGAAAAAATACCGGCAATTTTTGAATATCACGTGATACGATTACACAACCCCACCCCCCCTCCTCCGTGATAAACCGTGATAAAAAGGTAACCCCCTCCCCCCCCTCGGAGCATCACGTGATTTATGGACGGCCCCTAAGGGAAATTTAAAAACCACAGAAATCGTACAGAAGAGAAATGATTCGCAAACTCGCAAATTACTGCTGTCAGTCAGATTCACTAAATGCTCGCAATCAGTTCGTTGTATGCACTTTAACCAAATTTTCGCATCTTTGAACACTTCGGTATCCTAAAAACAGCTGTAAATCTTTTGCCCCACTGCTCTTACATTTATGTGCACAACAAACGGGCATTTTGCAGATAATTATGTACTTAAATGGAAAAACCAATCTGCCAGTACTGTCAATGTCACCTGTTCTGCTGAAATCCTAGTGATTTTCAGTGCAACCAACGTGATTTTGCTCCAGCGGCAACATCAAAGGAAGGCGCTACTATTCAAAGTACAGGGGCTATAATGATAGACTAAAGTCACTAAATGAGGAAAGTACTGCAATGGGCGGCCATATTGTGTCCGCGCTGCGCCACGCGAAAATCAAACTAGAAAACAGAAATTTGCTCGTTTTAAAAGATAAAACAACAACTTTGCATTTTTATTCCCAAAAAGTAAAAACGAAATTTCGCGAGAGAAAAATGTACATAAAAATTAATTTACACCTATATACAATAAAATAAACAAATATGACACACTATGACACATAACCCACAATCCACAAAACACAACAATAAGCATGAAACAGGCAGATTGTAGCTGTAATCCGCCATATTGTGTCCGAAAATGTACTTCTCTCTCTAACACGTTGGGACATTGAATTGCGGTACTTTCCACACTTAGTGACTTTATGATAGACTATAGCCCCTCTACTTTGAATAGTAGCGCCTTCCTTGGAGCAAAATCACGTTGGTTGCACTGAAAGTCACTAGGATTCCATCAGAACAATTGACATTGACAGTACTGGCAGATTGGTTTTTGCATTTAAGTACATAATTATCTGCAAAATCCCCGGTAGTTGTGCACGTAAATGTAAGAACAGTTGGGCAAAAGGGAACCAGCTGTTTAGGATAGAAGATATAGGTTTTTAATTTCCCTCATAAAGGTAGGGACTTTTTTCGTCCCGACGTTGGTATTAGTTTTGCTCCAAGGATGCGCTACTATTCAAAGTAGAGGGGCTATATGATAGACTAAAGTCACTAAATGAGGAAAGTACCGCAATGGGCGGCCATATTGTGTCCGCGGCGCGCCGCGCGAAATTCAAAATAGAAAACAAAAATTTGCTCGTTTTAAAAGATAAAACAACAACTTGGCATTTTTATTCCCAAAAAGTAAAAACGAAATTTCGCGAGAGAAAAATGTACATAAAAATTAATTTACACCTATATACAATAAAATAAACAAATATGACACACTATGACACATAACCCACAATCCACAAAACACAACAATAGGCATGAAACAGGCAGATTGTAGCTGTAATCCGCCATATTGTGTCCGAAAATGTACTTCTCTCTCTAACACGTTGGGACATTGAATTGCGGTACTTTCCACATTTAGTGACTTTATGATAGACGAGTGACAGGCGCCATCTTGCGACGAAGACAGAAGTTTAAAACAGTCAAGCTATTCAATAACGCCCATGTGATTTTTGGTACAGTAACGCTATCTCGCGGCATAGTCAGGACTTGTAATGAAAAGCGTTTCGAGAGAACCCAGTTGTTTACTGTCAATCTCTTTATTTAGTAGATACAAATTCTTATTTATGCAGTAAGAACCTATTTCGACAAAAATTGGACCAAAAAAGAAGTAACTAGAATATTACTGTCACAAATGTAACGCTTACGGATTTGAATCCTGGTATTACTCTCAGTATTACCTGACCTGTCTGTCATGGTATTACAATACTGTTCGCCGATGACCAAATACTTTTACAAAGAGCAGAAGACTACGACTACCTACAAAAGGCAATTTACCCTTTAAATCAAATATGTAACAATTATAATCTAGAAATATCAGAAAAAAAGACGAAATCTATGGCTTTTGTAGAAAAACCAACGATCCGCTCTAAGACTACATTAAGCGAAATGCCAATAGAATAGGTATCACAGTTTCATTTTCTAGAGTGTGACATCAGCCACGAATATGAAAAAGATATAACAAACTATATAAATATCAAATGATGTTTGAATCATACAAAAAACAGTGCAAAACAAGACAAGTAAAGAAACAAAAATGAAGTTCTACAAAGTGATGGTATCACCAGTAATGCATACGGAAGTGAAACTTGGGCACCACAGAAACAACATAGACGACGCATAAAGTTGGCGTAAATGACATTTTTAAGGACAAAAGAGACCGAAAAATGAAGAAATAGGGGCCGAATTGAACATATTCTCAGTGAATGACAGAATACAACAGAACTCGTAGACATCATGTACATGATGTCTACGATGTCGATGACGATTATGATGAAGTATGACATCATAAGGTAGATAGCATATTAAAAGAATGGACGGTGATAGGTTAGTTAAACAAGCAGTACATTACAGAAAAAGATGGAAAAAAACGTGGGTAGGTCCAGAAGTTGGCAAACATGAAGACTGAACAGGCTGCAGACCTAATTCTTGAAGTGAAGAAGAAGAAGAAATCCTCCAGAAAATGGATCTCGTTTCAGTCTCTTCCAGAAATGAAATTCATTAAAACTTCCAGGAAGCAGGGCTTAATTCGAATCTCTACTTTTTTTAAAATTAACTTTATTCTTCTTTTAAAACTGATTCCACCTCTCACACAAAGCACAGCATCTTGTAACCTGGCGCAAATTTTATTATTATCTCTGGCTCTGTTCTTCAAAAAAACTGACCTGATTTTAATTTTTTCAGCAATAAGTTTCACTCCAACCTATTGCAAACCGTGAAGCCTTCTCATTTTTCCCAAAAAAGGGAATTTTGATCGTTTTCCAACAACACAGTTTCACCCTACCGCAGGTAGCACAGCTTCTTTTTATCCACCTCAAATTTCGTTTTCCAGAAAACGAACCGGATTTCAACTTTTCTCATAAACCGTCTAACCTTTTTATCTTCACCAATAAAGTTCATTTTAGACTTGTTCA
The DNA here is from genome assembly GCA_946251905.1 of Cryptocephalus moraei. Lineage (NCBI taxonomy): Eukaryota > Metazoa > Arthropoda > Insecta > Coleoptera > Chrysomelidae > Cryptocephalus > Cryptocephalus moraei. The sequence continues at coordinate 3,609,226 of OX276460.1, forward strand.
CAAAGCAAACCATAATTAAAATTTCTGTGTTTTTCCAGAAAACAAGATAACTTCAGCTATATCCTGAAACCTCTATCAAAATAGCATCTTGCAATCTGCCTCAAATTTTCAAGAATTCAATTACCTATGCCCATGTTTTTTTACAAACAAACCTGATTTCAACCTTTTTCAAATATAAAGTTCATTTCCAACTATTTCAGAAAGCGAAGTCTTTTGAAAGATCTCCTTTTTCTCCAAGGAACAACGCCACATGTGTTCTTCCAAAATTCAGTTTCAACTTCCCATAAAGTATATTTTATGTTTTGTCTGAAATTTTTAAGTCGTTTAAAATAAACTTCAACCTTTGTCATTGTTTTCCAATAAACATACTTAATTAAATCGTTTTCCTGATATAAAGTTGATTTAAGCCTTTTTTAGATAATAACGTCTTACCAAATCTCTGCCTTTTTCTCCAGTAAACAACGTAGATACTAAATTTCAACCGACACAACTTGTTGCTTTCCCCCAGATAACAACGAAATCAGTATTTTTCCAAAACAAAGTCTTAACCTCTCCCAAAAAGCAAAGGTTTTTCTAATCCTCCCCTAATTTTCTGTTTCAAAACAAATTTTAATCTTTGCCATTGCTTTCAAAAAACGCGGCTGATTTCTTTTTTTTTTAGGAATAATAGTTATTTATTATACAAGCGGATAAAATGAACGTTTAACGAGAGATAGATTTAAACGCTTGCGCGGCACCGCCGCAAGCGCGTTAATATCGCGAGTTAAACGTTCATTGTATCCGCGAGTGTATTACAAAGTTTTATTCAATTTTGCCATATAAACTGACGTTTAGCGGAGTCAGTCCAATTTTGAAGAGAAAATTTGACAAGATGACAACTTCAGTGCTGCAACCTTGACAACGACGAAAACAATTTTAAACATATAAAACGTCACTTTATACGGCAAAATTGAATAAATAACTGTTAATCCGCTGCCTAAATAAACAAAATAAACAGTAATTTTATAAGTTCGATTTGACGTAAATAAACGTCAGTTTATACGGCAAAATTAAATAAAATTTATTTCAATCTTCAGCAGAAAGAAATGCCTAATTTAACTTCTTATTTTTCTCATACAAAAAAAAGGAACTTTAGGTTCCCCGAATCAAAGTTTCAACGTTTCCCAGGAAAGCACATCTTATTTTAATATGTCTAAAAATTTCTAGAACTCAAAACATATTTTAACCTTTGTCGTCTTGTCTTGTCTTTCTGTTAACGTCTCTTTTTGCTGCCAGGGCTAATTGGACGGGACCTACAGTTTAACGTGGGCTCCGAACCACGGTCATCGAGCACGGTTGTACCCCCTTAAGGTTCTCACCCCAGTTGATCCACTCCGTGCTCTACCGACTCAGGGTGTGTGTATCCTAGTCCCGCCCTCCTACAGGATATCCGATCCTATCCGGCCTGGTTACCGGCGTGAATAGAAACGGGATTTTGGATACATTTTACGCACTTCCCGCAACAATCACAACATCCATGGATTACGTGGGATTCGAACCCACGACGACAGTGACCGCCTGATTCAAAGCCAGCGCCTTAAAACCTTTGTCGTTCTTGTGAATCTAATTTTAATTTCTAATGTAATTTTAATTTTCTGAGTTAACCCGAAGAATTCAACGTGGTGATAAAATCCATCGAAACGTGCCTCGCCAAATTTAAAATATTTAATATTAATAATGCGATAGGTTCTCCACCTGATAGGATGTTGTCCTCGATTTTAAAAAAAAATCCAATTAACGAGTACACACAAAAAAATGTGTATCCAAAATATTCGGCGTTGCTTTTTTTTATTATCTGTTCAATGGTAATGTTGAACTTAATAAAATCAACTCGTGTGAGCTTCAAGGCCTTAAACGTCATCTGTATACATTAATAACTGTGTTAATAATACAGGACAGCAATTTATGCAAATAAGATAAATCATGAAGGCACAAATCAATGTTTTTACCAAACTTTAATTACATACTCAGTAATTTCATTAAATCAATCTTTTAGAGATACGTTGTAAATGTATATGAGAATCAACGAACTAAATTTCGTTGCTGTCTTTGTGTTGTTTCCTCGAGACCTTCGATGATATTTATACTTTACATTGTTCAGCTCAACAAGAAAAAATAATGACCGTCACCACCTATGAAATTCGTTCGATCTTGCGATATGTAATACATAAATTCGTTCCCGACAGGCAGCGCCTTAAAAATACTCGATGAATAAAGTCAACAAGTTATAATTTACATGCAATAAATATGATAAACATTCGAAACGGAGAGGTGAAGGTTCTGAAGATTATTTCAATGTAGGAGGGATTTCATCTAATTTTGGACGATTTTGAAGTGCTTAAGGTGAACACTGAATTATTTAACAAGAGGAAGTTTAGAAATGTAACAGTAGATAAACTGTTATTTGAAGTTGCAGACAAGCCGATTTAAAAAATATACAACGAAATAGAGATAAAAATGAGTCAGTAAATTAAGTTATCGTTACTTTAAATAACGAATAAAAAAAACTAGTACTCAATAGTATCCTCATAATGTTGATAAGTATTATCGTAATTTATTTCGCAGTAAGTGCCATTCATAACGCGTGTAGTGGTGCTGAACACTGCACCAATTTAGATAACACCCATGACTATATTAAATGAACTAAGTATTTTTGGAATTTGTTATATATACATTAACAAATAAAGTGGTAGTATTGAACTTAAGAACACCATTAAGTTTTTTTTCATATCTTCGCCTTCTCTTGTTTTCCTTATGACAGTGGAAAAACAAATTTGTATTTCGGTTCAATATCGCCTTGGTAACGTCCTCAACTTTTACGAGTAGGTAGTCTGGTTAAGGATATTTTGAAGTTCTAATGTCTACAGAATAGTTTGAACAACATTATAAGCTTTATTCACACCTTAGAAAACTATGGTCAGATCTAGAGCCGTTTAAAATACCCCCATTGCATAATACACAGGTAAATAGTAACCAACAATGAAAATCCTATAATATTCTCTAATATGGAAATCGTACTTGTAAATTGAATAATCACAATTAAATTAAATTTATGTTCCCAAACTTATCCCTAAGAAAATTCCCTGTCCCAAGATTACATTAATAATTGAAGTAATGTTTGAAAATTAAGTAGATTTAATTCATCTCCCAAAAGACTAGATTACCTATGTCAAAAAAAAGCTTCTTTACTAAAATTGTATTATTAAAAATTATGAAATATTTATAAAACTCGATTTAAGCTCATTTACATAAGAGATAATTTAAACTTCAGTACTAATAATTTGATTGGCTTTGATACGCAACGTACAAAAAATAATGTTTTCTTATAATTAACATAAAATATCCTCTTATGCCGCAAGTTAAACGCAGATTGTAGTTTAGATGTAGTACTCTAGATAAGTCTGAAGTTATTTTAACACCTCAAAATGTTTATTAAAACATGGCAGCTTATATACTTTTTATCATTTTCCCAGGTTTCTACGAAGATCCTTGAAATATTGACAATTCAAAGTTGATAGAAATTCCCCAATGACATTTTCAATTTCCAAAATGGTTTTATATATAACTATACAACTCAGGATATGATCTAAAGTAAATTTGAAGTAGAAAAGAAGCAGAAATTACTGGAGCAGAATGGAATGTCGTGGGATAGAGTGGGTGCAGATATTAACAGAATGAAGTGGAATTGATAGTGCAGTTGGATAAAATGGAGTATAGTAAAATAAAGTAGAGTAGTAGCGCATAAAGGAATTAAGTAGAGTGAAGTGAGATATAGTAGAATGGGAGTGGAGAATAATAGAATGACGTGAAGTAGAGTACAGCGAAATAAATAAAGTAGTAGAGCAAAACGGAATAAAGTGAACTAGGAATGGAAAGCAGTATTGCTAAATATAATAGGGTAGAGTGAAAAATAGCAGAATGAGAATAAAATGTAAGATACAAGACGTGGTTGGATGGGTAAGACAGCGACGAAGAGAATGGAATGCACATGTGACAAGGATGGAAAGCAGCAGACTGCCAAAAATTGCTAGGGATAATAAACCTAATACAAGAAGACTCCAGGGTCGACCTCCAAAGAGATGGGCACAAAGCTGGACCTCCGGTTCGCAAGAAGCTACAGACTGAGGCTAAACGAATGGAAAAACAGGCTGTTTTGCCTATTGAAAGAAGAAGAAGAAGAAGAATAAAAATTACTATAGAAATATAATTAGAATAAAATAATCTATAGTGAAGTAGAGCAAAATAGAAGTACAAAGTAGTAGGGCTTAGTAGAATTGATTAGAATGGTATGACATGCATGAGAGTGGGAGTAGGTATTATTAGAATGAAGTGGAGTAGAGTGCAATAGAATAAATAAAGTAGTTCGGAATATAGTGTAACAGAATTCGAAGGCAGCAAAGCCAATCGGATTGGCGTAAATTGGAGTAGAACATAGTAGAATGAGAGTTATAGTTTGGGAGTGGGAGTTTAGAGTGAAAAGCAGTAGATCCTAGTAGAATGGAGTAAATTAGAGTATAATATAGTATAATGCAAGTACAGATTCATCGAGTTAAGGAGAGTAAAATAGAGCACAATGGAATACAATAGAATAATGTGGAATAATTTAATAGATGAGTGGATATATAGATGAATAGATATTGCAAAATGGAAACTAAAATTAAGTATAATTGGACAAGAATAGAAATGTGAAGAGCAGGGTGGAATGAAATAGAGTGGAGTAAAATGGAATAGAGTGGGGAAGAGATTAGTAGAGTAGAGTGATGTGATGGAAACTAGTAAATATAGTTTGTTTGGAAATAATAGGAGTAATGACATTTGGCGATGGATCCCTTTTTTTGAAGAATCTGTACAGCGTTTTGTATGGAACAAACGCACAAATTCATGTGCCGCACATACAGATCGTGAACTTATCGCACAAGCCATCCGGCGTTGTCAAATACCAACCTTACGTTTTCTTGAATCATTAAGTTGGTTTGAAACATTTAAAAATCATATTTTGAAATGCATTTTTCAGTCGGTTAACTGAGCTTTACACTTTAATAAAACTAAAGAAAAACTATAATGGTTCAACGTGTGGTTTTAAGCGAGCCACGAAAAGAGTGTTGTTGGTGATGGCGGCAACCAGAAATACACCATGGAAGTACAGAGTGATCAAGAAATACTGTTTAAGTTGGCACTCCTACCTGGAGGATTTTTTGCCTTAAGGGTTTGCAACGCTACACCGGAAATCTCTGCACTCTGCATGATTAAAAAACACAGGACCAATTACTCTCTGCCGCGATACAGCCAGCCAAACACCAACTTTAGTAGGATGTAAAGTTGTTGTTCTAATAGCATGTGGATTTTCACCAGACCAAATTCTGTAATTTTGAGAAGTAACATAGCCAGTGAGATGGAACCAGGCTTCATCGGAAAAAAGGTTTTATCCAGGATGTCATCATTGTTCATTTCTGGATTGAACCAGTTACAGAACAAGACGCGTTGTGGACGGTCAGGAGGATTTAGGGATTGGACCATCGAAAATTTGTACGGGTGGTATTTCAATGTGCTCTTCAACACAGTGGAACAACTTCCATATGATAAACCTGTAAAGTCACGAAACGGAATACGGGAAATTAGGAATAAGTGGAAATTGGTGAACTTTTGATAAGGATCAAACCTGTTTGGAGGGAAAGCTTCCTAACCGATTTGCGAGGACTTTGTTGCAGTCTTGCACCACATTTTCAGTGAGTACGGAGGGTCTACCAGGTGGCTTTCCTTTCTTCACATTGCCTGTATTCAAATATCGTTGAATTACGCGCATGCAGTGTTGTTTAAAAAAGTCGATAGTGAACACAACTTCAGGAAACATTTCTTCAAATTGGTGCAAAGTGGATTCCAAAGAGTATTGCCATCCAGAAATGGGATCATGAACTGCACTCCGAAAATAAGCCATGCCAATGAAAATATCCTGTTCTAATGTAAATAGTAGCATTTTTATATTTTTATAATTAAAATTTGAATCGCCGCTCAAGTGTCAATGCTGTCACTGTTAAACATCTAAGTAGCTGTCAAGCAACCGGAAGTGGTTCCAGTTCTACCATTTTGGTAGAACTGGAAACCAAGAGAGGTTTCCACCAGTTTTGTGTACATGATAAGCAAATCATCAAATGTAAACACACTAGTAGTATGGCTAAAAAGTGGGCATTGCTCATTGGTTTGAGAGGTAAATTGGTGAAACTATATAAGACAAATTTACATGTTGCTTTTGTATTCAATAACAACTGGCATTTGGGTTATATAATTCAGGCTAACGAAGAAGATCTTGTGGCAGAAATATCCGTACTTAGCTTAGATCCTAGTACCAAAGTGTACCTACTTTATTCCGGAGTTCACCATCTGGTTGAGTATAGCTTTCCCACATGTTATTTGTGAGGTAAAGCGCATTGAAAAACGCAACTCGCAGAAAAGATTTACTTTGGGTAATGCTCAAATACAAAAGATTGAAACAAATTTCAGCAAATTTAGCGTTGACTTACCCGCTCTATAAAAATATATTTACCATTAAATAAATCAATAAAGTATAACTTGAAAATACATTTGTTTTGTACTGCATTGACCGTTATAAATCCATGAATATGATTGGCGTCCCGCTACGTAGTAAATCCAAAGATTCCATATAATCTGGAGAAAATCCTAGTTTTTTGCGACTCATTAATCAGACTGTTACTTTTCTATGCTTTATATATTTTGTATATTTTATAGAGCCCCAGCTTTATCAGTTGAACTAGCAGGTAATTTTCTTTTGGTAACAATTTGATTATTGTTCATTTAGACTGATTTTTTGCTTCCCAAATTCACGGAGAAAGAAAATAGAGCTTCAATACTTCGAAATTGTCTCGAAACGCCCCTTTATCTTAAATGGAGCGAAGTTTGGAGAGAAAAGATGTCAAGATGACCATTTGCATGACCTTTTAAAAGGTTGAAAGGGGGAAAAAATTTAAAAAAAAAAGTTTTTTGCCGATTTTTATACTTTAAACGCAAATACACACAGGAAATTTATGTTTCTCTTAAAGTACTTGAAAAAAGGAACATTTTGACTTATCGCAAAAAATTTAGAAAAAATAAGCTTTTTAGTTACGGCCATCTGAGGAAAAATCAGTTTTTCTCGATTTTCCGCTCAGGAAAGCATCTAATCGTAATTCTGATGGCGAGAACGGATTCCTCGGAAAATTTTACGTCGACATAGCATATTTGGAAGTTTTTCTGGAACAAAATTACACTCTGGCATTCCAGAAACCAAAATTTGTCATGGACCGCGAAAAAATGGAAGAAGAAACAAAATTCCACATAGAAATCGACTGGCGCAAAATTACTAGCTGAAAATTTGGGATCCAAGATATTTTGGCATCCCGAAGAAGATGCAATATTTTTGGTAGCGATTTGGAAACCACCCCATTCACTTGTGGATCAGTTGGCATGGAATCTCTCATTTGTATCTTCTTATTTGTAAAAATGTTTTAGTAATTTTTTAAAACATTCCTTTAGTCACGACTCTACTTTGACGCACGCCTATGGAATCCATATAAGTACCCACGAAACATCAAAATCGGACTGTCAGTCACTCCTATTATTTCCAAACGTGGTATAATTGAATACAAGAGGACAGTGGAATGAAATAGTAATGGCTCTGCAGAAAGTAAAGCTTAGTAAAATAGAGTAAAGCAGCGTGAAATAAACTACAATAACAGTAAAAATTAGATAACTAAACTAGGGTGAAGTAGAGTAGAAATGAGCAGAATGAAATGACTACTATTTTTGAACCACAGTCACCTACAACACCTCAACGAACTTTTTTCTCATGGCGATTAATATTACAAAACTGTCCTGCATTCTTTCAATAATATCATTATGGGACTTTCACTTTTTCAGACCTATCACTCACAAGTTTTGTCTCACGCCATTTTTTACCTGCAATTAAAGTAACATCACTCTGACCGGAACAAAATGGGCGTGTCCTCGGTCAATCTAACGCGGCAATTCTTTGCTAAAAACAGATTTCACTTGACGATTGTGAAATATATTACTCATTAAGTACAAATATACGCAGAAAAAAAGTGTTGAAATGCGCATAATCTGTCTGAATAATGTGGACCGGTAATCTTTTAATTATTGATTTAAATTTAAATTTTACGAACAGGTAGCCGCTGCTCTCAATTCCACTTGAAATATTGAAATATATAACCCAGATCATATTTAAATTTGTTATTAATCATACTGTCTGCTTCTGACTACATTATCACCATTAACTCTTCAATACGACTGAAATAAGACGTTTTGTACTCGAACATAATGTTTTAATTAAAAGAATCAGATTTTTGCCCACATACTACAAGCTTTGCATAATATGTGAAAGTAGCTACCATAAGGAGATAGAGTGGAATGAAGTACCAACCTCTTTATTAAATAAACAGAAATTTTTAAGCCACCTTTCGATTATTGATAGTAAACATAGATTTATTGTATAACACCATATTTTTTACGATTTATACATAAAGCACATTGCACTCAAGATGCTCAAATTTCCAGACTTTCTAACAGCTATTGACGGTTCCATTTTTGTTTCACAGACTGCCCCAATTGTATAGACGATTCGATCCCTGCGCCCAACAGATGGACCATGCCATTGCTCAAGTCTGGCGACAAGAGATACTATTTAGGAATATTTTTTAAGGTAGGTACCAAAAATTATATTTAGTTACGACGTTACTAGTGCATATATTGTTCCGTAGGCGAATTACTTCCGAGCCACCCAGTACTGTAGGTTCCATGGTATGCACTTGGCTAGCATTACATCCCAAGAGGAGAACGATAAGCTCGAGAAGTACATCAAAGATTACGGTGAGTGAGTGAAGATTCCATTTCATACTGATCGATATGGTGAAGTATCGACTATATTTTGGTTCAATAAAATCAATTGGAGGAAACTACTGTTTAACCAGAACTTTTTGAAATTGATTTCTGCAGTGATGTAACTCAAGGTGCCCGGAACAAAAGTTTTCAAAATTAGTCGATTGTCCAATTTAAACTTCATTACGAATTTCAATTCAAACACTTTCGAGTTCTTTTCCTCAAAAATATAGCTTATTTTCATTCAATTAACAAAATTTGTCTCTAGGACACTGCATATGCTATTTGACTTGTATATGATACACGTCAGTAGTAACATGTGAAGGGCTGTATTCTAAAATATCCTTGTTAAAGGATCTGACATCTAATCGCTAACTAAAATCAACTAGAATGTAACTTTGCCAAAACAATATTACCTACATTACCTCGAACATCCATCGATATTAAGCGTGCTGGGTACTACCTATTCTAAGGTTATAATCATGTCATTCTAGAACATCCCAGCAAAACGATATAAACACTGGAAATTAGAGTGCACCACAACCAAGAATTCATATATGCTTAGAATATACAGGTTCTGACGGGACAGATCTAGAAAAGGGCTCAGATGCGATATTAGAGAAAATCATCGAGAGATCGAGATAATTCTTAAGACGCCTAGCGAATGGATCTGGGATCTAATTATAAGTAGAATGTGCTAGGATGTTCCTTAATCCTGGAATATCCTAGAATTTATCTTAACAAGGCTGTTATATAATCTGCAATATCCATCAGATACTGAACTTGCTATATACTAACTTATTCTGAATGTATGTTAGGTTACTGTTATTCTAGAGTAGCTAGGCAGAAGGATATAAACACTACTTAAAATTCATAAATGGCTTGAATAAAATAGTTCTGATGGTGCACTACTGTAATATGGAAAGGAGTTCAGACATTTATTAGAAACTTAGAAACTTATTAGAAAATTATAGTAGTGACATTTACTAGAAACTAGACATATTTTAATATGTGAATCCTGCTGTTTCCTAGAATATGCTAGCAACATGTCCTGGAATATCGTGCGGATAACTAGAATGTGGTAGGAATTCACTCGAACCTAGAATATGCTAGAATCCAGCACATTAGACAGCACAATAGGTACTACTTAGCTTGGAATATCAATTAGATATAAAAAGTACTAATTACTAGCCTATTTTACATTTAGAATACTAGTTATAGAATATAGTTATTCATTACTAGAATGTACTAGAATCTAAAATTCACATTTGCTTGGAGCACGCTTGTGCCAGAATCTATAATTTATATGTGCCTGGCATATGCTAGTTCTAAGAGTATGATGCTCTAATATGCAAATGCATTACTTGGTACAAACTACACACGTTTTCAGATACAAAAAATGCTATATCCTGGAATATCCTAGCAGAAGCATCTGGACACTAATTCATTACTAGAATATGTTAGAATCTAACTTGGACAAGTGCTACAAAACTTATAACATCCATTAGGTATGAACCGTGCTATGTATGCCAGGTATTAGAGTATGCCAGAACCTAGAATGCGTAGGTGCCTGGAAAATTAAAAAGCAAGGGTAATCTGGAAAAGGGCTCAGATGCGACACCTATTAGAAATTTAGCGTATTTATTATAAGATGTGAATCCTATAGATGTGAATGGTTCTATGTTCTAGAATACCGTAGCTAACAGATCTGAAACCTAGTGAATAAATAAAATGTGCTAAGATATTACACAATCGCCTAGCCTAGAGGATGGATACGGAATATATTTTGCGTAACATTTTAACAATCTATTTCTTCTCCAAATACCACTTTCGTGATATAGTGCGGAGAGTAGCGCGCATCCCTCTGGTGTTATCTAACAATATTAATTAGTTAAAATACTTTATGCGAGTAGGAAAATGATTATTATTTTAGTAGGAAATAGACATGTTGGAAATTTAAAATTTAATTGTAATGTTTAGAAATAAAAGGAACAAATATGAACAATTTGCTTCTTAAACTGATCATAATATTTACATGCTCCCTATCTCTACACTATGAATCAAAAATGGATAATGATTCAAAAAAATGTGTAAGATTGAAATTGTGCACACTAAATTATCTAAGACTTTTAAGCCAACTTTTCAATAATGAAACAAAGGCAAATATTCAGCTTATTTTTAGAAATTATAGGATAGGATGATACTCAGATTATACTTTACTTAATTTTCGTATGAAGGAGAGGAGATATTGACACACAGTAAAGCTAAAATTAGTTAGTAAATAACTATTGCACATTGTTGTATTCTCCCGTATGAACCTAAGCAATAGGGTTGCATATCCGTATCGAATATTAGAATATGTCCACTATGGCAGCTTTTTGTTTTCTCTAGTTGTACAATTTTGACGTTCAGTGGTGTTGCAACATTAGAAATTGTTCATTCAGAATTGAAAAAGTTCAATGGATATAAATATGTATGGTTCAACAGAATCGTAATATCGTAATTGTGAAGTGAGCATAATTTTTTTATATTTTTGTTTAAACGCTGAACGTCTGTGACTTGGCTATGCGGCATTTCTTATGTAGGCTCCAATGGTTATTACTGTTTTTTTAAGCTGTCCCAACTGACTTTATATAAAGAATACGTTTTCTATGTATGTGAGCGTAGCTTGAAGAATTCTAAGAAGGCTGGTCAAGGATTTACAGACAGATCACATACGAAACTAGTCTATTACATATATATATTCGGATTGCTACGGCTGTCGCCGTCTCTCCGTCCCCAACTTCCATTTTTCCCTCTCATAACATAGATTTTCCTCTAAATTTCTCGTAGTCATGGCGTTTTCCAAATCATCTCGCCAGCTTCTCCGAGGTCGTCCCCTCTTTCTTCTCTCGGGTGGTATCCACTCCAGCACTCTTCTACGCCATCTATCATCAGCCATCCTCTTGACGTGTCCGAATCATGTCAATTGTCGCCTCTCTATTTCTTCCGATATTGGTCTACTCATATTCATTTCTGCCCGTATAACGTCGTTTCTGACTCTTTCCAATCTTGACCGTATGCAGCTTCTTCTAAGGAAATCCATCTCTGTGGCCATTAGTTTTTTCTTGTTTGCACTGGATACATCCCATACCTCTGAGCCATACAAAGTGACACTTTGAACCATACTTTCATAAATATGTTTTTTAGTTTTTTTTTTGTTATGTTTTTGTCCCAACACAAAGAGTTTAATGCTCGAGTAACAGATCGTCCTTTATTTTTTCTTTCTCCTAGTCTGTATCCAAGTCCTAGTCCAAGTCTAGTATCTTTACTGTTTCCATATTTATTTAGAATCACTCCCAGATATTTACTTTTTTCCACTCCTCTCAAACTCTCATCCCCCAAACTTAAATTCTCAACCTCTTCTTTACCGACAGCAAGATATTCACACTTCGCCAAATTCATAGTTAACCCGGCTGCTTCATACTCTTCTTTGAGTTTTCTAACCATATATGAAAGGTCTTCCTCGTCCTCCGCTAAGACGACTTGATCGTCTGGGAAGTATAACGTGAACAATTTGTCATCTCCCACCCTCAGTCCCATATTTTTGCATTTCTTTGTCCACTTTGCTAAAGATCTGTCCAAGTAAATTTTGAAAAGGGTGGGAGATAGGCAACAGCCCTGCCTCAGGCCTTTTGTTGTCTCAAATGAAGTGGTTAATCTATTCCCTAGTTTAATCATGGCTGTGTTCTGTTCATAGTACATTTTGGTAGTTTTTATTAAACTTTTGCTGATATTCAAATGCTCCATTGCTTTCCATAATTGTGAGACTGGGACACTATCATAAGCTGTAAAATGTTGCCTATAATATAAATTCCAAGAGAGGGATCTGGAATTTAATGGGTAACTAGAATGTGCTAGGATAATCTACTCAAACCTAGAATATGTTAAAATTTAATTTGGACAAGAAAAATTAATATCATCACAATCACGTAACATAGACCAATCAAATTTGGCCCACCACTTAGGTGTACTGCGTGGCATAATTCAGTTGTGAGGAAAAGTTGAATGAAACATCGTAAGATCTGGGGTGACCCATCCTTCAAATTTGCCAAAACTTTTTAACTATCTGCTTATTTGAAGAAGTTACCATTTCGTCATATGCAAAAATTAATTTCAAACCAGAAAAAAAATTTTGTAAATTAAAGCAATATTAAGTAGTGTCAACCGGAAAAATATCGAAATGGTCATCGAAATTAGTTTTTTAAAATGAAAGTAAAGTTTTCATATCGACGATTTAATGGAAACGCAAATAACATAATTTGTAATAAAGGATATAATTATAAATTTTGAATTAAGTGAATTTAAAGAAATTGTTTAAAATTATCACCATTCTCCCTGAGGCAAAATATATTCTTTATCTAAAATAAAAGTCCATACTATCCAATAACTGAACATGATTTTTTACACATATTCTTTTATTTGTGATACTAGCTCATAATTCCATAATTATTCCTAAGTTGCAACTGGCGAAAAATAAACAGAAACCTTTATCGTTCCCTAAAGGAAGTAACTAAATTAATTATTGTTTTCTGGTGAATGCAGTGGTCAATTTTGAGGATAACTCTTTTATGGTCCTTTCCTTTTATTTTGAAACTGATGACTTCCAGTAGCACTAAAATGTATTATTGAAACTTTATGTTCCAATCCCAGTCGTAATGGTAAATCATTCAGTAGACCAGCAGGAATATTTTGAAGAAATTCCAAATCAGTTTCAGGCTTAGTCGATTTGGTAAATAACTGGGCTGAGTATAATCACTTGCCCAATCAAGTTATGGCCAACAAATCCGGCTTATGTATTTACTTTTCGAAAGTATCGACTGCAACAGGGTTTCCAAGGAAATATTCATGACAATTATGAATATTTATGGGGTAAAATCGGTAAAACGAATTTTTTGTTGATTCCAGTCGTTCTATATTCCACTTTCCATATGTCGCCTTTTCCTTTCTAACCTTTTAGTTGACAGTCTCTCTCATTTTTGCTCTTACCAGGAAATGGTCGAAATTGCTGTCCGCTCCTCTCATAGCCCTTACATCTTTTATAATTGATATATACCGTCCGTTGCATCACACACAGTCTATCGGTTTTCGTGTTGTTCCGTCGTTTGATACCCATGTTGTTTTATATATATTTTTCCTTTGGAATTTGGTGTTTTTCATAATAATGTTATTTGCAATGACAAACTGCACCTGTTTTGCTAATTTATTATTTGTCTCATCGTGTAAGCTATATTTTCCCACTATTTTGGCTATATTTTTCTATCTTCTCAACTTTGCATTTAGAGCTCATAGTATTACTTTAATATCATTCTTATAGCATGCTCGCGTGTGTTGATCCAGTGTCTCATAAAATTCGTCCTTTATGTCTACATCAGCTTCATTTGTTGGGGCATGAACTTACATTAGTGTAATATTCTACCATTTTCCTTCCACTCTAAGTATACCCATTTTTTAGTTCACTGGTTTACAATTTATTATAGATGTTTTCAACCTTTGGTTCACTACAAAGCTACATCCAAGCTCATGTTTATCTTCCGTTCCCGACCAGAATACTAGAAATTTTTCCATTAATTAGTATTAATTTGGTTATCTTTATATATGCCACTCTATCCGCGGACTCCCTGCTCCCCTTCGTGCCATCTTCTCAGGAAAACGTTTTCATTTCAGGATTCGGCAACGAACACTTCTGGACGTCCGGCACGGACCTCGCCGAGGAGGGCAACTTCTTCTGGATGTCCACCGGCAGGCCGATCACGTTCACAAACTGGAACGCCGGCGAGCCGAACAACTTCGAGTACGAGAACGGCGAACAGGAGAACTGCCTCGAGCTGTGGAACAGGGACGGGAAGGGCCTCAAGTGGAACGACTCGCCGTGCTCGTTCGAGACCTACTTCGTGTGCGAGGTGCAGCAGGCGTGAGTTCAAACGTCTCCGACGCTTACGGAAAAAGTGGCGTTCCTTTGGACGGAAAGGGAGTCTCCTCGACAATCGGACTGGGGGAGGAACGAGGAACGGAAACTTTATCGAGATTCGATGAGCGGTTGGTGATATGTACTTTGAGGTTAAGTTCGTAGTGTCTACTCCATAGACGTGTCATGTTAACAGAGGACGCAGTGCTGTTGACTTTGATACCAAATACGGAAGTTTCTTCTGATCTTACGGTATAAGTTATCGCAAGGTATAAACGTCTAATGAAATCTCGTTATAGGTTGTTTTGTATAACGAAAAAAAGTCAATTGTTAAATAAAATGGCTCTATTCCAAGATGCGACAAACAATTTTACCTTTATTATTTCTATACATACGTACATAGGCCTCCCGTAATGTGTGCCACTCACCTCTGTTCTGTGTAAATTACATCCAGTTCGTTCGTATTCTCCTGTTTACGGTGTTTTGATGATGATCATGATGATGATAATACATACGTAACGTTTATACCTACATCACAACCTATACGAATATACATAGTATCTTGTGGTTTCTTACATTAAGAATGAAATTACTGTAGATAGCTTTACTAAACAAATTTTTTGTTTTTTGTTACGTTTTAAAAATTAAAAGTAATATTTTAAAGTTTTGTCTGAAAACTGAAAACTCGAAGGTCAAGTATATTCATTCAAAATCTTAAAATGGAAAATTCCACTAGGAAATTGATTGAGGGTCACATTTATTTCAAGGACACAAATTTAGTCAGAATGTAAACCAGAAATAATTGTTCAAATGTTCAATTACGATTGTTAATCTTTTTCACAAACCTAACGGTCAGACATTAATTTTTATGTAGGTGGCTACCTACTGTTGTAAATTCATTTGTTTTTGAATAAAATCGAATATCATTTTAATTACAATTATTTAACTTGCTGTTAAATATCTCCCCATGGTTTGTGCACGTTATTTTGAGTCGATTTGCTCGGCTACCTGTGTAACAATCATTTAGCCAAGTAAGCCAAGTAGACACCTAAAGAAACTAAGGGTAATTTGTGCCCGTCCCGTGTATGCAAGTCAAAGTTTGTGATTAATAACCATCTCTTTTCCCCTCTTCCTTCTTTTATTTTGTCTTCTCTCTTTGTACATAGCGAGTTGTGTAATGGAATGGTTCATACGTGGTAACGGTGGAGTAGTGGTCGGGCTCTGATTGATGAAATCTCTAACGCTCAGATTCGCGTCATATTTCGCGCCAATCGGAGATCAACCGTTAGTGCACATGAACCATTCCATTGTAAAGCTCGCATCTCTGATTCCTCCTGTTTGTTACAGGAGGAATCGTCTTACATGTTCTCCTAAAAAGTTTATACGAAAATGGATGGGCGAGAGAACGCAATGACATGAACTATAACGGACACAAATTGCCCTCGCCGCCCCCTACTTGTGTGAAACGATCTATATGTGTATCTCATTGTGGCATCTAATAACATTATTACGTTTGTTATATCTAATCACACCCCAATCTTTTCCCCGTCTCTATGTTAATTGTATTGACCTTTCTAGAAGTAGATACCATGTAAAGTAGAGAATATTCTAAATTATCTACTTCAGGCGGGGGCATATAACCATAAGAATAACTAACAATCAGAAGACCAACAGAAAGAGAGGTCCGATAATCAGGTAGGTTGTCGGACGGACTTTGGAGAAACTTGGAGGAACCTGTGCTTATGGCACTAATCAGCAAATACCAAAGCACGTGCGTTCAGGGTCATTGAGGACCGTATCGGACCTCCCTTTCTGTTGGTCTTCTGATTGTTAGTTATTCTTGTGATATAACATTGTGTGTAAATGAAATAATTATTATAATTTAAAGTCGTATACTTATTAGAGCGCTTTCAAATTTCAATGTGACTCTATTTCATATTTTTAGCATTTGTGGTTTCCTTCCTACAGTCCAATGGAATAGTCATTTAGTTTAATTGCAGTGTTGTTGTTGTTTAATTTAAGCGTTATTAGGAATTAAATTGTTGTTTAGTTAAATTCAAGAGTGCGTGCGTTTGTGTGTATGTGTATGTATATTTTAGTAAATTTTTGTACATAATTATGAATCAATTTTCTATGAAATATATGACTCTTCAAAAGATGCTATTGTTTAAATAATCCACATTTATTTAATTTTTAACATAAATAGTCATTTTTGCGTTTTTTGAGTTTTACCTTTTCTTTGACCAAAGTATGTCACACCAAAACGCATATAACCTGACCGAGTCATGGAGAAGGGAATGGGAATTAAAGTTGTCGGATCACGCCTAGAATATGCCGTCTATAACTCGAAAACCACCAGGCTTTGAAATGCCACGAAAAACATGGACAACGTTGAACAGAATACGGATGAATCACGGAAGATGTACTGACTCTATGTTTAAATGGGGTAAAGCGCCTACCCCAGATAGCGACTGTATAACAGCGGCAGACAAGCCATTCGACACATAGTAGAAACATGCCCTTTGAGATCATATGCTGTTTCGTTGTAATAATTGTATTAATTTTTTGTTGTTTGTATTGTAACGCGAAATGTAAACAGCAGCGCGAAACGTGCTTACTCTTATCGGACGGCGGCTTACCTCAATGGAACGCCGCTACGCTTGATAAGCGCAGCGACGAGCAATGATTTATGACCTTCTGGTCGTTTCTAACTTAAACATTATTTGAGAAAGGAATGACCTGGAATCATCGCGAATACAATGCAGATATGTATATAAGCGGGCTTGCGGTCGGAGAGGAGGGACGAGACGAGAAGACGCGAGTGAATAAACAATGCGAAAAACGGACCAGTGAAATAAATTAACATTAAGAGTGATATAAATTAATTAGTTGGGACATAGTTAAGATAAATTAAGTAGTGTAGAGTGTCGAATTAGGACAGTGTAAATAAATTAGAAAATAAACGTTACAGTATGTTTTGTTTGTGCACTTAATTCTATATACCTTCTTTATGTGGTGTAATGCCATACGATAAATGAATAAATGGGGGAATATGTTGCACTACTAGAAGCTGTGATTGGGTGGCTTATTATAACTGAGAGAGTAGACATTAACTAATATTTTCTTCTCAGGCCCTGCTATCTTACACATTTTTGAAAATGGAGATCCACCAAGTAATCGACTTAAAACCACAGTATAAGTATTTATACTGTACTAAAACCCATTTGTCAGGATAGCGACTCGAGATTGTCACCATCATAAGGTCATACACAGCTTTCTCAATTTATTACTACCTAAGGCAAAGTTTACAGATCTGTAATTCGTAAAGATCGTTAGATCTGTAAACGTAGACTAAAGGTTCTTTTTCAAGTACCAGATGTACTTTGCAATAAACATTTCCGATTGCCGACACATCTCGAACCGAGACAAAGTAAAATATATAGTAATAAAAGTATCAAAAAATAGAATGTCTTTCTAATATTTGTTGTGAAGTACCTTTATAAATTAAGGCGAGTTTCTTGCAGGGACAATATACTAATTTGTAAATTGTCGCTCATACTACAGTATAAGAATTGAAGAGTAAATTAAAAATTTTCAGGAACGTTCTTGATAATCCCCAATTATAAAAAACAACTAATTCTTGAGATATATCAAACTGCCGACGTTTCTTTCATCATTATAAACGTATTCATGGCTCTAAAATTATATGTAAGTTAAGTATCTCTTATATAACTAAAAAAGTATCACTTACATGACATGTTATCAAAATAGAAAATTTGACATGTTTGACATTTGATAACTGTATATCGATTGTTTAAAATATTTATTAGATGGCCTTTATCTTCTCTATATATATAAAAATGGATTGCTGTACGTTTGTCTGGATTGATCTCGAGAACGTCAGGACGGATTTTGGTAATTCTGATCTTGAAATATTTGTGGAAGTTCAGGGAAGGTTTTTTTGTGAGAAACATGAATAATATATAACGGAAATATTGAAAAAGGTACGTTTTGTAATTTGACATTTATAATAAAACAAATGAAAGTATAGTGTCAGTTGGTTGTCAAATAAATAAATGTCAAGACTATTATTAAAATCTATCATCAGTTTGTCAGTGCGCGAGAACTACAAGTTCGAAAAAACGGACGCATCGAGTCATTGCAGCCAGAAGAAAAACCGCCAGTGATTTCAACCTTAAAAACCTCAAGAACTTCGACGCCAACACAAAAGCGGGAAGTCAAGGAACCAAGAAGAGTCCTGAGTAAGTCAAAGCAACGTCACCAGGACACCGAGTCTGCAAATTCTACAAATTCGAAACGACGGACACATCCAATCACTGCAGCCGGAGGAAAAGGCGCCAGTGATTACAACTCCAAAACTTCAAGAACTTCGACGTCAACACAACGGCGGAAAGTCAAGAAGACAAGCAAAGTCCTGAGTAAGTCACAGCCACTTTTTCCGCAGAACTAAGTTACAAAGTTCACGACTTCAACTACGACAAGATAAAACAAGCAGATGAATATCCAAGAACAAGAAAAAATAGCCCGAGAAATCATATAACTACATAGCAATTGCAAGAAAGACGGAAGTGCAAGAAGAAACCAAGGAATACCTACAAAAAAGTATTGATCACCTAGAGGCACTATGGGGGAAAGCCCAAGAGAATAACGAGGCGTTCCATGAACTTAGGTTTGGCGATCAGCACAATTATATAAAGTCACACTATTTCAAAAGGATGGAGGAAAACTACAAGACAATTCGGCTGTACCTGACGTCACATGAGGAATATAAAACACCCAAGAAACAAGTCTACGAGGTACAAATACAAGACCCAAAACCGGGAGTGAAGAAACCCAAACAACAGACAGAACAGGATTACCTACGAATCAAACTAAAGGTAAAAATAACAAACAAACAAAAAACTACTTAGACAAGCTGAATCAACACCAAGATGGTCATACATGTACTACGAGCAACAAATATCCAAAACATGGAGCGCACTTCAAGACACAGTGAAAGAACGATTCCGCAGACGCAGTGTTCCTGTAAACTTGGAACGAACAGCGTTCCACTACGACCCTGAAATAGATTATTTTGAGGACCAATTCGTAACGATTGGAGAAATGACAATCATTTGTCAATATTGTAACGCGTTAAAATACAGCGATGAATCTACTAGATACACCGTTGGTGATTCCCACCACCAGATCCATGACGCTCATTAGTTTCTGGGGTGGGAAATGACTGTAAACATTCCTTAGCCAACATCCAAAAATATAATTGCTTTCAAATGACGTCGTTTGGTGCAACGCCATATTTTACAGAAAACATTCATGCCCACTTCCAGATAGTTTTTGATAAATTAGTTATTAAAATTTAAAAAGATAATATACAATTGCAGTTACAAGGACAGTTTGCGAAATCAATTTGAAGTTTCCCTGTTTCGCGCATGGGCACGCGTTTGCGAGTAGTAAAATCATCATCTTTATATATTTACGTACCGCAATATATATATATATATATATATATATATATATATATATATATATATATAGTATATCAGAAAGCCTTAAATTAAATATGTGTATGAATTTGTTGCATTTAATTTAATGCAGATAAAAATTTTGTATTACATTTTGACAATATTTTTCAAAAATATATGTAGGTGATACGAAGTTCACCGGGTCATCTATAATTTTTATTTATCTTTCTTTTTTCAAACCTTACGTGGCATTGCAATGCATGCCGGGTACGGCTTGTAAATAATAATAGAAACCTTCAAAATTGTGAGTGCTAAACTATTGAAAAGATGAAGGATAAAATCTGTAATATTTGTGTTGAAAATGTGATAGTTTTCATATGTTTAATTTATTTGAATACTTTGTAATATGCTTGAGCAAAGTTTTGAAAATCTTGTTGTCTATTTACATTATTATCTGATGTTTTAATATGTACCGCCTCTTTGAATAATCTTTCAAACCAAATTGATTCACGATCTAATCTAATATCGGAACATTTTCAAAATCGAAATTGCGATTGTTTTCAATGGCATGTTCCTTTTTTTTTGACTTAAAATATAAAACACTTTCACATGAAATTAACGAATTTGAAAATGAATATGTCCATCTCCTCATCGCAAAAATGCAAAGGTGTTGTCTTCAGCAATAATTGCTGCATCGGGTAATCCACTCCATTTTACGATGAGGTTACCAAACCTTTCACGAATTTTTAAATTCAATGAGTTATTGGATAACAGAGGTTTAAGTTTTTGAAACGTGTTTCTTGGCTGTTCGATTCGACATCTGATTTCGAAGGATGGATCTAAATGTTGAGTAATCCAACATCCAAGGTACTTAAGCATTGTACTCTGTCCAACTCTTGTTGGTTTAATTCCAGTCGGGTGGGACCTATTTCCACTTTACTGACCACCATATATTTAGTTTTTCTGATGTTTATCGATAGTCCCCAGTTTCTGCATGCTATGTCAACCCTATTGTTTAGTTCCTGCAGATCGACGATGTTTTCAGCGAGAATAACACTATCGTCGGCGTACCGTATATTATTAATTGTTACTCCTCCTATAACAATTCCTGGTTGGTCTTTGAGAGCCTCTCTGAATATATTCTCAGAGTAAACGTTAAAAAATGTCGGCGAGAGTACACAGCCTTGCCGCACGCCTCGTTCAATATTGATTGGTTTGGATTCTCTGTTGTTTGTGTTTACAATGGCTGTTTGGTTCCAGTGGAGTTTGGCAACAAGTTTTATGTTTTTGTCGTCTAGTTGGATGCTCTTCAAGGCGGTAATCAATTTGGAATGTTGAACGCGATCAAATGCCTTCTCAAAATCAATGAAGCACATATATACACGGGTTTTCTTACTTCCCCACACCGTTGTACGAGTGTTTTCATCGAAAATACTGCTTCTCTAGTTCCAAGGCATCTCGTGAACCCAAATTGTTCCTAACTGATTATTCCTCACACTTGTTGTTAATTCTGTTCAAGAGGATGTGCAAAAGTAATTTAACAGCATGGCTCAGAATGCTAATGAGCCTGCAATCACTACATTTTTTACCGTTTGCTCTCTTCGGGAGCGAAATAAAGATCGATTTTAACCAGTCTGATGTGATTTAACTGGTGTCATATATGTGATTAAACAGTACGGTGAGTTCCTTTACATTGTCGTCTGAGAATAATTTCAGCCATTCACTGTATATTTGATCTGGTCCGCTGGCTTTGTTGTTTTTGGCTTGGTTTATGGGTTTTTCCACTTCGGCTTTTAAGATTGATGGTCCTGTGTTTGAACTTAACTTCGGTAATGATTCTCGATCGTCCTTGAATAAGTCTTTAATATAGTTTTCCCGTTCGTATATCACTTCGTCTTCTAAGGACAATGCGTGGCCCTCCATATTTTTCAATGTAATGGGTGCATTCCTCCTGTATATTGCAGTGATTTCTTTTATTTTTTTATGTGTGTTGAATTCGTCATGTTTATGTTGTAGTTTCTCTAATTCGTCACATTTGTAATCGACCGGTCCTTTTTGAATGATAGACGAAATAGGCAAATTTTAGGAACCGATACAATTACTTTTGGGTGAGGTTGACTTAATTCATGAGATCGAATTTAAAACTAATTATTCCCAGGGAGCGTTGGTGCAGGGCTTCTCGAATGCTTGCCTTACTCGATTAGAAATTAAACACGGAGTAAGGTAACGATCAGGAAACTAAAGCCCCAAAAAAATAACTCAATTCTTATAAGTCAAATAATTGGAACGGTTCACCTTTACATATCTTAATGCCCCTGTATATGGAACTCTAACGCAGTATGGTGCCCGGACGTCACCTTTTACGAATTTATTAATCGGTGTATCGAGATTATAGCGACGGACGACGCACCAACAACCCAGCTCAATTAAAATAAAAATCAAGGATGGTTCAGCCCTTACTAATCAAAACAGACTCACCAATAGGCCACGTTGAGAACTCTGCTTACTACCTGGACTTCGGCGTGGAACCCCTCAACGTCGGAGCTCAGCAAGGGTGATTCGGAAAACGCGTTTCGCTCACACGGAAAACGGAACGGGTGAATCTACTCCCTTTAACAACTCTACTCTCAAAAGGTTCTGGCGTGAGTGCTCCCGGCGAAACTCTAATCAAACTCTGATCAAAATTCTAATCAAAACTCTAGTCAAACTCTGATAAAACTCTACTCCCAAAATTCTGCAAGTGACTCTAATTTCCCCTCAACTCCTTCTACAGGAAACTTAAATTTCAAGCACTATTCTCCCTTGTAAACTCTGAACTCAAACTCAAAATTATTTCCCTCTAATTTAACTCTCTTAGATTACAACTACGTCGTATTTACTTCAAAACTTTACTTCCCCCCGCGAATATAAAGCAAACTTTACTTCAAAACCCTAAGTCTCACAATACAGAACCTTCTAAAAAAAATGAACACAAAAAAAACACTCCCGACTCGAAAACTCACCGTTCGGAGACCCGGTCTCTCAACGACTGTCGTTTTTACGATTCCTGCTCTAGTCGAGACCTCGCTTACTATTTTCCACAACCCTAAGTTGCTTACGAAATTATTCTTCCAATTCTCTGATTGGTCATAATTTCCTTATTCGACAATATAATTATCCATTGAACTTTACAAGTCCCGCCTTTTCCTGATTAATTAATGATCGATTCCCGATTT
Source organism: Cryptocephalus moraei (assembly GCA_946251905.1). Lineage (NCBI taxonomy): Eukaryota > Metazoa > Arthropoda > Insecta > Coleoptera > Chrysomelidae > Cryptocephalus > Cryptocephalus moraei. The sequence continues at coordinate 3,632,799 of OX276460.1, forward strand.
TTCGCGCCTCCGTGCGTTAATCAATCCACGCCCCTTTTTCTGACTAAGCGTAGTCCACCGTCGGTAACCCCGATTACGGCAACAAAGTCGCTTGACCGCTGTAATCACTATTTCTCTTGTTGCGTTACTAATTAATTAAACAATCATGTCCGGTGTTAAATTTTATACCCGTCTCTATGCTCGTTTACAATTAATTCTAACGACTCATGTATTACCATACCTTGCTAAGTAATTTTCGTATAGAGGGCCATTTTTATAAAAAATGTTACAATATAATTAACTTAGTCGATAAAATAAAATTGAAATCCCGCAACTTCCTAGAGGGTGTTAAAAGGTTAATCAAATTTACCAAAAATATCCAAGCAAAATCCCTTATCCACCTGTAGGGTGTTACACATTTTTCTCTCATTCACGTCTCTTTGGCTTCTCTGATTTTCCTTCGAATTAGATGATGTTTTCGGGTATACTCTGAGTTATTTTTATTTTTTAGTTGCCTTCGTTCTTCCATCATTTGAATTATATCGTCTGTCATCCAAGCTTTTTTTTATGCTGGGTGGTTGTTTCACATTGCGTCGCTGTACTCATGATACCATTTTTTATATTACCCTATCTTTCATCTACTGTCGGTACATTGTTTACTCGTGTGATGTTTTCTTGTATTTTTTTGTTCATTGTTTTTGAGAAGTGTTGTTTAAATTCGTCTTGTTTTAGTTGCTGCAAATCAAATTTCTTTTTGACAAGAGGCTCTTTGATTTTCTTTAGTTTTAGATTGATTTTGGATGCCAGTAAATTATGATCGGTGGCTGCGTCGGCACTTGGGTATGTCTTAGTCATAGTGCATTTACATGCGTTTCTGAATCTGTTATTTATTAGAATGTAATCTATTTGGTTGCGCATTTCACTCCCTCGGCCATCTCTCGGTGATGTCCATGTATAGAGACGTCTTTTTGGCTGTTTAAACCATGTGTTGGTGATAATACAGTTTTTTTTTGGCAGAACTCTACCAGTCTATTTCCCCTTTCATTTCTTTCTCTGAGACCGAATCCTCCAGTGACCCCAACAGTTATGTCTTCTCCTACTTTAGCATTGAAGTCTCCCATTATCACACTGAGTTCCTGCTTTTTTGTGTTGTTCAGTATTTGTTTCAGTTCATAGTAGAATGTGTCGATTTCATTATCTGTACTGTTGGATGTAGGGGCATATACTTGTATTAAATTTATAATAATTCTACTTTTAAGTGTTAACATCATAATTCGATCTGATAAGGGAACGAATTTATCGACCAGGTTCTCAAGTCGTTCTTCTAGAATTATGGCCACCCCACTTTCATAAACATTGTTTTTTTCCAGAGTTGTAAGTGATATAACCTCTGCTTTTTACACTCCCTGATCCTGTCCATCTAGCTTAGCTAATGCCAAGAACTTGCAGGCCCACACGTTTCATTTCGAGTTGTACACTTTTTAGGTTACCTGGTTGGTACGGCGTTTTAACATTCCACGTAGCGATATGTTTTAGTAGTGATTTATTTTTATTTTTCCCTCCGGGGATTCTTAGCACCCCTGTCCCATTCAAGGGACGCCGGAGACTTGGGGCCATAGTATGATTTGTATTTGTCATGAAGCTTTTCTTGGGAGATTTAGTGCAGTAGTTTCCCATTGCTTTCTGCACCGAAGTATCACAGCCAGTTAAATCAATAAGTAATTGCCGCCTGTGATTCTCTGGTACCAAGCCTATGGGAAGACCGAAGACCCATAGCCTAGGCCCAGTATTGACATAGCTGCTGCCCTATGTCAAGCCCTCAGTTGATCCGCGGGTGTTTATTTGGCTAGCCTTATTCACACCTGTCCTACATATCTCTAGGAACGTTCCCTATCAGCCATTGGGACGCGCCGTGTCGGGGTTGAGAACTTCCCCATCCGCGAGTGTTTTCCAAGAAGTACTGAAAGGCTCTTACTCCCATTTATCATTAAATATGTATCCTAGGTATTTCAGCCATAGAGTTGTCGGTGCTCATCTATTTTTTATTTTGATAACTGTAGATCCTCCAGTGTATTAGCTATAATCACTGTATCATCGGCATATCTGATATTGTTTATGGGGTTTCCGTTTATTTTGGTCTTTTTACTTCGTTTTCCAAGGCTAAATGAAATTTTTTTTCAAAGTTAATGTTGAAAAAAGCAGAGGCGAAAAATTCATCCCTGTCGGACTTCTTTGAAGACGTCGAATGGTTTTATTGTTAGTTAATCCATTAACCGTACTCTATATGTGCCAGATGCGACGAAACAGTTTCGATGCAAGAAGGAATGGAGTAAAATCATCAGATTTGTACAAGGGTTTTTTCAGAAATTGGAGAAATTGAAGAATTCCTAAAAAAGTTTTTGTGCCACTTGCGGCCTTTTTGTAAATCAGAAGTTTTTTTTCGAAATGCTGAGAAGTTACTAAATTTAATTAAATAATTTTTATGATGAATTCTATTTTATCTCATAGAAAATGTTCTCAAAGTCTCAACCCAATCCAAGATCTCCGAGTACAAAAGTGCGCCGATTATTTAAAAAACGGCTCTCTTTTTTTTCTTGTCCGCCCCGTATCCCGGGCGTCGCGACGCCCTCCACTGCGCAACTCCCGTCGTCGTCGCTCTGGCGACGTCCGCTGCCCGTCCGGAGGACCAGACGAGAGCGCGCACCGCAGCCGGCCGTCGCGACGCCCCCGACGTGTGTGTGTGTGCGTGCGTGCGAGACAGAGAAAGGAAGAGAGAAAGAGAGAACGCGTCGCGTTTTCGCTCTGTTCGTGCGGGCGTGCATGTGCTGCCCCGGGAGACGGCGGCGGCGACGGCGACGACGACGGCGCTCCTCCACCACCGCGGCGACCATCCTCAGCGGCTGCTCCCCCGGGACATGGCGGACACCCGGCCTACAGTAGATTTGTGGTGAGAGTGAGAGAAGGGGAGACAAACGGGCAAAACTGTAGTATAGCTAAGTTATTTTTGTTTGTGGGACTATTCGTTCGTAGTTTTCTAGACTGCGTTAGGCTCGTGCGAAATTTTTGTAGGTATCTGCGACTTTTTTTCATTGAGAAAGATTTTACTGAACTGAACTAGAAACCTGTTCGTCTTTCAAAAAATGGGTAACTTTTCACTGAAACCATTGGGAAATGGAAAATTTTGAGAAAAATAGACAAGACAGACGAAGTCGTAACGATTTTAGGGGAACTTTGTTCTTTAGCACTTCCTTAGTTTTTTTTAATGCCCTTAAAATTTTCGCCTTTCTGTTATTTGTTTTGTGGAATTTGCGAAAAAATTCATGAAATGCCCCGGAAAATTTTTGGGAAGACACGGAAATATCTAGTTGAAGTTGGCTACTTTTACACTTTTCGAAAAAGGGAAATCCCTGATATAGGTCACGTCTACCTGGTTTTCGCTACACGAAACGCCCCTATTTAACCTACAATTGAAACGTCTTTATTTTGACAGGGTTCGGAGGGCGAAGGCAACCCCTTACTCATATCCATGAACTAATTATTTGTAAAGTTGTTAGATGATGTTTACTCTTTATTCATAGAGACAAGAACAACGTTGTGACGCAACATTTTATGATTACTGATGCAGTCAAGCTACATTTATCTAATTTATTATTAACAATTGATTTGCATGCTACATAATGATGTACTGCTCGTAAATTGCTTTATTTAAGGCAAATGTTCCTCACCCGTCCATCAAATTATATTAATATGAATTTTTCACTAGTTTATTATATTAGTTTACATCTTATATATTATTAAATTGTCTTTTAATTTATTATAATATGCATTTCCATTCATTGGCATAGGACAGAAATTATAGTAGTTGTGACGTCATTTCTCGACAAATGCCATCTTTGGATGCGAATCTGCAATCGTATGAGTTTTCTCGATGTAGCTCGTGAAATCTTGGACATTTTGAAAAATACAATAACAGACACCCAGTCGTTATAACTTCTTCCCTATAATTCAGACGCGGGTTATTTAACACAAATTCATCAATCTTGTATCTACGAAACACGAATTGTAAGTGTAAAATTTTTTAACCTCTAAACCCGAATCTAAGTACGTTGAATGTTTAAACTACCGATTTCTATGAAATTCCTCGAAGTTAGGAGTTCTTGAAGCTACGAATTGGTAAATGTTGAACTTAGGAATCTTGTACCTATGAATCTGGATCTTAAACAATATCTTATCCACATATACGTAAATAAATAAAATAGAAACAAAATATTTTAAAATAGAAACAGTTTATTTAAATCTGCTATCCTTGAAACTATGAACTATAAATTTTCGAATTAAATTTTTAACCGTGATCCGACAATCCGTGAATCTAATCCTTAAAAGAATTGGTTTAGATACGAAAAAAAAAAAAAAATTACACTCAAATTTTTACTGACATAAATGCAAATTTCTTCATTCCAGTTAAGATTAATGAGTAATAACTAACAGTAGAAATAAAAAGAAGCAAATTTCCAGCTTGTAGCGTTACTGGACTTCTTAGCATATGTATCTTAATTCAGCTTAGTTGCTACATCTGCCTCAGTAGATGACAATACAGAACTCCTTTGCTGATAATACAGGGAAATATGAACGAAACTATGAATCAAATATGAACGGCTTTTGATTACTGTGGCTGTGACAGAGATCTGACCGGTTTTTTAGGTACTTTCAGTATAGAGGGATAATAGACAACCAAAAATGTTTATGTTTTTATCCATTAATAAGTAAAAAAATATGTGAATTTAAGGCAGTTGTGTCCGTAAATAAAATTGATAAACCCGATCAAAAGAACTGAAATAATCATCTTGTCGAACTTTAAAAAAAAACTTCAAAAATGAACTTCAAATTCAAAATGAGCTGTGGGAAACAATTATTTGATGCATTTGTTATTTGATAAAGAGTTTAGAAATGAGTTCAAAATAATGTCACAACCTCGTAGCCTTAGGGGTTCTGAGGAGTCGTTTGGGGGTGATAACTTAGAAGGTGGAGTAGATTACACAGGTGATATAGGTTAACAACACTTATTGCGACTACCGAGAAACTCAATTACTGGATAGCGGTAAGCTATCCAACATTAATAACCTTAATTAGCGTGAAAAATTGTACACCAGTGAAACACGCAATGACTGATGAATAGAGCCAGAAGGGCACAATTGGAAAAAGTTAAAAATGAAGTAAAAAACACGAATTAATTTTCCCATGGTTTACCTGAGGGTGGAGTAGGAGCAGGAGTACACCACGGCAGAGTATTCTATCTTCGCGACGGATAGCGTGCCCGACCAATTCATTTTCAATGATTCTCCCCGAATGCTTATTTAAGTTTCAAAGCGATTCATCGAGTAAATTTTGCAAAATTGAATTTGTTTTTCCCAGACCCCATAATTTTGCAATAATATACGTCAGGTAATAATAAAGTAAAAATATTCTAAACGAGCCAAATGAAAGGAAAGGAGCTGTTCTACCAAATTGCAAAATGACCTAAAATTTGATTCAATCGCAAGAGTTTATTACAAACGATAGTATATTTAGCTCATACATATATCGAACAACTTTGTTGTATTGACAAATATTTATATTTTTTTATTCGAAAAACAGATATTTTTACACGAATTTAAAAAAAGTTTCCCTAGTTTATTTAGCTTAGTTTAGTTAGCTTTGTGTCAAATTGAAGACCACACGTTTAAAAATGTTGATTTGATGGTATTATATATATAGGTTCAATCCATATTAATCACAATGGCTTGAAAAACGGCGTAAAAAATTATTTTGTATCGGTTTTTGTGACACTGTATAGGTTCATCGCCACATTTATAATAGAACATCTTTTTTTTGCTATTCTTTAATTTTTAGTCTTCTGATAAGCCATAACCGCTTTTCTCAATAAATCAGGGAGCGTCAAATAAGCATTGTTTTATTCCAGTTTGTCGATTATCTTTGATCCAGCCACGACATTTGCGCAAATGTTCAAGAGCGATCTTAAATGAAGTTTTAGAGATTGGCATAATTTGATTGTGATATCAACCGGCTAGAATATTCCATACAATGAATGACAACAGTGTGTTGAGTATTTCGTTCAAAACCGAATAATAATCACTGAGTGTAGCTGGTTTGTCCGTGTGAATTTTTTAAGATTTCAGTGCAATTAACGTCATCAAATTGCACTAATATGGTCTTCACTTCCTCCATTCTGCTGTCTGACAAATGCCTTATAATAAGTTTTAATTTCCCTTTGATTAATTGTCAGCGTTTGTTGAGTTTCGGACATAGCAAACAAATTTCGTAAATATAACAAAAGGTTTTGCTGTCGCAGAAAAGGTACCTACCAATATTAGATTTCAACTATGACACCCGTAAGGTGTAAAAATGCCCTGGGATAAATATTTCACATTAGAGTTGTAACTCCACCTTTTGAGCGTACCATATTTACACTATTTTTTTAGCCGTAGTCACGACTGTTTTGAATATCCATATCATTTTTCTCTAGCTCTTTCAGTATTATATTATTTTGATATTCCCCAGTCGTCTCAACAACAGTATAAATCCGATAAAACTTTCTTCTATTGTGCCGGTTGATGTATTACAAAATCTTAAGATAAACTGAAAGATAAATGGCACTCATTCAACTCAACTATAATCTCTAGTGCAGTCGAACAAAATAAAAGAATATTTTGCCCCATGCTACGAATCACTTCATCGATATTTGTTTCTGACATTAATATTATCAATTCTTTTTAAATATCGTGACTAAGTCAATAGTGTACAAGTTATTTGTCATTAAGACGTTGTGTGTGTTCCTGTAATGTAGGATCATATTTTATATGCCTTTGAAGTCTCAGAATTCCTACCGTCGTCGCCTATCTTGAAAGATTCTCTGTGTTCTCTAAATGTAACTACATTAGATGCTTAAGAAAATAATGACAATAATTAATCTCTTAAGTAAATTGTATCAATTGGAAAATAAATTGCAAAGTTTATTGGTATTTTCTTGTCTTTTATCACTACTTAAGTGTTTTTAGTAACAGTACTCCCTGTGCCATCTCACGTTGTAAAACGACAAATAGTCTACAAGGAAAACATGATGTTTTTGAACCCTCTCACTTCAAATTCAAGTGCTTTTAATTTTTGAACTATTTTCGTAATACTTGAATTTTTGAAGTACTACTATAATTCTTTAACTTCAAAACTAAATTCTGAACTGAACTGAACTCGTTTTGAAACTGAGTCCAAAATCCCTGAATTTACTCCTTAGAACACAGAAGTGCTCAATGAACCTCAAACTCACAAAAATCATTAATCTGTACATTACAAACTTTTTGACTTCTAGTTCTAAACCAAAGTACTTCAAAGTACTTTGAATCTTTTCTTTGAACTTTTTCTTGTTCTTGTTCTATGCTCTTAGATCTCTAAAAACTTACTTCTTAAAAAACCAGAAGTCATTTGTTAACTTTGGAGTTACGAATTCAAACTGAAAGAATCTTTAACCTATCAAACGTGATCAAAGGTACCTACCTAACTATAATTTGATGAACTCTGATCGCAGTAAGAATTCATGAACTGAATCCTTAAAACCCAGAAGTGGTTTATTAACATTAAAGTTACAAAACCTGTACACCATGAACTTTAAATAATAAATATTTGAAAACTCTAACTTCAAATCCATGACTTTCTTTGAATCTTTGAAGGTCTTCGAATACTTTGAATCCTTTGAATACCTACTTAGTTTAAAATGTTCCTAGGAACGTCCTCCTCGAGAGCCCCAGAAGAAATTTGTTTATTTTGCAGCTTCAAATTGATAAATTGAAGAACTTTTGGTATATGACTCTTGATTTTACCTCACTTGAACTCGATGACATACAACTTCTCTTCTTATCTCCGAACTTCGAATTTTGAAACTGTGCATCCAGAATCCTTGACCTTAGTCCTTGATAACCAGGAATGGTTTATCAACCTAAAATTTACAAAATCGATTAATGTACACAATATAAATCTTAAATAACAAGTTTTTGAACCTCCAATTCCAAATAGAAAAACTTTGAGTCATTGAACTCTACGTTTCTAGGAACTTTGTTTTTGAGAAACTAGAAAAACTTTACTTACTGTTACTGTTATTACTACAAATTGTGTAGTGGAAGATTCTTTAGGTTATGAATCGTGACCTTAAGAACCTAATCCCAAATTGATAAACTCTGATCGAAATTAGAATCCATGAAATTGATCCTTAGAAATGGTTCTTTCATACTCAAGACGAAGGTGAGTTCTCGGGGTATAGGAGCGACAAAAGCTATTTGACCATTAAGTGAACAATCGATATATTTCTCAATTCTAAACACCCGTCGTTCAGGTCACGACGGGTGGATGGTTTGGATTGCTGAGGTTTCTATAATTTATTATAATGGACTCTCAATTTCTTCCTACACCATACTGAATCACCTCGTCGTTATATTATCACCTATAACACATGTTTGGAATTGAGTAATATCTCGATTGTTCACTTAATGGTCATGAGTCATGATTAACTTTTTCGACCTGTGATTGGGACCTACGAAGAAACGAATAGGATTTTCTTCTTCATCTGTTCAATTCACCATCATCATTTTTACATATTGACTCATCAGCTCTTTGGAAATATCCATGAATATGTCTACGATCGTAGACGAAACGTCGGATATCAGCTGGTTGTATTAAACATCATCTACATTCTTTGAATTGGTTTTATTTGGGGGATACTGAGAACTTTCATCTTTCATCAACATACTTTGAAAGTTTGAACTTCATATGTTTATTATAGGGTTAGCCCTTATAATCCAGAGGTGGTTAGTTCACCTCAAACTATTAAAAACAATACTAATTTAATAAACTAATAATCTAATTCAACACGTTTCTAACTTAGAATTTCAACTTCATCTTTAAACTATGGATCCATCAAGTTAAGCCTTAAAAACCAGAACCAATTTCTTTAAATCGACTGTACTAGAATTTACGAATATCGCATTTTGAAGTTAGAGTTGAAAATTGAGGGTTCCTAAACTTCGATTCATTGAACTATTAATCGAACATCGGTGAAATTATAAAACCAGTAAGTGGTTGGTTTACCATTTGAAATTTTAAGAGAGAAGGAATTTTAACTAAATTATATCACGTCCAGCCGATGTTTTTTTTAAAGTACGTATCTTGAAAATCACGGAAAAATTTAAAAATTCGCAAACAATGTTTTTGGTGCAAAATTAAAATATTAATATTTTGCATTAAGCCCGAATTTTGTAAAATAATTCATATTGATTCTAATGGAATTTAATATTACAACACAATGTTAACAAAAATTGCACCAAAGTTCTTTTACCTCTGAACTAGTCATTAGTAAATAGTGAATAGTAAAATAATAAAATACGATCACTACCATTGTAGTGTCTGTATCATTACAATCTGTTTGAGTCAATAAACCGACTAATTATAGAAATAATTTGCCTCTTATAAAGGTGCTACTAATTGCTATTGCAAAACACAGTTAATGTATTTATTACTATTTACTATGTAGGTAGAGTTTAAAATATTATATTGAATTTTTACATTAAAAGTAACACAAAAATATACGATTGTTATCAAAAAGTAATAACTAAAATGTCACTTAATTGAAAAAAATACGTAACTGTTTTCAACCAAACTTCCACAATCATTTTCCAAGAAAAGTGTATCAATAGATATACATCAATATGTCACTCAATACTTCCCTCAAAGGTATTGATAACACGAGACATTAAAGTAGTTTCGTTCGGGAACCGGATATTTACACACGGTCGCTTGGTCTCATTTCCTTCCGTATGTCAAACTACATGTCCTAAGTGATAGAGCATACTGGAAACAAATTACAGGTACTACGGCAATATTTAATATTCCTTTCTAATATTGCTTTTAAAAATAACAATAATACATAAAAAAATTATAATAGTAACAATACATTTAATATTTGGAAAGTAGGAAGTTTCAGTACCTACCTATCTAATAATGTGTGTAATGTAATAGAAATGGCGATGTGCCCAAAGGACTATTTTCTATTTTGTTGTAATTATTCCATAGCAGAATAAATATTTAGTGTTTAAAAACAATTCTTCAGGGAGATTTCGAGTAAGTTTTGAAAAACCGAAATACGACAGGAATAAAGTGGCCTTCAGAAATGATTTAACCAGAAAAGTTATAAAACTTTATTACACATATTCCATAGAAGAATACATACCCAAAGATTAGGGAAAATGATTTAGAAAAAAATGTTATTACACTTATCTGTGAATGTAATAAATATATACATTTTAAGAAAAATTCTTGATTCTAAATTTTAAAGCAAATTTCCAAAACCCGAAATATGGCAAGGGTAAACTACCCCTTGTTCCAGTCCAATTTTAATAAAAATTTGACAAAGAGGTCCAGGTGTAGCAAAAGGTATAAATTTAAAGCTGAAACCGTTTGTGGTTTACTTAAGGAGAAAAACGTACCACAGGTACACATATAAACATCATTTTTGAAAAACATATCTATTGAACTTAGGGAGCCTTAAGCCGAATATTTCTGAGCAACTATTGTTGTTTCCTTCCTACTCCACGTCGCCCCTCGATCTTGCCCTTGAGGATAAGCTGCAAAATACGATATTTATCGCCCCTCAAAATATGTCCAAGATGTGATGTCTTTCGGCATCTTACCTTACAGTCGTCAAGAGTTGCCTTCAGAAGTGTGCTCTTTGATTACAGTACTTTTCATATTGTAACGTTTATTTTATAATTTATTTACATTAATTGAACACTAATTTATTTAACACACTAAACTACTTGTTCACTAGACTAGACACTACATAATTTATTTGTACTGCTCCGCTTTCGGATCGTATGTCGCGTTCACTTCTGCTTCTCTACTTCTAACTAACTCCCTCGATCACAAGCCCCCTTATATATACACCCCCAACCCTGATCGAGAATATTCTAGAAGCTACGATTGTTTCTTTAACAACGCCTACGCAGGAAACGCCCAGAACGTCACAAATTACTTTTCGTAAACAACATTCCGGGAAATGCAGCTGTCTTGTACGCGTCGTAGTTATTCTTTTGAAGGAGTAAACATGTGTCGCTTTGTTTACTTCTCGCATTACACTGCCCCCGCCTTAGAGACGTTTCGTCTCGGAACGTATCCCTGGTAGGCCCATGCAGGAACCTGCAGTTAGCCCCCCGCTTACAGTGAGACGTGGCGTCAAAATAACAGGGGACCGTCTTCCCGAGTCGACATGGTGCAGGCCCAAAACAGCAGACTAAAACTTCCACTCCGGTATTCTTCAACACTACTTCCAGCATATTACGGACAACCCTCCAGTCCAGCTGATCTCGTCCAGCACCTAACTTGGGGACAGCTAGCTTCCTGATGTCGAGCTCCAGCAGTCGGTCTCGTAGCCTATGCAAGGTTCGCCATACATCGTGATAACATGGTTTAAGGGACCCGATCTCCTTCGTAACCAGATAAAAGATGTGTCTTACGTTGTCACGTAGTTCCAGAACCTTGCCAATTTCCGGGAATTGCGCTCTGAGTTGTTCCAAGCGCCCGTACTTCTTCTTGAAAACCGTGGCGATACCTCGTGACATTACCAGGTCGGTGGACACACAATGGGCCAACGAGTATTCTTCAGGTACGCTGAACAAATCCTGTTGTTTTTCACAGGTTACCCCATACCGTGCTTTTCCGGTACCCCCGTAGGCGCTCATAAATTCTTCGAAGGAAAGTTCGTTCTCCTGCGCCAACGTGTTTCTTACTCGGGGAACCTCCGCCTCATCGTGCGACCCCTCATAGGGTGCCAACCGATTAAAGTGCACCACTCTCGGCTTGCCGTTTGGTAGTTTGCTTACCCGGTAGACCACGTCATTGATTCGTTTCTTCACAACATAGGGACCTTCCCAATTGGTCTGTAACTTAGGGGACAAACCACGTTTCTTCTGTGGGTTGTACAGCCAAACTCGATCTCCCATTTGGTAGCCACCCTCTTTAGCGTTGATGTCGTAACGCTCTTTGATGCGATCACTGGCGATATTTAGTTGGTACCGGACTTGATCGTGAATTTCGTTCATCCTTTTTCTTTACCAGTACTACCGGCGAGGCCCATGGACTGCTTGACGGCTCGATCACCCCGTCCCGCTCTAGGTCCCTGATGATTTTCTCGGCTTCTTCCCGTTTGGCCAAGGGTAGTCGTCTTGCTGTTTGTCGAATCGGTCGTGTCTCGCCCGTGTCAATTTTATGTGTCACGACCTTGGTCTTTCCCAGCTTTCCATTCTCGTTGGTAAATATGTCCTGGTACTTATTTATTAATCCATTGGCCTTCTGTTTCTGTATGGGTGAGAGAAACGCACTGGTCTGGGAAAGGATTTGTTTCAAGTCCTGCGGAGTGTGTCTGGACCTTTCTTCCTCACTAACGCCCTTTACGATGGCCGAAGCGGCTTTACACGTTCCCAGCTTCGTACCCTTCTTGATGGTAACCGGGTACTGATTGATGTTGAGTAGTCGCACAGGCACTTCACTTGAGAGAGTAACGAGCGCCTTTCCTACCAGTACCCCCCGAGCCAGTCGATTGTCATCGTTTTCTGGTTCGATCACGGCTGGAATTCCCTCTTCCACAACACCCCTCAGACAGGTAGAGGTGATCGTTTCGCTTCGTTCCGGGAGAATCACATCTTCTGCCATTATTACGTCTAACACAAAGTTGTCACGATTGTGTAGCAGTAATTCTTCTTGACCGATCCTCAACACTCGGTGTCCGAAATCCAACTGGAATCCATGATTCCTCATGACGTCCATCCCCAGTATGACGTCTTCCTCAATTTCGGCTATGAGAACAGGATGGTCAAACTTTACTCGTCCCAACGTCATGCTTACCGTCGCTTCACCGTGTATTACTACCTTCTCCCCGGTGGCAGTTCTCAATTGCCACCTACTTGGCCTAATCTTCCTACGGTCATTCACAACTTCCGAGCGTACGATCGTCTTCGTAGCTCCCGTGTCCACAAGCATGGCGTGGGATCTCCCGTCGATAGTGCCATCGACGTACGCGCTCCCTAATTGGTGGGAAAACGAGGCTATACTGGCCCGGGGGTTTCCACTGCTACGGGTCGACGTTCCCCCTTTCTTGTCGACCCGCATTAGTTTTCCTGGGCCTTTGCCGGCGCCGCTGTTCTAGGCCGCTTGCAAGAACTCTTCACATGGCCCACTTCGCCACAGTTCCAACAGCGAACTACCTTCTTCTTCGCTGACAGCACCTCCATGATATGCTGTAGGACCCTTTGCACGATCTTTTCAGTGTCTACTTCCTCTGTAACCGCTCGAACACGGCCGTGACCGCGGGAGGCTTCCATGGCTGCATCATGCTCCAATGCGATGGCGAGCGCGTCCATTAATGTTTTCGGTCGAGCTAGTCTCAGGGCCCTCTGCAGTTCCTGGTCCCGCAGCCCGCTCACGAACGTCTGCACTGCGAGGCACTCCATCATCTGTTCCGGTGCCGTGGGATACGCCAACCCCACTAGTCTGGCTACGTCCGCTTCGAACTCCTGCAGGGTCTCGTTCGATCTCTGACGGCGATTGGACATCTGGGATTGATGAACTTGCTCCAGATGTGTTTGGCCGAACCGCATTTCCAGTCGCCTCAGCAGCTCCGTGTAATTCCCGGCTTCCTCGGTGGATAGCGTCTGAAGAACTTCCAACGCCTCTCCACGTAAGGCTACCGTTAGGGAAACAGCTTTCTCGTGAGGGGACCAAGCATTAGCCTCCGCTGCTGCCTCAAACTGCTTCTTGTAGCTGGCCCACGGAATTTTTCCATCGAACGTTGGGGGCGTCACTCGATTAGTGCATATCGAGTTCTGTTGAACGACCGCCTTTATTTCTTCCTTCGTCTCGCCGCTACTGACTCGACTTAGTCGTTCTTCCAACTGCTTCGTCTTCTGTTTAATTTCGTCTTCTTTCCCCTCGCCGCTACTGACTTGTTCTAGTCGTTCTTCCAACTGCTTGATCTTCTCTTCAATCTCCTTACGCTGAGCCTCCATCTGGTCGGTTATCTCTTCCCTCTGGGCGGCGATTTGATCAGTAATATGAGTAATTATGTCTTCCCTCTGGCCGGAGATTTGAGCAGTGATGTCTTCCCTCTGGGCGGCGATTTGAGCAGTGATGTCTTCCCTCTGATCGGCGATTTCTTCCCTCTGGGCAGCGATTTCTTCCCTCTGGGCGGCGATTTGAGCAGTGATGTCTTCCCTCTGGGCGGCGATTTGAGCAGTGATGTCTTCCCTCTGGGCGGCGCTTTCTTCCCTCTGGGCGGCGATTTGAGCAGTGATGTCTTCCCTCTGGGCGGCGATTTGAGCAGTGATGTCTTCCCTCTGGTCGGCGATTTCTTCCCTCTGGGCGGCGATTTCTTCCCTCTGGGCGGCGAACTGCTTCGTTATGTCGTCGTCTTCGAACTCGAAAACTTCCGGGCCCTGGCCATTTTCTTTCAAAAATGCCGAGAGTCGGTCCTGGAGTTCGGTCTTCTTCCCTCCTGTTTCCAATTCTCGTTCCTCGAGTTCTTTTTTTAACTCGGCCACTTTTAATTCGCGTAACTTCTTCATGATCCGCTCTTCTGACACCAATGTAACGTTTATTTTATAATTTATTTACATTAATTGAACACTAATTTATTTAACACACTAAACTACTTGTTCACTAGACTAGACACTACATAATTTATTTGTACTGCTCCGCTTTCGGATCGTATGTCGCGTTCACTTCTGCTTCTCTACTTCTAACTAACTCCCTCGATCACAAGCCCCCTTATATATACACCCCCAACCCTGATCGAGAATATTCTAGAAGCTACGATTGTTTCTTTAACAACGCCTACGCAGGAAACGCCCAGAACGTCACAAATTACTTTTCGTAAACAACATTCCGGGAAATGCAGCTGTCTTGTACGCGTCGTAGTTATTCTTTTGAAGGAGTAAACATGTGTCGCTTTGTTTACTTCTCGCATTACAATATATTAGAATGCCTGATATGAGAACGTAAAAAAGCTCTGCCCCAATCGAAAAACCGTGCAAACATGAGCATGATTTCTATTGGAACATAATAAAGTCTTAGTTGTTCTATCTATTCACGCTACTAATGAAAACGTATAAAACCGAATAAAAGCCCAATACATAGTTAACTAACTACTGGTTTATCAACAGTTTAATTAGCGCACCTCGACTAGAGTTAGGTTAGGTAATTCATGTTGTATTAGAACCTTAGGCGAAGATACTCTTTCGAGTTAATTATTTAGCGTAGCTATTAGACAATGAGAATATACTTAGAAGATATAGTTAGAAAATACTTAGTGAAGTTAGATCTAAACAGCCTTTCAAGGGTGTTTAAAAATTAGGGGCGGTGTGAAGTGTCTGACTAATAATTGACTGTCAGGTTTATAAACAGTTAACCAAACTGATTCTAATGTTGAGTCGATTTGTGCAGAAAAAAAGCGAATTAAAGCATGTGAGGAGTAGAACCTCAGATAAAAGATATTTTTTAAAACTGTCAGCTGTCTGGTTAATGTAAAACTATTGCATTTAGGATTCGTTGCGAACTGGTGAATTTGGCTCTTTGCGAACAAATATTCCTAAAATGTTTCAAGGCCATTTTCTATTCATCCTTTGTTTGAATGTTTTTAAACATATAAAAAGATTTAATTAACCCACAAATTAACTGTCACTGGAATATATTTTAGTATAAGTTTTCACTTTCTGGTCTTATACGCGAGGTTAATGTGACGTCAGCATTTGGAGAGGGGATGGTATCCCGTGACAACTGTTTCTACACTATTGTTTTCTTATGGGAGATTAACATGGGAAATTTTAAATGAAATTTCTTAACTATGTGTGCAAAATAACAAACACTGGAGTATATATGAAACAAATGTAAGAGAATCTGTTTTGTATAGTTTTCTATTGATAAAAAAACATATGATTCGTTATGCAGGAAGGAAGAAAAAAGGGATTTATTTTGGAGGTGTTACTTCACCACAGATCACTTCACTTTAATTTAAATTTGATGCCATCTGTCAGGGGTACGACAATGATAGTTTATGAACGAATCAGAATCACCAGAATAGGAAGCGTGGTCGTGAAAGCCCGAGAAAACGGACAAGCCAACGATTATAGACTAACCAGGATTGCTCACTTACATTTGACCAATGTTGGACAGTTTTGTGACGTCACCACCGGTGCTGAAGTGCGTTTATGTGTTGATCTGTGGATGATGTGATGTGGATATCGTACGTAAATATGGATTACGTAGAGTACGTACGTAACGTACGTAAACCGTACAGTTTACAATGATAAATCTTAATGTTTACTACAGTAAAATGAATAAATCTCTATCTTCTGTCTAGCACCGGTGGTGACGTCACAGAGTTTTTGCCAGGCAGATTTGGCGAACTGAGCAATCCTGGTAGTCTATAATCGTTGCGGACAAGCAACCCTTAGCTATTTTGTCGTACTCACTTCTGATTGGTTAACAAATTGTCAATATCATACTTTGATAAATGGCACCAAATTTGAATTGCAGTGGTCACCTGTGTAATATATCACGTTTTTCGTTCGTCCTCCATAACGTGTTATATAAGTTTTGACGTGTAACGTCTTATAAATCGATGTGCGGGCTATACACCCCAGACAATATGTAACGTTCCCCCTGACCCATGCGTGGAAGCGAGAGCGAGAAGAAGTGACAGAGATCGACCTTCGTTTGGCTTGCGGCGCATCTATCTCTCTTCCACTCTATCGGCCGATGCGTCCGGGTGAAAGAGAGACTGGCAGCACACAGCCAATGTGAGCCATGCGTGCAAGCGAGAGTGAGAACAAGCGACAGAGAGGTACGTTAGCGTTTCGCTTTTGACGCATCTACATTCCTTCCATTCCGTCGGCCTATGCATTGCTTATTACAATAACAATTGCGGCAATAAGATAATTAATTCTTGCATTCTAACAATTTGATTACCTATATAATCTCATATATTTTTGTCCTTTGATTATTACAAAACAGTAGCATCGGTCAGCGAGTGCAGTAATAGACGGATATTGATGCCGATGTACCAATTCTTCTTTGCTGTCACTTCAACACAAATGTGAAAAATTATGACACATTCTTCAAATACATACGTACAATCTCGAATGCGTATCAGTAGTTGTTAGTCAACAACGCTGAAAGGAACAACCATCGATTTGACTTTCTCAAGGCTGAAACACTCCCCTTGATTTCCTACTTTCCCTATCATCTTGTCCTTAACAAAATAACGCAGATTGGAAGTTATTAAATATCAGACATGTATACAAAATGTTAATAATTTGTTAATAGCGCATTGTTATTTGCAATTCATCTGTATAATTGAGGTACAACGATATTTTGAATTAACGAGTGCAAAGAAATATTAATTTATCGAAAAAATGTAATTTTCAATGAACTCCTTTGTATTATTCAAAATAATGATAATTTAGTATGACGTTATCACGTAAAATTTTTTCCCATGTTAATCTTCCATAATACAAAAATGTGTAGAAACAGTTGTCATGGGTTATACTTTAACCAGTAGCAATTGGAACACCAAAAAAAAAACACTTAATGGCTTTTTAAGTAGTGAAGAGCGATGCCGCCTTGTCCTCCATGGGCGTATCATTACGGATAATAACTCTAACAATGAATTCACTTCCAAATCGCACAAACTAATGGCACACATATTCACACACCACTTCTTTCTCAAGTATAAGTGCGGGGAAGAAGACATCACAAGGAAAGCACACGTGGCCGCTGTGTTATGGTCCAGTGGACCATCCAGTATTTGTAGAGTCTCGCGTGCTTCCTCGTACACGATTTCACTGATCGACTGTACACCTGCACCTTAGAAGAAGAAGAAAATACAAATGAAGTGCCGCTGTCTTAAAAAAAAATTTGCGGTCCAATGGACCCTCTAGTTCTTTATCAGTACATATCCATACATTCACATATATGATTTCACAACTGAACACCTGCATTTTAAAAATACCAGTGGGTTTCTGAATAAGCAAAAAGATAAGTCCCATGGTTTTGTATAGAGACAACGGGCTCTTTTCGAATGTCCTCGGTAAATTCAGATTTTATTAAGTGTTCTAATTGCTACTGGTTAAAGATTACCATCCTCTCTCCCAAATGTCCTACGTCGTTATTAACATAACATCGCGTATTGTGGTCGGTTATACTATCGTGAGTTCGCCAGTGCATTGAATAAGAATTCAAAACACTTCCTGTCGAACTAAAACTTGATTTAATCTCTAACAAGTCGTTTATACAACTACTTAATTAATTAGCTATTTCTAATTGACAGGTATCTGTGTACAGTCTCCCCTTTCACTAATTAATGAATTGTTTATAGGACAACCCACGAACCCAAAACATATACTAACTATAGAGCTATTTTTGATGATGTCTAGTAAATTACTCGTGCCTTCACTGTCACTAGCATTATTATTTGCTTTAATAGTGATAGCTGTTTAACTGTTACTGCACATGTGCAGTTCCAACTTACATTTGCGTGGAGATATGTAAAGAGGACGGAGGTAAGTGGGAGGTGTACATTTTGGAATTGCAAAAAACATTTTCGATTTTAGAAACACCTATCGATTGATATTACAATATCGAAGACATATTGGAATGATCGTTTTTGGAAAAATAAAATTTCACTGTGTTGGCTTTCCCCGTCGCGTTCCCAAAAATTTAATATTCCATTTATTGCGTAGGTATACGTGCGTCGATATGTAAACTATTCCCTCTCCAATATATGATGACTTCCCGCAACCCCAAAGGGAAGAGAGAACGAGGGGGAAGATTAAATATTCCGAAATCCCACGTAATCCCAGCGTGTCGTATGTCTGAATACGTCTAATCTCGACGAGTCTAAAGGAATGGGGTTGTCGATAAAGGTGTGAAATTCCACCGGACACCAAATCGATTTTAATATGGCTGAGAGTAGCGGCCTACACCTGAAAGTCATATGCATCTCAAAGAGTATTGCAGGAGACTTTCAATTCGGTTGTACTATCAATTTACTAGCAATAAGGCGGACATTGGCACCGTCAACTAAAGTCCTCTGTTTGAAGTCCCATGGGGTAATTAATCAATTCAGATATCTGATTCGTTGTCCTGTGCTGTCCCGCACTTGGTCCGCTTTTCCTTTTCCAAAAACTCTCATTTCCAAACATTCATAGTGCATAACTGTCCCTCGATCCTTCAAATGGAAAGTTTTTTATTGGGCGTAATCGTAATTCACAGCTTTACGTTACATGTCCGGATTAAAGTTGTCCGGTTGTTCAGCCGAGACTTCCGCATTTTCAGGTCAGCCGCCTGATCGATAGGAGATAGGATCTCTCGGGTAACGCGAGCCGATCCGATTAAATTTCATTACCGGAACGGAAAGAGGGAAAGCGGGAATTAAGTACCACGTTAGTCGATGAGAGGTACCTGATATCGGATGAGGTGATGGAACTCGTGGAAATAAGAAACAGAGAACTGCGAGGAGGTGTACGAAGTTGTCAGTTGTTGAAGTTTATGCGAATGGAAATATTGAAATAATGGAAGCCTACATTTATGGACTAAAAAATAACTTTTGTTGCTCTTTTATGATAATTAAAAATTTTGTGCAAACTGTAACGGATATTTTTACAAGAAAGGTATCAAATATGACTGGCTTCAATGTGTAAAGTATCATTCACATAAGCAGTAGTGCAGTTGTAAGTGTAGTGCGGTGGTATTGTAAAAAGTTAAGCCTGTGTATGTTAACGACAGCGTTCATATCGACGACCTTGTGGGAAGGTAGTGGCAGCGGTAGTGTAGAACCTAGCAAGCTTTCAGCTTCTGCACTACACGGCTACACGCGCATGCAAGCACCAATCAGAGACGAGGCCGTCGGCCGCGTCGGGGTGTGTTCTTTTGTTTACAAATTGTTAACCTCAACTACAACTACAGTTTTGTTTCGCGTTAATTCTTTCAGTAAGTTTAAGTTTTCAATATGGACTATCCAAATGACAAATACAATTTGCAACAACGACGTGTTTGTCCACTGTTGTTGGGTGCTGCTGCTATTCTCTTGAAACGAGCAATGGACGAATAGGAAAGAAAACGACGTAAACCGCGAAGCAGCCTTTCACACTACGTCCAATGTGAACAGGACGACTTGATACGTTACCCCTGCTACTGTTCCAAATACACTCCCCCTGCACTGCAACTGCACTACTGCTTATGTGAATGATACTTCAGGCGTTTACAATGAGTTCCTAAAATCTGCATTCCTGCTGCAAGACTTGGCGACGACTTGTCAGAAGTTAAAAACATATAGGTTAAGAATTTGAGATTTTTGTATTTTTTTTCTGTAGGAAATCAAAACTGATTAAGTCATTTATGTTCCTTTTTAATGAAATCATATTTCAAATTACAAATTAATGTTACCATATTATCCATTGGTGAGTGTAATAATGACCATAACACATCATTAGACCTTTCTATTTATTACATTTTTATTGATGGAAATGCAGATAGGGCAATTTCATGCCATTTGCCAATATATGTAAGCTCTAAGGTGTTATCTACAATTCGCGATTGGGTCTGTTGCTTTTTAGAATGTGACTCTCTGACAATATGTTGCCATTTATTTCCAAAGAAAACATGCGAATTTTACACTGAGACAATATTAAATTAAATACAATGTCGTGACCCACCTCGCAGGAATCCGGAACGAGGACACGCGTCCTCAGTATAACGTGAATTGCCAAAACAAAACCTCGTAAAGGAATCTCCTGGCGAGGCACGTATGTTTATTATAAGCATTCAGTAGATATATGCGAAATGATAAACATTGTCAAACGAATAAATACAAGCGATCGAAATCAATCAATGCATCAAGGGTCCCGTTGTACTGCTCGTCGAACTAAGTGCCCGCTGGGTCTGTTTTGTTTGCGTGAAAGATGTTCTCTGAGACGCTGAGATTTCTGCACCTGCTACCTCTCCAGGCCCCCTGGGGACTTGTGTCAGCATATTTTTTCACCATTCATTAACTTTGTCTTTTGTTTGATCATGTATTCACCTTACATTCACTTTGCCTTTGCCGCCTCTTATCATGGGCTCTCTCTCTCCCCTGAAATAAATCACTGTTTGCCAATAATTTTTGTCAAATTTTATACGCCTTTCCCCTCTTTTGAGCTACCACCTCCAACCAGAGCGCCCCTCTGGACCCCAGGCCCTTAGGACCCTGAAAACAACACTATTATGAATCTTAAATATTCGTTAAATGGTAACATGTATTTTAAAAATTTCTTTAACCTACCAAATAAGTTCCATCATAAAATAAAAAAAAATTGAATTTTTGGTTTCAAAAAGAATGTTGACGACTTGCTAACAGCTGATTTTTTTCATAAAATAGTCAAAAACTCAACGAAATAGGATGAAGCCATCTTGCTAATATTAAAAGAATATGTATAAGGAAAGACGAAAATTTTTCGAGAAATGCTTCACCTTCTTCCAAAAATTTCTGCTATTTGGAAAATTGATTTAGAGAATTGAAATTCGCAGGAAAAATTAAAATCGCACTTTTACCCACCCTTCGAGTTACATTACGAGTCTCAAAAGGTAAATTTTTTATCCAAAAAGGGAGAAAGATTGCGATTTCAAAAATTTGTCAAAAATTCGAATTTTCAAAATTCAGGTCTAAGGTCACAATCTAAAAGGATAAACCCATCGTGCTAATAGTAAAATGATTTAGCGAAAAAGAAGATACATTTTCAATTTTTTCCAAAAATCCTGATACTTCCGAAATTGTTGGAGTTAGTGATTTGAAAGTCAGCCGTGGAACTGAAAGAATTATGTCGTGAATTTTTGGCATATTTTTTTTTCTATTTTTTCAATAATAGTCAAAAATTCGGCTTTTAAATTTTATGTAGCAAACTAATTAGAATGAATCCATAAAAAATAGTGGAGAATTACTGGGAATTCTTGGGAAATTGCAGGGAATTCTTGGGGAATTACAAGGAAAATCACGGGAAGTGCGGGGAAGTAGACGAGGAATTAGTGGGGTGAAACGCCTTCTGATCGGATTTCCTCGACGATTTGACAACACTGGCCTAACTTGAGTTGTTGTACGTTGTTATTCCGCGTGGGCGCCGGCGTCGCATCTTTTTGCTGTTTTCTTTATTGGGTTATTTTCGTGTCGTTAGTGGAGTTCACTGTTGGAGCCGAGGTTAGAGCATTTCGTGATAAGAACAACATGTCAATTTGGAGGTAAGGGACCCCCGGGGCACCCAGACCACCTCGAAGACCTCTGATCAACCTGTGGACCAAGCTTATGACATTTTTACAGAGGCCGAATAAGCTCTACAATTAAAGGTACCCGAAAATTTGAAAAACATACTCAGAAGCTGCGACTAAAATGATGAGTTATTAATAGCCGAAATGACAGGGCAAAATATGTTTGAAATCGAAACATTTGCGGGGACCGACGTATTTCAACTTAATGATGATGATAGTCGTTCCAAATACTATGGTATCTATAGCAAAAATCCAAAAATCTTCAAAATACTCCCATCTCATAAGCAAGTCCTACTTTTGATGATAGAATACTTTAAGAGAAAGCTCGAGAGAAAGAGGAAGGCACTTAAGAAAGAAATGCAAATGTTTGCCACTCTTAATTCAAACGCAGCTAGAAAGCTGTGGAAAGAGCCTCCAATCAAAACTGCTAAGTGTGAAACGAAAGAACTGGTCATGAGTATCTCCGAAGCTCGCTCCGAAAGGACAGCTGGCCAGAAGCCTGCAGTAAACTTCACAGAAGAAAACACCTTGATTCTCCGAAACTTGAAAAAATGGGCTAAATCGAAGGTAGCAACTGATATGCGGGAAACAATGCAGCACAAAATAGATAATATCAAGATTTCGTCTTCGATAGGCCATCATGGCAATGTTACCTCCAAAGTGGTTTGTTTCTGCAATGCGATATACAAACTTCCTAAACTATTGAAACCTCGAGTTTATTGTATCTGGTACGTTATTTTTTTACAAAAATCTGGAGAGCATGGATTATAAGAACAAAATCAATGCCCATGCTTTAGTCCAGTTTACTCTAAATCTCAAGAGTGGCGAACTGAAGCCCAAGATGTTTAGTATTGGAATATTTGGTAGCCAAGCATGCGAATCTTTGTTTCGCAGAGCAAGGTCGATGACCTCGACATATTCGACTATCGTAAATTTCAGCATAACTGATACGCTAAATCGAATAAGCCGAATCAAGGCAACAATGGATGTGATTAACGATCTCAGGGTTTTACGTTTCCAAGAGAAGACAAAAGAATGTAAAAACCGATTGATGAAGGAACATCTACCATCCAGAGAGGAAATCGACAAGTTTGACATCAGCGCAACCGTGGAAACAGCTCTACATGACGCTATAAAATACATGGCTCAATTTGACGTCATTCTAATCGAGAACGATTGGAAATATATACAAGTACCTCTGATAGTACGACGCAAGGAAAATATTTTAAACAATGATGCAAAAAGCCATGCGAAACAATACGACGATGAAACTCATGAAGAAGTCGAGGAAGAAGATGAGATTGACCAAGATGTAACTTACACTATAAATGGTTCTAATATAGAGGATGACGTACTAATGGACCGAGTGATGGACTTAACATCGACTGTTCTTTCGGATGCTTCAGTTGAGGAAGAAAGGAGCAGTTTGAAGGATTATTCCAACAACGTTAAAAATATAGAGAAAACATCACCCTACATAAAGCTCGAAGTGAGCCAAAGAACTTCCATCATCAAGAAATCGTCCTTCTGCTGGCTTCTAGATCAGTCCAACGGCAAAGTAAGTACTGATCGATTGAAGAGGTTTATAGGAAGTAGAGGCGGTGCAAGGAAAACGAACAAGCCTAAAGTCTCCCAGCCACCGTTAAAAAGAATCAAAATTCTGGAAGAAGATTCCGAGGAAGATACCATCGACAATACTTATTCAATCAAAAGTACAGACACCGACGTCGACACTGACTGCGACTATTCCGAAGTCAACGATTCTAATGGCCTGGAAAAGTCTGATCCTGCTATGGATTGCGTTGGCTTGGATATAAGTTTGCGTAATTGGTATGCAGTGTACTACGATGAGTCGTGGTTCATCGGACAAATAATTAAATTTGATGGAAACGCAGTATACAAAAAAAGTGTTTGGAAGCAGAACCCGAGGGATTCGTTTGGTCTCGAAAAGATGATGTTGCATCAGTGAAGGAAGCATTTTTATTTTACGGCCCTATTAACTTTGGGACACTAGAAAGAGAAACGTTCCAGCTGAAACGAACTGACACCTTGAACATTGAAAGGAAGTATTAAGCCCTAGAGCAACAATAGTTCAACGTTGCTGCAGCTATTTTTTTTTATTGGGATGTAACTTTCTGTTATATGTATGTTTTTTAATCATTTCTCAGTTTTATAGAAAAATTTCCACTGTGATACATAATTATTATCTCCAGCCAATATGAGACCTTAAATGACCTCTGGGATTCTGCTTAATGTCAAAATCTTCCGGAAAAAAGAAATTAATTTTAATGAAGTAATGGGGAATTTCGAAAAATTAGTGGCAATTCCAGGGAACTAGCAGGGAAGTACTAAAATTCATAAAAAAAGTGAGGAAGTCTCGGGGATGTGCAAGGAAGTTTGGGAAATTACGGAAAGTACAGGGGAAGTAGGGGAACTTCTAAGGAATATGGGGAATTAGTGTACAGATTTTGGGCGGCGAATTACCCCTCGGAAATGAGATGATATTTTAGTTCCAACTTAAATTCCTAAATATATACAAATATTTTCGCAGCCATGAATTATTGGATTGAAGATTTCAATGTTTTCACAAAAAAAAATTGTGATATTAAACTATTGTTGTAGAATGAAACGTGGCTATGGAACTAAAAGGCATCTACTTTCTTAGGCCTTGTACCGTGAAATTTGAAAAAAATATTACTGTTGTATCAGATTATTACTTCAACACGTATCGAATTCTTCAACTTAAAAAGTAACTGTAGAAGGTTGTTATATCTCTCAAAGTTAACCATTCTTTATGAGAAATGAAATTTAAAATTTGCCAACAAGTTTAATGATGAACTAATGAGGCATTCTATTCATCATCAAACTTGTTGGCAAAGACTGAGTTTTATTCCACTTAAAGAGTAACATTTAGTACGAGAGTTTCACATAAGTTAATCGCAATTATTATTATTTATTACTAGTTGCCCGTCACGGCTTCGCTCACTTACTTATTTGATTCCCCGTAGTATTTCTTCTCTCTTTTTGTAACAACTTAATTCTTTTCAGTTTAGATTGCACTTGACCAGTATGACATTTTTTTTAGAGCTGTGATATATAAAGAACAACTGAAATTTGTCGAAGAGCTTTATCCTTTTTGAAGTTCTGTCAGAAAATTATAATACCATTAGCGACACTGGAGGCAGCGCCTTTGATTAGTTTAATTGAGAACTTGAAGCCCAAGAATTCAAACCCACGATCTGCCATAAGGCATTCACCGTAAGCCGCGCAGTCGGCTTATAAAATATAAACAATAACCGATCACGATACCTCAGATTTGTGCGTCACATACAACGATTATAGACTATCCAGGATTGCTCACTTACATTTGAGCAATGTTGGACAGTTTTGTGAAGTCACCATCGGTGCTGAAGTACGTTTACGTGTTGATCTGTGGAAGACGTGATGTGGATATCGTACGTAAATATGGATTACGTAGAGTACGTACGTAAACCGTACAGTTTACAATGATAAATCTTACTCTTTACTACAGTAATATGAATAAATCTCTATCTTCTGTCCAGCACCGGTGGTGACGTCACAGAGTTTTTGGCAGGCAGATTCGGCGAACTGAGCAATCCTGGTAGTAGTCTATAATCGTTGCATCACATACACCAAAAATATTTCTTCTTCGGACATGAGACTCAAGATGGCATTGCTAGACGAAGAAGCCTGTTGGGCGCTGTCAAATAGCTTACCTTTTCTAAATTCTTTTTTTCGCCGCGAGGATGGCGAGTATGATTTATTTCTCAGACTTTAATTTCTCAAACAAACGCAAACATACAATGCCAACTAAAAAGTTGCCCTTAATGTTTTGGGGTCTTAGCCAGCTCACTTACTTAATAGTTACTTAGTAGTTAATCAATAG
Source organism: Cryptocephalus moraei (assembly GCA_946251905.1). Taxonomy (NCBI): domain Eukaryota; kingdom Metazoa; phylum Arthropoda; class Insecta; order Coleoptera; family Chrysomelidae; genus Cryptocephalus; species Cryptocephalus moraei. The sequence continues at coordinate 3,659,068 of OX276460.1, forward strand.
TATTTAACAATAATAATATATAATACTAATATAAAAATAGTTAAATAATAATAACTTAATAGTTACTTACTTACTTAACTTGGTCGTCGACTATTATTACAGTAATATATTATTGCATTACTTTTTCAGTGTAAATTTGGATGTAATTGGTTAGATGAATAGAGAGGAAAGAAGTGGAAATTTTTGTTTTCAATGATAAATTAACTTGTGAGGGCACCGAAAATCAACTCTATTTGTTCGATGGTAGTTAAAAATATATAATTTTTATTAACACAGCCAGTAGTCACCTGATCTCGAACACATTTAAATATATATAAATGTTATAGCCTAGCGCGCTTTATTGTAATTCGATAAAGTCGATTTGAAGCAACAGTGGTGTTTTATGGGTTTCTACTGATTGTATATCAAACTAAATTATCTTGCTTTCTTTAAATGCTAAGTGTTTACTATTATTACTCGCCATTTTCAGTACTCATTGCTTATAGGTCTTGGTATGCAAGTATCATCCACTTCTTCCGCTTGCATTCATTTCTCCGGATGTGTACAAAGTACAAACAATTTGTTGCGTGTTTTATTTGATATATTTTGACAATGTGTCACTTACAAACCACTTAATAACCTCCATCTCAATTATTTTTGAGAATAAAACATATACGAACAAAGGCAGAAAAATAGTAAAACAAGGAAAGCACCAAAATATAATCTCTATTGGTTGTGCTGCCCATCGTGGTTCCACACGCAGCAGGGACACTTCACGAGTCATGCCTCATAAAACATCCGTTCACTGTGACGTCACATAAGGCGTTATGACAGCTACAAGCGTTTCGGCACAGAAATGTAACCGAATATGAAAAACGTAAAAGTCTTCATTTATATGTTAATGTTTTTCAAGAATAACAATCTTTTCAGATAGATATAGAATAACAGTAAATCTTCCGAATTGCTCAACATTTGAGTCCGACTAGTTCGCATGGGAATTAAGGTAAATTTTAAGGGAGGTTGCCTCTAATTCAGGATTTTAGTTTATTTGCATTTTCTTATTTCTTGTGACCCTTATGTCATAATGCGCAATTTGGAAATTGAGAAACTTAAAATAAAGTAATCTATTACCATGAGCAAAGTACTCCAAAATCGGAATTTACAGGTTTAAAACAAAATTATGCAAATCCCCCTGTAGAAATTTAAATTTCCCCCAAATTCTCATCACATTCACCCAAACCGTCCCTATGATAAAAACAATGATTTTCTCGAAATTTTAGCACAGATTTCAGAAACTACACACTCTTCAGCTAAATTTCTGCTCGAGTTCTATTTCAGCCATTGGACACCCTGTATATCCGCGGAATTTTCGAGCAGACAGAGGTTGTTCGCCCACCCTTTCGAACTCCCCGACATTTCGACTGTGGAAAGGTCGCAGAACTTGAGTTTATAAATTAATCAAGCCTCGGCGGATTAAAACGAATAATTTTAAAGGACGAACATTCCCGTAAATCGGAATAAACCAAACACTTGACGAATTGAATGATAATATGAAAATTTTAAGACAATATCGAACGAGCTGTAATTGATAAATTATCTCTCCCTTCGTGTGTCTTAAAGTTGAGCTATTACACCTAATGAAAAACGTTACGATCTACTTTTAGTGTTATGGGCAAACAAAGTTGTGTTCACCGATTCGCGCCTCCCTCATTAACTGATTAACTTCGTTGTACCGTGTATTTTGCAGGAATGTAGCGGCGTGAAAAGAGCTTTTTTCAATATTATGAGCGAGTTGCAGTCGACCATAGAGTTCTCCGTGGAATTATTCAAGTTTTACAATGTTGACTTATTTCAAAGAGGGTGAGTACTAATTATTTCATTTCTCATTTTATGCTTATACTGTATCTATAGTACATTAAAGGATAATCTTTCCAAAATATTTCAATATTAAAAACTAAAAATTTTTGAAGGCGAATGAAATCTCAGCACCCAATTTTTCATATTAGAAATAGTTTTTGGTAGGGATAGTTACCGTTAATTTTTTTCGTTAAAACGTCTCTCATGTTTTGCATTATGACTTTGTATCGTTTAAACATTTGGAACTCATTAAACGAATATGTTTTATAAAATTTGTAATGAACAGTAATTTTTTAATTGTAAATTTGTAACTGAAATGTAATGAAGATTTGTAATGAACATGATAATATTCACAATAGCTGAAAATTTTTAGGAATGTCTGCATTCTAGTTTACAAATTAGGTACATATCATTTGTTGCCTAAATAATTCTTCAAAACATTGTCTACTAATCTATTAATTTTCTCACTTCACATGTTGTCTATACTAATATTATAAAGAGGAAAGATTTGATTGTTTGTTTGTTTGTATTGAATAGGCTCCGAAACTACTGGACCGATTTAAAAAATTCTTTTACCATTAGAAGCCGACATTATTCCTGATGAACATAGGCTACTTTTTACCGCAGGAAAATGCTTCATTCCTACGGGAAAACGGGTAATAGGTTGAAGATGGCGGAAAAATGAAGCCGGCTGGGAGTTTTGATCGAAAACGCTGCCTAAATCCTTCGAGATAGAACAAAACAATATATGGTGGAATTGTTCCTCTTCTACAGATCTACAAAAAAGTCTGCGATGGCATATGTCTATCTTTTAAGGATAGCCTACTATACCCATTTTAAAGTTTAAAATAATGGTCACATAATATGGTTGCGATCATCCACGCACGCGCCGTTGTCGTGTCTCTCTTGACGCTCGCGCTCCCACCACCTTTATGCCCAAACTTTACGTTTTGATATCCCCGATGCTCACTAAGAATGGATTTGGCATAATTTTGAGTTTAACGGGTAGAATTATTCAAAAATATTGTTCGAAATGACATTTGTAACTATGGTTACGGGCGTGGAGCGATGTATCAATGTATGCGAGTTGACATGACAATTGCGTTGTCATTATAGATTGTCATTATCAAATATATTTTTATTTGTCTTGTTATTTCTAAATTTAAAAAGAAAGAAATTAAATTATTTGACACGAAATTAAATTATCTGATTCAGAATAGAGAATAATTTGAAATGAAAGAAAAAAGCCTGGATAGCATTTAAATACATGAGCGAGTGAAGCCGCTACGGGTTAGTCTGTTATTTCTAAAGTCAAAACGAAAATAAATCTGATACGGAGTAGGGACTAGAGAAAGTATCGAAAAGATAGACTGCATATAATTCAAATACATGAGCGAGCGAAGCCGCTACGGGTTAGCTGCTATAATTGATAAAAAGGGGTATCGGCGTGATAATATAACCGTTAAATGTAAAATGTAAGTAAATCCGAACAGGTTCATGGCCGAGACAAGTGAAAAAACGTAACTTCCGAGGGTGCGTCCAATTTCTCATACTACCAGGCGGAAGTAGGAAAAAGAATTATACTGTTCAATGTTTAAGTACTATCAAAGGCGAAGTGAACTAAATTTCTTTCGACTAGAGATCAGAAAGAAATAAGACAGACTACGTATCATTCAAATGAGAGAGCAAGCGAAGCTGCGACTGGTCACGGCTTGTAAGTTATAAGTATCATCATTTTTTTAAACAAGGCAAGTAAGTGTTTTCGTCAAAATCCCGCTTCTTCAGAATACAACTCAGTAATCAGTACCCTGATTCCTAATTAAAAGTGGTATAAATAATGTTGCACAAACTAATTCACATTTCTTAAACATTTACCATTAACTGCTGGGCAATTGTTTGTTTTTAAAACATCAGAGAAGTTAATTACAACTGTTGTTGTTTGCAATGTTAGAGATTTAATTGAAATTGAAAGTGTAGTAAATTACCCAGGTAATATACTGATTTAGTTTTTGTGTTAAAGTTATGCACACTCTCGGATAGCTCGTCATACGACTCATTTAATAAAAATATACTCAATGAGCGTGGTTGAGGAAAAACAGTTTTTGTTTGTTTGAGAAGTCTGTAGATATCTGTAGAAGTCTGGATAACATTGAGGTAAGCCATCAGAGAGGAATGATGGCTTGAATGATGATTTTGAGAATCCTGAAGAGTCCAATCTTACAGGCGCGTCAGGGGTTAACGAGAATATATTGGCATTCGTGCGCTTCCGTTTCAAGAAATCACATTGAAATAATTATTTAGGTGTAAAAGCTCCGTTCTCTCATATCTCAAGCATCAAATTAACAACAATTGTATAGATTAGCTTATAAGTAACGTAGTAAGAAACCTTCAACGGGCATGTGCAACTTAAATTAACCAATTCAGTAGTTTTTGAAATGTAATAAAAAAATTGAAAACGAATTTTATATTGATTATTTAACTTAGCCAATATCACTTGTTCATAAATACGCCTAACTTATTTGTTGTATTAATCTCATTAACATGGAAATTTTTTATATTTTCTTGGTCTTAATTGTGAAGTGTGTTGCCATTATTTTGCCCGAATAATGCTATAGAAATTCAATAAAACCTTATTTAAGATCCGAATTAAATAATTGTTAAACCTGATACGATCCAAAACACGGAAAAACATTGGATTGATTGGAAAATTTGGAATTTTCATTTCTGATTTTAATGGTTGAATCCATACAGACCAGGCCAATTCAGAATTTTGAAAAAACCGACCCTTGATTATCCATAAGATTTAAACCACTATACTATGACTGAAACACACTTTGTTTCATACGACAACTAATTTTCGAAATAAATGCCATTAATAATTTTGGAAATATTTCTCGAAATTATTGGTGGACAGAATTTGAATTTCCATGCTTCAATCGATAGACAGCAAGTCTTTCATTATAACTCGTTTTAATATAAGGCTTACTTAAAAGTATTAAAGGTTTTGTAGAATTTGATATTACGAATTTTTGTAATATTTTACGTAAAACATCACAATTTCAGGAAACGCAGTAACTTGTCAAAAGATGAGCAGTAGTTGGTTTCAAAATAATTTCTGGGTTTTTTCTACTAATTTTATTTTTTTTTATCTTCGTAATGTACAAATTTCAACTTTTTTTAATATTCAAAGTTGGATTTATTTTTATTATATGGTTTAGACTATTTAAAAGTAAGATTCAATTATTTTTTTTTCTGCGACAATTAATTAATTCTCGTATTATATACGTAACTGAAATTTTGAAGATTAGAGGTTAGATTTTGAATTTCAGCGCCTAAATCTACACAGAGTTTAGACTGTAATTATTCCATATTTTAGGAGAAGGTTCATTTAAACAGTATAAATGAAGTTCAAATTACGAATTTTGTATCAATCCTGTTCAAAGACTTTAAATTCTCAAAAATCAAGCAAAATCAACTTCAAAAAGTAACTGGTTGACCAATAAATGGGGTATAACTTTTTAAAAAAATTCAATTCATTTCTAAATTTTCAGAATGTATCAAGTTCGCTCATCACTACGTGCCTCATCGAAACTAAGTGTAGAAATAGAAGTAACGACTCCAGAGGTGACAACAGGGTTAGGTAGTGCAATCGTCTTAGGGAATTATGGAGCTTGTAGGCCGTTTCAAATACTTTATAGGAACGAAGAAGTTAACCTTAAGGACGTCGTCTTATTTAGGTGCTTAACCAGAACTGTTTCACGTACCTTTTCAGAAAATAACCTCTATTTCGTTTCCAGATGCCACATGTTAGTCGATGGCAGCAACCTCAGAGAATCGCTAGAGCGTGCCGAATTTTCACTGATATTAGAACTATGGTTCAGTGATACGTCTCCGGCCTCTATGGTGATGGTATCTTCCAGGGTCTTACAATTGAACATGTCGCCTATAGATGGTCTACACTATCACTTGCCCGTACTCTTCGACTACTTCCATTTATCCGCCATTTCTTTGACTGTACACGCCGCACTGACTGCCTTACACCAACCTTCATTAAAGTTAGTATAATACAAATGTATTTTATCATTTACTTACTACGATATTTGACACAGGAAAGGGCTGCTACGCTACATGCAAAGTTGGTAAGTAAAACTTTTTAACTTAAATACTGTGTCGAGTGTTGTGTTAAGTTGTTAGGCTTCTTGTGATTGACACATTGTAACATAACAGTCGGATTGTCTTAGACTGCACTATTTTAACATGATATTGTAACGAAACGGCTCGCCGGCCGCGACATAAGCACGCCGGGAGCTACACAAGTTCGCCTTATTGCAATTCCGGGAAGAACGACGGGAACAGTCGAGAGAGTTCGATGCGATAACAAGTTCCGCGAATTCTAGAATGATCTTCAGAACTTCGAGAACGTTCCAGCGAATATCTCGAAGGTTCTCGCAAGCGAAAGGCTAGCTATAAAAAGGGAATGTCGGACCCGAGCCAGGCAGTTGAAGAACAGGTGTGTAAACATTCGAGCGAGAGACCGCGCGCGCTTAAATAAATAAACATCTCCGTATACGAATATGAATTAGGTGATTGTTAAGTTAAGTTTATAAGTGTAGTGTTAGAAATAAATTAATTAGGATAATCGCGTAGTGTTTTAGTCTTAGTCAATAGTAAAAACGTTACAGTGGTGTCAGAGTGCGGATTAATTAGTGAAATAAATCAAGAACAATGAAGAAATTACGCGATTTAAAAGTTGTGGACCTCAAACGCGAGTTGGAAGAACGAGAACTCGAAACGTCAGGGACGAAAACGGTGCTGCAGAAACGTCTGGAGGAATATTTAATCGGCAATGGAGAGGACCCTGAAACTTTTTGCTTCGAGGAAGAAGGTGAGCGTCTTCTTGACAACAAGCTGGGAAAACTCCATGGCGAGTTGGATAGCCAAATGAAAGAATTCCATGGCGAGTTGGACAACAACATGAAAGAACTCCACGGCGAAATGAAAGAGCTCCACGGTGAGTTAGACGACAAACTAGGAAAACTCCAGGACGAGTTGGACAACAAAATAGGAAAGCTCCACGGCGAGTTGGACGAACTCCACGGTGAGCTGGACAGCCGAATTGGGAATCTTGACAGCGCACTTCAGACTGAGAAAATCCAACGACTGGAACTGGAGAACCAACTACGAGAATTGGGGACCCAACTACAATCCATGCATTTCCAGCCCAGTCGGCAAAACATCTCCAGTCCAGGTAATCCATTCAACGACTCGAGTGAGGTAACCAGGATCGAGGCAGTCCCTACTGCGAGCCATCGAGTAAAGCCGCCTACCTTCGACGGGGAAATACCCTGGGAGAACTACCTCCGGCAGTTCGAGGCAGCGGCGAAAGCCAACAACTGGGCGCCAAGGGACAAGGCAGTGGCTCTGACGGTCGCTCTCCGGGGAAGCGCTCTCGACGTGCTGCAGACTGTTCCAGAGGGGGAGCTGGACAACTTCGGGCTACTCGTCCAGAGGCTGGAGAGGCGATACGGGCACGCACACCTGGGGCAGGTCTACCAATCTCGAATGAAGAACCGACGACAGAAGCAGGGAGAGAGTCTTCAGGAGTTCGAAGCCGACATCGCGAAACTAGTCAGATTCGCCTACCCGGAAGCGGCGGAGTCCATGACAGAGAGTCTCGCGGTCTCGGCCTTCATCGACGGCTTGAGGGATGTGGAGATGCAGCGGGCGGTACGGCTGTCACGTCCCAAGAGCACATTGGATGCCCTCTCGATGGCCCTGGAATACGAGGCTGCGACGGAGGCGTCAAGGAGCTGTGGCCGCGTTCGGGCGGTGGTCGGGGACGACGCATGCGTGGAAGCCGAGCGGAAGGAGGGCGCCCTGGAGCAGGTTGTCCTCAACGCCCTCAAGGGACTGCTGAAGGGAGACAGAAGGAAACCGGCGAAATGCTGGGGGTGTGGAGAGGTTGGCCATATCCGAAGGGACTGCAAGCGCCCTAGGGTGGAGAAGCCAACAACGGCCCAGACGTCGGAAAACTAAAGCGGGTCGGCTCCAAGGGGGCAGCTCCGACCCGATACCCGTTCCAAGACCCCCTCATCAAGATAGCTACCCTGAGAGGTGAAGGTAGCAGCCTGTACGTCGATGGCGAAATTAACGGCAGGAAGCACACTCTACTGATCGACACCGGGGCATCCAAGACGATCCTGAAGCCAGGCCTGCTGAACACGCGAGGGAAGAGAGTGATGGAGTCCAGGTGGAGGTTGCGAACGGCTACGGGCGAAGCTGCCGCCGTCCACGGAGAAATAGACGTCGAGATCAAGATCGGCACTGCAAGATTCTCACCACACCGAGTCCTGATCGCCGACATAGAAGAGGACGCCATCTTGGGAATGGACATCATGAAGACCCACGGCTTCGCGCTCAATTTGAAACGACAAGTAATGCAGGTCGGCCCAGAGGAAATTTTCCTGCACACCAAGGGCGAGACGGTCCACCAGATAAGGCTGACGGAAGACACGACCCTGCCGAGTAGGAGCGAATCGATAGTGGTGACCCGACTTCAAGGCGTCACCGGAAAAGGGAATCCTGCCGTAGTGGAACCTTGGAACCACGACGTGGAGGTGGGCCGAGGCGTTCTAGTAGGCAAGACCTTGGTGACGCTGGGTGATGAAATTCCAGTCCGGCTCATTAACATCAATGACTACCCAGTTACCATCCGCAAGGGGACCAAAGTGGGAACCTGCTCACCAGTGACGTCATTGATCCACCAGGTGACGGGAAGCGCTGCCTGCCAAGCCGCGAAAGTGGAGGAAGCTCTAGTGAATGCCTGCGATTCTCTCGCTGGGGCCGAGAAGAAGAGGCTTATTGAACTACTCCGTAGATACCGATCGATTTTCGTGTCTGACAAGGGTCCTTCTGGGAGAACGAGTATTGTTAGACACAAGATCAATACGGGGGACGCGAGACCAATCCGTCAATCAGCAAGGAGGTTGCCGCAGGCGAAGCGGGAGGTAGCGGAGAAGATCATCCACGACATGGAGAAAGAGGGAGTCATCGAGCAATCTAGCAGTCCTTGGGCATCTCCTGTAGTCCTGGTAAAGAAGAAGGATGGAGACACCAGGTTCTGTGTAGATTATCGTCTACTGAACAACGTGACGAAGAAAGACAGCTACCCTCTTCCCCGGATAGACGACACCCTGGATACTCTGGCTGGATCGAAGCTGTTTTCCACCCTGGACCTGAAGAGTGGCTACTGGCAGGTGGAAATGGACCCTGCAGACAAGGAGAAAACGGCTTTCACAGTAGGATCTGGACTGTGGCAATTCACCGTAATGCCATTCGGGTTGTGTAATGCGCCTGCTACTTTCGAAAGGCTCATGGAGAACATACTCAGAGGGCTCTCCTGGAAAACGTGCCTCGTGTACCTGGATGACATAATCGTCGTAGGAAGGACGTTTGACGAACACCTGTCAAACCTGGAGGAAGTCTTCAAGAGACTCCAAATGGCCAACCTGACGCTCAACCCAAAGAAATGCCATCTCTTAAGAACGAGAGTACACTATCTGGGTCACGTGGTCAGCAGTAACGGCGTCGAGGTGGACCCTGAAAAAGTGCGAGCAGTCCAAGAATGGCCAACACCGAAGGACAAGCATCAGTTGCGGAGTTTCCTGGGGCTTTGCACTTACTATCGTCGTTATGTCCGAATGTTTTCTGACATCGCAAAGCCGCTGACACGACTAACTGAGGAGAAACGAGCCTTCCTTTGGGATGAAGAATGCCAAACCGCCTTCGACGACCTGAAAAGACGCTTGACAACAGCCCCTGTTCTCGGGTTTCCGACTCAAGAGGGACGCTTCATCTTGGATACAGATGCAAGCAACGACGGAATCGGAGGGGTTTTGTCACAACTGCAAGATGGGCAAGAGCGGGTCGTTGGCTACTTCAGTAAAGTCCTGTCGAAGCCCGAAAGGAACTACTGTGTCACCAGGAGAGAGCTGTTAGCCGCCGTGAAGTCAGTAGAACATTTCTACAAGTACCTATACGGGAGGAAGTTCTTGTTGAGAACGGATCACGCGGCGATCAGATGGCTCCTGCGGTTCAAGAATCCGGAAGGCCAGGTAGCTCGGTGGATTGAGCGCCTTCAAGAATACGACTTCGACATCGAACATAGAGCAGGAACCAGCCACCGTAATGCTGACGCTCTTTCAAGAAGACCGTGTCCAGAAGGATGTCCCCATTGTAGTCGTGCAGAGGTAAAGGAGGCTTCTGCATACCGCACGACGGTCACTGACGAAGACTGGTCACCAGACGGGCTGCGACGAGCGCAGGAAGGCGACCCTGAACTTCAACGGATCCTGGAGTGGAAAGAAGGAGGTCGTCGGCCGGAATGGCAGGAAGTGGCCCCATCCTCTAGGACCCTGAAATCGTACTGGGCACAGTGGGACTCCCTGGTGATACAGGATGGACTGCTCAGGAGGATGCTCGAATCAGATAATGGCGCAGAAAGGCGATTCCAACTCATCGTACCCAAGATCAAGGTGGCGGAAGTGCTACGTCACCTCCATGACGGAACATCTGGAGGCCACCTGGGAGTAAAGAAGACCCTGCAAAAAGTGCGCGAGCGTTTCTATTGGGTGGGCTGCTCTGAGGCTGTTCGTGAATGGTGCAGGAAGTGTACAGTTTGCTCAGCCAGCAATGGACCGCACCGCAAGCCGAAAGCCCCGATGAGACAATACAATGTGGGAAGTCCTTTCGAGAGGATCGCCCTAGACATTACTGGACCATTTCCTGAAACCGATTGCGGCAACAAGTACATCCTGGTGGCGATGGACTATTTCACGAAATGGGTAGAGGCCTACGCGATTCCCAACCAAGCAGCCACAACTGTCGCAGATGTCCTGGTGAAGGAGCTAGTGAGCCGCTTCGGAGTACCGTTGGAGTTGCATTCCGACCAGGGGCGTAACTTCGAGAGCGAGCTGTTTCAGGGAGTCTGCGAAAAATTGGGAATTCGCAAAACTAGAACGACGGCGCTGCACCCTCAGTCTGACGGAATGGTGGAGAGGATGAACCGCACCATGGGCAAGTACCTCTCGAAGGTAGTGTCTCAACACCAACGAGACTGGGATCAACATCTCCCCTTTTTCCTGATGGCCTACCGTTCTGCCATCAACGAGTCCACCGGCCAGACACCAGCAAGGGTACTGTTCGGGCGGGAGATGAGGCTTCCCTGCGATCTGAGCTTCGGTTGCAAACCGGGAGAAGATCTGGCTGGGGAAGACTACGTCACCGAGCTGCGCAGAAAGATGGACCAGGTTCACGAGATGGTGCGGACGAATCTCCAAGTCGCCAGCGACCGCATGAAGGATCACTATGACGTTCGGGCGGACAGCGGCATATATGAAGAAGGAGACCTGGTGTGGCTGTACAACCCACAAAGGAGACGAGGGTTATCACCGAAGCTTCAGAAAGCTTGGGAAGGGCCATATACAGTGAAGACAAAAATAAATGACGTCATCTACCGGATCAGCAAAGTCCCGAATGGGAAGCCCAGGGTCGTGCATTACAACCGATTGGCGCCTTTCGAGGGAGACCACGACCAAGACCAACAGGTGCGCCAACTACGGCCTCAAGAGGAGGAGCCCTCCTTTGAAGAGTTTATGGCTGCGTATGGTGGGACCGGGAAGGCCAGATTCGGTGTGACCAAGGAAGAACAACGGGATCTCTTCGGAACACCGGCTGAATATGCGCTGGCTCATTGCGTGGCCCAGGACCTGCGGATGTCCCGGGGAATTGCCGCGGAGTTTCGGACGAAGTTCGGCAAACTGGACGAACTCCATCAGCAGGGACCGGCGGTCGGGCGAGCGCTGAGGATTAAGCAAGATGGATCACAACGGCCACTCTTCTACCTGGTTACCAAGAGGAGGTCCTTTCACAAGCCCACCTATTTGGACCTGTGGGACGCACTACATGACCTCAGGGAGACCCTACTTAGCGAAGATCTAACTAAGTTAGCTATCCCGAAACTGTCCTGCGGATTGGACGCCTTGGACTGGAGGGTTGTCAGGAATATGCTGGAGGTCTTATTTCGCTTCACCGGGGTAGACATTTTGGTGTGTTGTTGGAATCCTGAGAGAAGTCCCCACAAGAAGACCGTGGCATGTTATTTCCACCAAACCTCGCGTTGCAGACAGGGGACCAACTGCAGATTTCTACATGGGCCTGTCAGGGACACGTTTCGGGACGAAACATCTTTAAGGCGGGGGCAGTGTAACGAAACGGCTCGCCGGCCGCGACATAAGCACGCCGGGAGCTACACAAGTTCGCCTTATTGCAATTCCGGGAAGAACGACGGGAACAGTCGAGAGAGTTCGATGCGATAACAAGTTCCGCGAATTCTAGAATGATCTTCAGAACTTCGAGAACGTTCCAGCGAATATCTCGAAGGTTCTCGCAAGCGAAAGGCTAGCTATAAAAAGGGAATGTCGGACCCGAGCCAGGCAGTTGAAGAACAGGTGTGTAAACATTCGAGCGAGAGACCGCGCGCGCTTAAATAAATAAACATCTCCGTATACGAATATGAATTAGGTGATTGTTAAGTTAAGTTTATAAGTGTAGTGTTAGAAATAAATTAATTAGGATAATCGCGTAGTGTTTTAGTCTTAGTCAATAGTAAAAACGTTACAATATGAATTGATTTTGGATAACCACAATTGAAGAGACCTGGGCTGATATAAAAATATTATACAAGGTATAATGGTTGGAACTAATTGCGCTTGTATTGTTAACAAGCAAAATAACTGCAATGGAGAAAAGTGAAACTGTACTACTTTTATATTAATTAAATGTAATAAACTAACAGTTTGATCAACAGTCAATGCAAGAGATAAGATTATTGTCTTAGTTTCGTCCACTTAGTTCCTCGAGAATTAAAGGCAATATTCAACTCGCTTACGCTAGCATTCTTCGCCATCTCTGAATGCTCCTTTCTGTACGAAGTGTTGCACTGATATCCATTTTTGTTGAAGACTTCAGCTAAATCATGACAATACCAACCAAAACTGGTTGTGATTGAAGATCAGTTGGATTCTTGGATTTTACATATTTAGTTTATCTAATTAATGTCACTTTGAATCTTGTTCAATTTTTCAGACAATTTTAACAATTGTGTAATGTACTAACATTTTTCATATACTGTTTCCCGTTTTTTGTTTAGCGCCCCGAAGAGTTCGAAATCGTGGAGTAAAATCCGTTCGGCGCACTGTACTTCTTTAACGGATCCCGTCCTTCCAGTGAGTAGTAATAAGGTTTATAGCAGAATCAACGAGACTCCGCAGTTACACTTGGAGGCATACAACGTCCTGCTGGATTCAAGCAATAACCTACGTTCGACCATCAGGGAGTACAAAAACCTGCTGCGGCAGAGGGAGGAGATCGTCCCCGAAAACTACGACACCCTCGTAGTCAAGCACAACGAATACGACAGCACCAAGGTAAATGACATTTAATGGACATTAGTCGATGTAAAATGAAAACAGAAGGTTTAAATGATATACTACAATTTCGTAAAAAGTAATAAATTGCTTTGAATCAGTTTACCTATGCGGTAGTATTCATAAAGAAAAATCAAACTTTGTCAAACTAACGTTAAATAATTTTTGAATAGTAGTCAACTCAAATAGACTATATCAAAATAACCTTTCCTTTCAGTTGTTGAAGAAGCGGCCCCACGCCCAGACCTCGGGCCTGGCTGAGCTCTGCGCAGACAACATAAAGCTCTGGAATTACTTCCTACTAACTTTCAGCTGTAAACTCGCGATACAACAGCACTTGAGTAAAAAGCACCACCAGCTGAGGGTGAGGAGGTTCGCTGAACTGTTCTTCCTCGTGTACAACCCCAGGAAGTCGGCCTTTGGTTGCAACGATTCGAACTATCAGAACTACCTGGTCATCGCCGAGGTGGCCAGAAGGTAAAATCGAAAGTGAAATCTCTTGAGAACATTAAATGGGGTAAAAGAAAATTTCACTAATGATAACGAAGTTGGTTTCATCACAGTTATCAAGGTCTACTCATTAATACTCCTTACCTATGTTAATTGACAGAGAGTGAGTGAATGGACACCTTGTGGAAATAGCTACATCATTGATTCTTGGTTAACCCTTTCCCAGTCTCCTGAGTTTATCACATTATCTTATTTTCATTTCATTTCAGATACCGTAATATTGATTTTGATTAATTTGAACCTAGCCTGACATAATTTCTCTATATGAAGTGGGAACTATCCAAACACGTCAACACTCAAGTATGCGGAATCCTCCCTGGAGTCCCTAACCTACTCTAATCAGATTAGAAGGTTGTCGCATCGCAGAAATTGGGCAATTATTCATAAGAAAGAAAAACCCAATGTCTTGCTAACACGTTTAAACGTGTTGGCAAGACTTTCTGTATTCTTTCTAATAATCTAATCGGATTGCAAACTAACTAACTCGTTTCTTTCAGATCAAAATACATGCAAATGCTACCCCCTCTCCCCATACACTGCATCGCTTTGGACGGCGAGAGCGCCACGATGCCGGTCATATTCGAGGACAGGTACCAAGACCCTTTCGACCATAAGAGGAAGACCTTTAAAGACATCGTAGAATACGGTAAAACCAACACCATTGACATCGTCTCACCCTTGCATTAATCATCTTTTTCCTTTGTAGATTCCAACCCGTGGAAACCGAAAATTGAGAAGATCGAAGTCGACTCGACCAACTGCTCCTGTGGCATCGGTAAGCTATGGGAGACCCGTAAACAATTAGGGAAGACTCTCGTCAACATAGACCTCTACTCCCTGGAGGACCAGCTCGCTTTCGCTATACCGACGAGGCACAGCAAATCGCTGGACCAACTGCAGGTAGACGCGAATCTTTCAATAAATTATTTCCGAATCAAATTTTCGTTCTTTCTCTCTTCAAATGAGTTAAGAGAAGACGGAGAAGGAGTTTGGAGTACTGGTTTTCATTCTAATCTTCGGCTACGACTTTGACATAGCATTTTTATCTTCTGGTATTAATTTCGTTTAAGTACTGCCATCTTTGTATACTAACTTCGGTTATCTTATATTCATCTTACTCATCTAATGCATTACTTGGACATCAATTCTTCGTTAAACTCTTACAATGCAACTTTTGACGACCAATTTTAGTCGTTTGGGACGTCTGAAGTTTTCTGGTATGAATTACACTCTATTGCTGCAACATTTTCATACTAATTTTGATAATTTAGTCTTCATTCTAGTGTCTCGTTCAACTTTCTTGTCGAGACCAATGTTTGTCAACTGGTATTGATTGTACTAGGACCTGACTCGGCGTTTTGGCGTTCAATGGTTTCTTCTGAGTCCCCTCTTCTGATCGACCAGATCTTGCACCGACTCCATCAGTTTGTTTCTATTTAAAGTTTATTTCCTGAACACAGTCTTTGCCAACCTATCTGGGCCACCACCAAGAGCAGGATGACTATCCATTCTGCTCTTCTCTTGAAACCCTTCCATACCAGCATAGGGCATCTAGTATCTACTCCACATATATTGATTTAGTCGGCACGAGTTTTTATTACATCACCTTTGACATGTATAATGTACATGATTTGGTTTGGTTGCAATGCCTCCCGTTCTGATCTATGATGTCTCCTACCAGCGATTATCTATTTCAGGTCTGCTCTCTGGACACCTTTCGGCACAGCCTGTGTAACATCAGACGCCCTAAGGGCGAGGACGGCTCCTCTGGACCTACGGAGTTCGCTCTCCGCAGAGGGCAACCCACCCTGGTGAACGTCGCCAGCGAGCACGACATGAGGACGCGCTTCCCGGCCGCGGCGAAGGTCGTCTACCAGGCGTGCGGCTGCCCCCAGAATGTCCAGCGGTATGAGAACACCGCTTCGGATCAGAGCAACGGTTTCTGCGGAGGGATTGAAGCGGAAACCTTACCCCTGCCCGCTTCGAAGCTGGTGAAGTCGGCGAGCCAGACGCAGCCCGAGGGCAACTCGAGCATGTTCAGGTCGAACTCTATGCGGTCGTTTTCCCCCGAGAAGGTAGTAGTGGGCGTTCAAAAGTTCAATACGCTGCTTACCAAGAAGAGTTTCACGGAGAGAGCACGTGGAGGTAAATATATCAAAATTGACCGCTGCCAAGTGGGGATGTCCTACGTAGCAAAGAAATTAGGAGAAACGATTAACAATGGGAACATATATACTGAAAAATGAAACGCTAAAAAATCGTTTTGGAAACGTGAATATGTCCTTTAAGAGGCACGAGAACATAGGTTTCAGGAACCTCAGAAATGAAAATAAAGAAATTATAGTAAACAAAATACGAAAATGTTGAACTCATGGGAGTGCCGAGAGAAGTGAAAAGTTTTATACGCGCGCCTAGAAAACATTTTTTATATTGAGAAAAATATGAAATTTCGCTTAACCTAAAAAATTAAAATTAATTATAGTTATGTGACCTCTTAGCTTCATACTGCTGTTTTTTATACGACTGGTGTATTTTTGGAAGCATATCTTTCTTATGGCGGGTTTCGCTTGAAGCACTGAAACGGTGAGAGGTGTGATCGCCGAAAAACCCTCACGAGTGATCGTCACGGCCAATTATCGCGCCACGCTAACTGTTTAGTAGCAACTCGTGTTACAATTGTTTTTGTATTGTCGGTTGCCTGCTCCGTGGTGACGCTAACTACCAATCATTTCTACCGCGATCCAAACAATTGAAGGCGACCGTCACTTGTCAGTCACTGCGCATTGACTGTTTTCGTATAAATCTCACAACTCTGCTTGTAACTACCTTACCTTTATTTCATCCTGTTCTGTGTCACATTTGACGACTTTACGGCGAGGTTTCACCGGGAAAACGCAAAAAACGGACTTCTCCTGTAAAGTGCTGCTATGGAAACAATAGTAATTAATCATAATTATTTCTTTCGGATAAATGGCTAAACTTGGTTTGATACCTTTCGCTAGACTTCTTAGGTATTAATTTTGCACGTGCTTCTGCAGATTTCCGTAAAATTCCAGAGGAATTTGCATCAAAATTCATTTTGACAAAGACACGCCGTAAAATCAACAAATTAAATAATTGCCAAACCGCCGTTGCTAATGATAATCCGCAAACGCAACTAGATTTAAAACATTTGGCAAAACAATATTAATTTTTTTTCTTCTTCTAACCAAATTGAACACAGGATGAAATAAAATACATAACGATATTTGTCGCGGAACTCTTTTTACAGTACTCATTTCGAGTTTCAACATCCGGCTCCTTCGTCGCCTCGTCTTTAAACATCTCATTCGTACTGTTATGTATGAGTTTCCGAACATATGTTAATTACTAAAAGCTCCGGCGGACCGTTCACAATACGTGATGAAAGTGTGAGGTCAGAATTTTAGTAACCATGGCAACTGTTTCTACACAATTTCTTTCTTGTGAGAGATTGACATGGAACATTTTTCAAATAGGTGGTAATCTACGTAAACGAAATTTTTTAACTATCAGCTGTGAAAAATAAGAAACATTGAAGTATGTCGTTTTCTTGTGAATAAAAGAATACATGTTACGTTATGGAGGAAGAAAGAAAGAAGTGATTTATTTCGAAGCCTGTTTGGTGGCAACTCGTGTTACAATTGTTTGTATTGTTGGTTGGTTGCTCTAGGGGTGGCGATTGTGGGCTGAATCGGAGAGTGGCTAGCGCCGCGCTTGCTACCAATCGTTTCTGTACATGTTCTGTATATACAGGGTGGTCGTGATATAACCTTACATAAAAAACGGTAATAGGTGACGATGAGTAGAACTCATATACAAAAAAAATCTAGTAAAAGTCTTTTCGTTTTCGAGATAAACATAATTGAAAATTTGTACAAAATTTGCTGTACGCCAATGAGTTAATCAGGATGAAAAATGTGATTTTGGTTGTCTAGTAACGATAATCGGTACCTGTACCAACTAGTAATCTGAATGACATTTGTCAAATTCGATAATTGTGAATTTGCGGCAGAAATGACAAATCAAGAATATGCGAAAAAAACACTGGTTTTCTTTTGTTATTTATTAAAGCCGATTTATAAACTTGACGTTGCCTTTACCGTTTAATTTTGAGATCGTTGTTCTTTGTTGAATATTGTGTTTATCGGCAGATTCTAACCTAAAACCACAATTATTATTATCCGTCAGTGTCTTGACCCAGGAAACTCGCTATTTACTTACAAACTGCAAACACAAACGCAAGTGAAGTCTTGAAAAAGACTGGTTTTTGTAGACTTCTTGTACAAAAATGATTATAAGAGAAAAAATACACTGAAAACAAGAAAGGCGACGACATATAAATGACAACTGACATATGCAAACTGACAAGTAAATCACTGGCAAACGAAAACGTCTATCAAATTTGAAAGCAAATTGTCAATTTATTGTAACTAGGTAACTAACAATTAAATCTTGGTTAAATATGTATGTATTAATTTTTGTGGTCAGTGGCGTCAAATGAGTGTAGATAGGGGTTTATTTTTCTGCATCATTTTGTACCTACCAAATATGGGTTTTTCTGAATTGTTGGATCCTCTTCATTACCCAGAATTTTTTTGTAAGGTTATATCACGACCACTCTGTATATATATATATATATATATTATATAAAGCTATGCTTCCACTCTCGGTCATTCCCAGAGTGCCCCATTTCGTTTTTTAAATTTATTTAATATAGCCATAAAATATAAATTTAAATAGTTTTTTTAAATTATAAATATTTTAATCGTATACAGATATTTGTTTAATTATTACAAGAATTTTTTTAAATCGAAAGTGGTGAGTTAGGAAATACGCAATTCATTTTCATAATCTGATTATTATAATATATAATATTTACTTTTTTATTGAATTACATTTTATGCGTCACTAATATTTGATAGATTATTAACACTACTATCAACATTATCTATTTTTATATTTTCATTATTAAAATCGTACTCTAGAAATACATATCGGTTTATAATAACTACAATAAGAAATGAATACATTTGAATGAAAAAAAAAATGACATCATTGACATATATAAAATGACAAATGACATATGATATGACATAGTACATATCTACCTCTGTCTTTTCTGTTGGAAAGAATAGACCGGCGGAGAAAGAACACCCTGAATGCTCTTTCCTTCTCTTTCTCTATATATATCGCGGTTCCTTCTCTTTTTCTATATCTCTTCCCCCCTCTCTCTGTCTCTATTAGGAAATGCGGCGTGCGTAAATCGGGCTTTTTCGCACCCGCTTGTTTTAAAGTCGCCATGGAAACGTATCAACAACGGCCATATCAACCAATAACAGAGCGTTTTTGGCCGTAGCGGGACGAGCCTATTGGTGGCACGACGTGCGACGGGCCGTCACGAAGCGTTCCGAGTGTCATACAAATTAATCATATTGGGTATGCATTTGGTTTTGGTATAAAAAATGGTACCAATAAAAAAAACTCGCGTAAAGTATTCGTGGATAACTGTTCTTTCAAGCACTTGCTCTATTTCGAGCACTCCGGCTACGCCGTCGTGCTCGAAAACTCGCGCGTGTTTGAAAGAGCTCAATATGCTCAATCCACTCATATTTTAATATACTATTTTACTAAGATCGCCCGGGATTAAGGGAAAAGAGTACTCTTGTTTAAAATGTATTTAATTTTACTACAAACCACAATTTAGTTTCAATACTACATATATGTTATATGTACTATGTATAGAAAAAAATAGGCTATAACACAATTCATTTTTCATTCATTAAGGCTGGCACAAAATAAGTTTATAATTATATGATGTTTTTCAAAATTTCCAATAATAAAAGATTGCCTTCTATAAGTGAACATATGTTTGAAACTAGAAAAAGTTCATTCTACATCTACTGAAGTTACAGGAGCGTATTTAAATGTATGTAAAGTATTTGCTTTTACATCAATTATACAATTAAAGTCGCCCGTAAACATGCAACAGTTTTTAAAATAGATAATCTTTCATTAGCTTGTAGAGTACTGGAAAATTTGGATAAAATTAATTTTCCAATGTTTCCATGTACCATTTCACTTTCCGTATCAAAAACATTCAATATTTGAACTGCCTCAACCAGAGTCATACATGTATTTTGAAATTGAACCATTGTTTTTGAAACAAAAGAATAATTTGTTTTTATAAATAAGAGTTTATTGTTGAGAGTCCAATTTTTAAATATTTCTTGATATTTTAAAAGAGCAGCAGAAGAAGAATCGTGCAAATCATTAATAACTTCCTTTATTTCATCGTAGTGTTCGGCGTAAAAAATTGCTGCATCGAGCCATGTTCACCATCTAGTTATGACAATTCTTAGCGGCAGTTAAACACCTAGAATTATTTCCCTATAAAGCTGAATTCGCGACGCATACTTAATATACTTTTTACATATAACCACCATAGCATTGCAAAGTTTTTCATTAAACTGCTTCATTTTTTAACTTTTTCTGTAAGCAGGACGTTAGAGTTTGATGTTGTTTAGCGCCTTGTTTCGATTTATTCAAACTTGCGATATGCTTTCCACTCTCCACATGTTGCTCCACGATGAATTTTTTTGCAGCATGGATCTAAATATGAAGAAGGCACTGTTAAAATATGTTTTGTTTCTTATTTTTAAAAGAAGAATAGGAGTAAAAGTGAGTTACAACTGAAAGTAAAATGAATTCAGCAGCTTTGACTTATATAGGGCTATTCAGAATCCTTTGATGAAGTAAAAAAGGTAAAAAATGTTCAGGTAATTTATGAACGGCCCCATACTGCTTTAATTGATATCTAGGTAAATACCCACTCAAAGTAATTGCCGTAATTGGAATATAATTAGCAAATAAATGAATTATTAATTAAATTAAATTAATCTCGGTAGTTATTGCTGTACAAAATAATTTGTCACCATCCCACTTCAGCTCACTATAAGGTTTAATCAACACTTCAATTAAATTTATTTTTGGCATTTTTAAATATTCAGAACAACCGTTGAATTTAACTTCTCTGAGAGTACTGACAAATTAGATGAACATCAACTTGGTCCCAAAACAGATAGAATGGCCGGAGAGGATTAAGAAACACACTAACACTAACAGCTAACTCTGGCCCCCGGTCAAAATAAGCCTTCCTACGAAATTTGAGTACAATTTGTCATGTAGAACATCCTCCTCTCCTACTATTAGAATACACTGGTAAAAACAACTCTTACTAAAATGACCCACTGCCAGGTACCAGATTTCTGTTCGTGTTACAACTTATATTGTCTATAATGTCTATAAGTTATGATTGGTCACTCATCAGTACATTGTTTTTCCAAATATCCAGCAAATTTAAAAATGCAAAATATGTACGATTTTAAAAAAATGCAAATGAAGAAAAAAAAAACGAAAAAAATGCAAATGATGCATTTTGCATTTTATCCACCCTTTGCTTATAACGCTCGCTTGGATATGCGATTACTCACAGAGTAACAGATCTCATGCTGACGCTCAGTTGAAGATTATACCCTATCAGAAAGGTTTACAGTACGCGATTCTTCTGAAGTGTTTTAATGGCCACTTCCAAGTTTCGGAAAGATTTTTAGCGTTCTTCCTAAGTCTTCATTATTCGAAGACAAGTCCCAAATAAAAATTTTTCACAGTCCTTTTTAAATTACCATTGACAGGTGTTATTACTAAGGTGCTAAATACTTTCCATTTTAGAGTTACTCTATATCAATGTTTTCTCGTCGCCACCACTAAACTTTTGGTCAATTCCAAAATAAAATTTTTGAAATTTAGACAACTTCGAATTTCAGCCCAAAACGCGAAACCGGCACACCAGAAGAAGGCGCAGTCGAAGCGTCGCCTCGCGAACGGCAAACGCTTCGAAATCGGCCCCAGCAGCTCCAGCTCCAGCAGCAGCTCGAGCCTCGAGGGGAGTCCGACGACCAGAAGAAAGCGGACCGGACCGAGGAGGGGAGCTACCGGCGCGAATTCTGGCGTCAGGAGGGCGCGCAGCGCTCCGTTCCTGGCCGATGAGGCGACGCAGCCCGCGTTGTCCGGCACGGAGTCGCTGCCGAACATCACCTCGAAGCTGGAGGAAAGGTTGTACCCGGAGATGAGGTACTACACGTCCACGTCGTCCGCTACGAGCGAGCAGAGCGGGTGGATCAGCTCGAGGAGCAGCTCGATAGGTAAACGTAGAGAAGTAATGATGAGCTAGTCTCTTACAAGGAGCAGGTAGCTCAACTAGTTCGACTTCATGACATTTAAGTTAATGTAATCTAATCGACCTTCACCTAACTGTTAAGGCTAAAGTTATCAATGCTATCGTCAATATCTCTTGTTCACAGTAGACATTCGAATATGAAATACGTAAAAATCCGATCGAGGTCCAAATACAACTCTTATTTTAAGTGGATGATTTAACGAGTAACTCAAATATTCACGCATCAATTCGTAACAAATTACATTTCAAGTTTCACGTTTTCTAAGATCAATTTCCACTACTTTGCAAATGACATCACTACATTAGAAAATATCACAAGTTCTTTAAAATTTCTCCTACTGCAATTGAAGTGTCAAGCTCCATTAACGATGCCAATTATCTCATGTCTTTCTTCAGACAATTGCAATTATTTTAAAACGTTCGTTAAGGAAACTCCTGAAATTCTGTGAAGTTATCATAACTGTTTTATAGACTGTTTATAAATTTCAAATCCCTCTTAACATAATTACAACCCGTTCAACTATGCCGTACTTGTATTACCTTTCCAGTTGTATTACAAGGAGATGCTTATAAATTCCTTTAAAATGACGAAATTTATTAGGTAAACTTAACGTTGTCGATAAGTCAACTGCAACGGCTTTTACAGTGCCATCAGTTCATTACAATCGTCACAAATTATTCACAACTCCCACTACTTCCTTAATGTGTCACAATTCATTTTAAATATCATTTAAGTATATTGAGATCTTCATAAGCTCTTTAGAACCTCTTCAATTTATACAAATCAGGTTTAAGTTGACCGTAAATTTTTGGAAGTGTCGTTGATAAACCACTACTAAAATGTCAATAGTTCTTCATAATTCTTGCAAGTATATTTATAAATTCTCAAAATTTCCTTAAGAACGTTAAAAGTTATGTTTCAAAAGTCATATTTTCCGCAAAATAATTTCAACTCTTTGAAAATGTCGTAGGTTCGTTTGAATTGTAACGAGTCACTCAGAAATTTCTCAGTTTTCTTTAAAATGTTAGCACTCTTTACTTTAATCATACTTTTTGTAGAACAAGTCAATTGCTTTTAATATGTGACAAGCTTTTAACAATAGGTACCAGTTTCTTAGAAACCCCAGTACCTTATTGAAATTGATAGGTCCTTTAAAAATGTTACATACCAAAGCTAATATTTTCCTTTAAATACGTTTAACTCTTGTAATAAATGTATGGCTATTACAATATTGTAATAAGTAGCTTAGAATCGCCCCAACTTCCACCAAAGCGACACAACTTTTTATTTGAAACGCCATGTTTTTACTGCTTTGAAAATATTATCAGTTTTTTCTTTCAATCGTAATAACTTTCTTAGAATCCCAGCAATTTCCTTTATCGTACTATTTCTGATAATGAAGGTATTATATTTGTTAAACGAATATAATACTATGGATTTACTAGTTGGTAAGTGGCTGAGGTGGGTGAAGAAGTTGCGTCTGAGAGGTAGCATTTTTATTCTGAACGTTTACTTCATGCGTCATAGACCGCAAAACATCCAAACAGTCATGAACAACACCAGGGGACAATCCAGGGTTTCTAAACCCATGTTACTAACATGCTACATAACAGTGATCACTCAAGGACGGGCATCAACAGCCTAAACAAAGCCATAACTGAGACTTTGAAGAAAACACAACGTATGTGTCGTGCAAAGATGAAAAATCAGTCAGGCCACAAATAATCTGATGCGGGTACGAAGCGATCTGAGAAGTAATGGAAATTATATCAGCACAGAATTGTGAGTAAAAAATCAGGTTATTTTAAAAGCAATCAGACGAGATATAAAAACTGTAGAAGTACGAGAATTTAAGAAACAATAGAACAAAACGAAAGCATGAAAATACTGCGCTACCGGTTCACCGAAGGCAAAATCGAAATAACTAAGTTAAAGAACAAGCAAGGCAGCATTACTTCAAGCCACTATGAATTTGTCAGCATCGTGGAAGATTTCTGCTATGAATTGTAACAGGAACCTCTAAACCGTGCCACATTGGTGCAAGGAAAGGGTATTAAAAACCAAAGATCTGAAGAGATGCCAGTAATCACCATCATGGAAATCAAAGGAGCATTGTGGAGGATAAAAAATAACAAAGCACATAAGCAGCACAAGCAAAACAGGGTAAGACCGCCAACACGTTGGATCGAAGATCCAAAGAGAATTGCAGGAATCTGGATCCAGCATGGCCAAGACAGACAAGAGTGCAGGGCCATGAGGAAAGCCTATGTTCAGCAGCGGACGTAAAGGGCAGGTTGATGATGATTGATGAAGTGGATGAGTATTTTACGAAGCGTATTGTTCTCCTGTTCAATTTAAGCTATATACTTAGGCATGTATCAATCCTTGCTTCCAGCTTCGAGTACGGACGCGACCAATCCTCCGAGGAGCGCTACCCCAATTCAACACAATAATCAAAAGAAGACCGCCTGCAACAGCGACGGCAAAACTATCAAAGACAAAAGAGAAGTGAGCCAATCAAAACCTAAATTAAGCCTATTTTACGCGGACAGTGACAGTTCCAACAACGGGTTCCCTAGGAGGTTCCTGGATATTCCATCGTTCAAAGGTACGAGTCCTAAGTTTCAAGGTTCCGATAACATCATTCGGCGGTTCCATTGCAGGCTGTGAGTTAAATCAAAGTAATATTTCCGAAGACTTCGCTCTGCCGCCGCCCAAGCAATTTAGGGACCTCGAGTCCCCGTCCACTTCGATCACCAACGGCACCAACGAGGAAGAGATCAACGCCGTGGACAATCTCCTGTACCACGTCGTCGATACTACGACGACTCTAGAGAAGAGACCGAGCCAGTTCAATCTGAGACTATTCAACGAAATCGAAGGTTTGTGGTTTTATTTCGAAAGTTTGTTTTGTCTAAGTAGAGAACATTTTTTTATATTATTAAAAAATATGTTCTGGTTTAGTATCGTCATATTGGTCATCGACTAGAAAAGCTTCCATTTATGACGGCCACAAATACAATTACGTTAAAATGGTCCATCTGAAAGTTGTCAAAACCGCCCCTTCCGATAAACATTTTCCGACTGATTTCTCCGCAGACCCACACTTCGGCAAGGACAGCAGTGAATCGATCCGGACGTTCTTGAAGGCGAAGAAGGAGTTCAAGTCGCAGCTGAACTTCCCTGGCTTACTTTACTCCGACCTGGACGACTTCGCTTCGACGACTCCCTACTTCCACATCAGCGACGAGTTCCGGATATTCTCCCCCGAGGGCCTACACCTGGTGGTCTGTGTCCACGGCCTCGATGGCAACTCGGCGGACCTCAGGCTGGTGAAGACTTACCTCGAGCTGGGCCTGCCGGGAGCCTACCTGGACTTCCTTATGTCCGAGCGGAACCAAGGGGACACTTTCAGTGACTTCGACACCATGACCGATCGGTAAGTGGAAAATCCAAACAAAAATGAATATTTCTATATATTCTTGTAATATATATATAAATATACAAAAGAAAATTCTTGACTTACCCGCCTAAATTTTCTTTTGTACATTTGTTCCGTCGCGAATTTCACTAATATATATATATATATATATATATATATATATATATATATAGATATGTTATTAAAATTTTTTATATAGGTATAGTATATATATAAGAAGTAGAAAGGTACTTTCTTGAGGTATTTAAACTTTGAAAATATGTTAGTTACCTAATATAATGGTATTATTTTGGAAATATTGTTGAAAATATTGTGTGCATGCAGTGATAAATGCAATTTTAAGTATCGTTGGTGGGACGGTTAAGAAAATTTCGGTATTTATCTACAACATGAGTTGTAAATTAGGTTTTCACATAAAAAAAGGTTGAAAAAAGGTTTTCGAGATCACATTTCTTGCTGAGAAGTTTTACATGTCGAGAAGCCTGGAAATGCGTAAATAGCTTAAGAAAAACATCAAAGAACAACGGAGACAGATGTAATAGGAGTGAATACATAGAAAACGTATTATAAAAGCTGAAAAGAGAGTTAAATTCAGGGGACAAACAAGTGGAGACACTAAAAGCAATGACAGAAATAGAACAAGGGTAGATATCAGACTTGTAGAGATTAAACAAATACTCAGAAATATCAAGATGAAAATACTCAGGTAATACTCAGATGAAAATCAATAAATCCCCAGGTCCTGGAAGTGTTCCTATTGAATTACTTAAGTATGCTCCTGGCCAATCTATTGCAATCGTATGTAAAATATTTAATAAAACAATGAATGGGGACGAGTTGCCAGAGGAGTGGAATCAATATTTTATAAGCTCAATATAAAAAAAATATGTGACAATTACAGGGGCATCACTGCGACACCTTCAATAGGGAGACTCTATGGACGCATTATCAAAAAACGACTGGAGAAAGAAATAGTAGAAAATGAAAAACAAAACACATCCAGACCAGGGAGATCATGGTGAACACCTTTTCACTCTTAGGCCGATTTCGGAAAAATGTATAGCTCCAGGGAAAGAATTACACGTGACATTTATTGTCCCTAGGAAAGCCTATGATACGCTACCTGGAACTAAACTATGGGAGGCAATGGACAAGACTAGCATTAGTGAAAAGAACATACAAATTATAAAGCAAATATACAAAAAAGTAATGAGTCAAGTGAAAATTTGAACTCAGTTATCAACACCATTTTAAACTGATAAAGGTTAAGACGAGGTGGTTAACTCTCCCCAACTCTATTCAAAGTGTATATGTGACAAGTCTTACGTATGTGGATGAAGAAATGTAAAAGTATGGGCGTAACATTAAATGACGAACATATCCACACATTAATGTTTGCCGATGATCAATTAATATTAGCAGAGGATGAAGACGACTCCAAATGCAAAATTGATAGAAAATTAATAGACGAGTACAAGGAATGGGGCTTAGAGATTAATTTAAAGAAGACACAATATATGGTTATCGGGGGAGTAGCAAGAGACCTGGAGGTGGAAGGAAATACAATAATGGATATGACACAATATAAATATTTGGTGGTGACGATTGTAGAGATGAATAGATATTCTCAGGAAAATCGGGCAGGTAAAACAATAATCAGACAACTACATCCATATCTGTAGAATAAAGATATAGGTAAAAGAAAAAAACTAAAAAACAGTTGTACCAGACGAAATTCGAAATCTGTGTAACCTATTAGTATTGTGCGGAAATTTGGGTAATAAACAAAAGTATCCATGATCGGCTTCTCGATGTAGATATGGATTTCTAGAGAAGTGGCGGTACGTCATGGATATAACATATAGGAAACGAGGTAGATAGACAAAATAAATGCATGTAGAAAATCCATTCTTGACGAAATTGATAGAAAAAAATTGTTGTGGTATTTCCACATTCAACGCATGGAATTAAATCGAATACCAAAAGAGGCGTTTGAATGGCAGCCTGTACTACGAAGAAAAAGAAGAAGACCCAAATCAGAATGGCTTAGAGAAATAAAGGTACGATCAGAGTGCAGCGACCGGCGACACGACGCGATAGCGATGCGACGAGCGACGCCGCAGAACGGAACAATATTGTGTAACCAAATGCAAACGTTCAGAGTGATAGCGACCAGCGATGCGACGTGGCAACGACGAGCTTAGCGACAGCCGAACGTCGCTGTCTCATCGCTATCGCGTCGCGTCGCCGGTCGCTCGCACTCTGATCGTACCTTAAGAAATGCTATGAAAAAGAGAGATTTAGATGAAGAAGATTGGAGAAACATTAGAAGGTGGAGGATGAGATGCGAGAAACGGATTTAATCTGTAAAGCCTCGCAATATATATCTAAGGTGTTTCCAGGTTGATCAGCGAGATCCTCCACTACCTGGACACCAGCAGCATTAGACCGACTAGGATAAGCTTCGTGGGGCACTCACTGGGGAACATCATAATTAGATCGGCGCTGACGAGGCCACAGATGAAATTTCTTCTACCGAGGTTGCATACGTTTTTATCACTTTCTGGACCACACTTAGGAACTTTGTATAATAGTAGCGGATTAGTTAATATGGGTAAGTGAGTTAGCATAGTTGAGAGAACCCAATACTCACCTTCGGTTCCAGGGATGTGGTTCATGCAGAAATGGAAGAAATCGGGCTCTCTCCTCCAGTTGTGCTTGAAAGACTCCACGGACCCCCGCAAGTCATTCTTGTATCGTTTAAGCCAACGAAGCACCTTGCATCACTTTAAAAACATACTTCTCTGCGGGTCCGGCCAGGACAGGTGAGAATCCATCACAAAGTATTGTTGTAACCTTATCCCAGGACTTGTAAGTATCCTTACAAGTCCTATTGCTCTTGAGAAATATTCCAGACTGTGAAATCGAAGAAAATTCGAAGAAATTCCTTTCATCACTACTAGATATCTGTCATAAGATATGAATCTCCGTAAGTTGTTTTCTTCTCCAGGTACGTCCCTTTGCATTCCGCGAGGATAGAACTGTGCAAGGATTCCCTCAAGGACAACAGTTACCAGGGCAAAGTCTACCGCGAGATGGTCCACAATATCCTCTCGCCGATAATATCAGAAAAGAAGCTGAAACTGCTCCGTTACGATATCCACCACGCCCTGCCGAACACGGCGAACGCGCTGATCGGCAGGGCCGCGCACATCGCTGTCCTGGACTCCGAGCTCTTCATCGAGAAGTTCATGGTAATCGTCGGAATCAAGTATTTCCGTTGAGATGTTAAGAACTCGCCTATTTATTAAGTTTTTTTGAATAGAGTTTTTTAAACTTTCGTTTGTGGCTTCTAATCTACCAAACTTATTACACACTTCGCTGAAAGGGGAAGAAAATGGGCGCCCAAGAAAATTAGAGGTTGCGGTTTACTGTTGGGTTCAGGAAAGACGACTCCAATTTCTTGAATTGAATTTTATTTGTTGATAAGGCAAATACTTACCAATAATTGGGTGGTATCTTGTCAGAACTATAGATACCGAGCTACAAAAAAATGTTACCCATAGTAGTAGGTATTCAAAATATATATATTTTTTGAAAATAATTGAACTAGTTTTTTAAAATACTAAAATTCCCATAGTAGGAATAGAAAAAAGTTCTCTCATTTTAGCATTAAAAAATCTTCCCTTTGTTCACCATAGTAATTTCGAAAATATAATTCCAACCCACTCTTTTTAACAAAAAATAGGATATTATGAATTTCAATATGACAAAGAACGAGTCTTTGATGGAATCTAAAGCTGTGTTGTAAATTTTTAATTCGGTAAGATTCGGATTTTTTTCCAATATCGCTCTTTTTGAATAAGAAGAAAACAATTTTTCAAAATGTTATACCGTTACAAGTAGACATAAAAAAGAAAACTATTCATTTTTTGCATCCAAAACATGACTTCGTTTGTCAACGGGATTTCGAAAACCTGAAACCAACCCATTTTTTGAAAAAAAAAATGGTAAGGCAGGTACAAGATGTTTATGAATTATGGGATGAGAATCTAAGGGCTCTTTCTTGAGATAATTTTAAGCGTTATTAAACTTTAAAAAGATTAAGGTTTAGCTTAGCCACTATCAATGCAATGGAAAATGGAAAGACAAAGCTTACATTGACCGTCCATTTGTAGTTTTCGAAATATCGAGATTTTTTGAAGGAACAAAATGAAAACCAAAATTTTATTCATTTTCGGAAAATCGCTCTACGTTCTAACAAAATTATCAAAGCTCTGAATAGAGATCTAATGTTCTAAAGTGTAATCCGTTAATATTAATAATTTTCGAGATATATAGATTTTTAAAAAAAAAAGAAAAAACATTTGTAAATACGAATCAAAATTGCCCGTTAAAAGAAGAAATCTTTTACTTTTGCCTTTGGAATTTTGAAATTCCAAAGTTATCACATTTTTGGTAACAAAATAGCTTAACGCACGCACGCACGCACGCACGCACCAACACGCTTACACGCACACGCACACGCACACCCACACCCACAGTGCCCCAAGGCCCCAAGTGGAATAGAACTCAAGTTATAGACAATTGAAAATTGAAATTTACAGGTTCGGCTCCAAAACCAAAAATTTTCAACCATCCATAACTTGTAAAAATACCCATTTTCATGAAAAAAGTTTCAAACAAAACTTGTTTGCAATGCTTTAAACTTTTGGAAATTGCTAAAAAAAGTTCATCCGACATGGTTCACTGTTGACGAGTCTGAGCGCCATTAGTCGTCAGGCCGCCAAAAAAGCGTCATCAGCGTTCCTGACCAAAAAAAATCAGAAGCGTAGCAGAATTCGATACAAATCTTTTGAGCACAAACAAAAATTCGCCAGACCTAAGGGCTCCGAGAAAAAAAATGGTACAATCCGGCAAAAATTCCTTGATACCAAAAAAATTTCATTGAGCCCCCAGAAATTCATTGTTTACTAGTCAATATCAAACCATGAGCGACATTTTTTCTTGAAGTTGACTGGGGATCAATATCACTAAGGTTGGTATGCTATTTTCATATAAGTAGAGCATCTCCCAACTCCCCGGCGGCTCAAAAACTTAAAATTCCATAAAACACTTAAATTTGGAGCCCAGACGACTTCGCTTGACACACATTTTATATCCAAGAAGCGACTCTCACCCAAATTGTTGCTTTTGTTGATGTTTTTGAAGGTCCACCACGGTTGAAGACAAGGCTGAAGCAACCTTCCACGAGAATTGTGCTGGAAATTTAATTTTCAACAAAATTCTTGAAATTTGGGGCCAGCCCTTAGGTCTGGCGAACTTCTGTTTAGGCTTAACAGTTTTGTGTCGGATCCAGCTACGCTCCTGATTTTTTTGGTCAGGGACGCTGCATATGTTTTTTTTTTGACGGCCTGACGAATAATGGCGCCCAGACCCGTCAACAGTGAACCACGTCGGATGAACTTTTTTTTAGCAGTTTCCAAAAGCTTAAAGCATTACAAACAATTTTTATTTGAAACATTTTTCATAAAAATGGGTATTTTTACAAGTTGTGGATCGTTGAAAATTTTTGGTTTTAGAGCCGAATCTGAAAACCTTTTTTTTCTCGGAGCCCTTAGGTCTGGTTAACTTCTGTTTGGACTCCAAAGTTTTGTATCGGATCCAGCAACGCTCCTGATTTTTTTGCTCAGGAAAGCTGATGATGTTTTTTTTTGGCGGCCTGACCACTAATGGCGCCCATACTCGTCAACAGTGAACCATGTCGGATGAACTTTTTTTAGCAGTTTCCAAAAGTTTAAAGCATTGCAAACAACTTTTGTTTGAAACTTTTTTCATTAAAATGGGTATTTTTACAAGTTATGGATGGTTGAAAATTTTTGGTTTTGGAGCTGAACCTGAAAATTTCAATTTTCAATTGTCCATAACTTGAGTTCTATTCCACTTGGGGCCCTAAAAATTTTGGAGGAGTTTCGGGGGCCTAAAAGGACCATTTTTCTTCATTTTGGGCAACATCTAAAAAAAATCCAAATTCGGCGTGGAACGTACCATATATTTCCAAAAACATGTTTTTCCAATTCAGGGGACCTCAAAACGTCCAGAAATGCTAATATCTCAAATTCCGAAAATCAGCACTACCCAAACTAATTCGTATGAGGTAAGATTGTTTTTAATTTTGTTGTCGTTTTTATTTACAATTTTAAGGTATCACTTAATTGATTTTCGACAGTAAGTATCAGGAGAATATTTGTTTTTTTTTTATTATGTTACCTTACGTATAATGCGAGCGGAGACAAACCGTACTCCTTTGATTTTGCTGAGGCAGAATCAGAATTGGTTTCCGGATTTAATATCGAGTATATAAGAGGGGGATTTGTCATAGTTTTTTCGGCAGAATATAGAAGTATTATTTTTTAAGGACAATTTGTTCTTTATTATTTCTGTGTGCTAATTTTTATTCTTTTACGTTTCCTTTAAAGGTTGGATTTATATGGTTCGAGGGACCCTTACTATATGGATATCCCATATGAGAAAGTAAAAAGTAACCAGTCGTAATCGTAAAAAGGAATGTGAAATTTATCCGCATTGAAGGAAGATTAGTTAAGGCAGGTTGCAAGAGAGTTAATTAAAATTGTTAGTCATGTATAATGAGTAAATACCCCAAAAAATAGTACCTAAAACATTCAAGGCAAAACAAAGGTTTTGCTGGTACTTCAATTATTACAAGAATAATGACTTTTTTTCCTTATAAGTGCATATTTTGTTAAGTTAAAATAATGTCATTTGGGCTGACATTAGATTGTACATAATTGTTTCAAATACCTTTTTTCGATATCTTTAAGGCATAATTAGATCTATACGTCTTTAACGTCTTACGTAATGCCAAAGCTCATATTCGAATTTCATAAAATTATGAAAATATCTAGGCATCTCACTCTAAATCGTTAAGAAATGAATAAAGTGATGTGAGTTTTCAGGTTTTCTTATGTACAACATCGCACCGACATTACAACGACATGGACTAGTAAAGGCACAGGTTGTACTTCTCTTGCGTCTTCAGGAAGTGTCCCTGTCTCATTTCCTTATTCCTCAACTGTTGCTCTGTATCTTTCTTCAACGGCTCCTTCGACTCGCTGAGTACCTCCTCCCCGTTAAAATATACGACGAACACTTCATTGGTGAACACGACGGACTTGCTGTTTTTCGGGAAGTACTTGTACCTGTAGGTATCCTCGTTTTCCAACACGGCCATCTCATCGTTGAGCTCCTTGGCGGTGGTCTGCTTCGCAAGGCAAGACTTTCCCTCTGACGGTATCGAGCAGGCCGTCTCGTTCTGCACCTGCTCGACGTTCTTGTTCTTCTTCTTGTTCCTCTTGAAGTCCTTCTTGTTTCGCCTCCCTTTCTTGTCGAACGGGTCCCAGAAGAGGCTCTTCGAGGAGGACTTGGACGACGTCGCAGAGCTGATGATCGGCGAGGATTTGGGCGCCACAGTGGAGCGCCTCAGCGACGCGGAGCACGACGGCGCACCGACGTCCTCGTGGCCGATCCTCAGGTTCTCGAGGCTGCCGCGCGCTTTCGTCAGGTTCGAGTCGGCCGCCTCGTCCGTATCGGCCACGTCGACGACGACGTTCTCGTCCGTCGAGCACTTGTCCCTGCTGCCCCACGATTTCACCCTGTTGACGATCTTCTGCTTGATGCCTTTCGACTTGATCGCGTCCTCGGAAGCGATGCTCTTGAATTTCCTGCTCACCTCGGTCGACGGCTTCGACGTCGGCGCGCCGTCCGCTGTCCGGGCAGGCGTCGGTTCTACATTCTCTGATTTATTGAGCATTTTAGAAATTTTGAAAGTGTCACGAGAGTTTGACGTCTATCATAAAACAGTCTCGATAGGCGGATATGTATTCGAAGACTGGGACTTTACCGGTTCGGTGGAAGGAAGCAAAGATGTTTCCAAATCTAGTGACCGTTCAAAAAGAAAAGTAACCGCCCTTGAAGATGTTATGTTTTACCCAAAAAACCATTTCCAAAATATAAAACTAGCTGATTGGTTTTGCCTGGTATTTCATTTTAAGCATAACGGAACTGTTCAGAAAACTTTATGTAATCTACACAGTTCTTTTCCTTTAACACTTTTCTTTAAATAGGTACAGGGCCAGTCCCCATTTTAACCATTATTTTTAGTGAAAAAGATGCAATCACTATTATGGAAAAAGTAATATTAACATTAGCAAATCAGTAGTTTTTGTAAAAATAATAAAACTGAAATATTTTGCCACGATTGGCCACTTTTGACGTTCATTTCCAACTCTGTTTGAACTTACTTTCGGTAAGTTCGCTCAAAGGACCAGGCAACATGCAAATTCTTCTTTGCGTTGCATCCTTACGTAACACAGGTCGTCCAATGGACGTCCAGTTAGGTCCATTTTACGTCCCAGACCTCCACGTTCAAATTAGGTCCACAGCAGACGTCCGATGGGCGTCCAGTTTAGGTCCCTACATGTATGGCTGCCGTCTGGTTTAGGTCCACAGTGGACGTCAATTGAAGGCCCAGTTTACGTCCGATTACTTATAATTAATAAATGTGCGGGTGGAGTAGAGTAGGAGTAAAATTTCCTAGGAAAATATATCTCCGAAAAATTAACAGCTAAAAAATTACCGTCGAAAAGTTGCTCTAAGAAGAAAAACCTTAAAATAATTAATTAAGGCTACTGAAAGAAGTCCCCAATAGAAAATTAAACTTTGTCAGAATTGTGTTAGTACGTTTTTGTACACTAACATCAAAAAATTATTATTAATAAAAAAAAATTACCAGATGACAAAAATTTAAAATGTTAACAGTTTTGTAGGGTTATTCTCCACGGTTAGAGTTGCCAGCACTGCCGTTTGCAGGGAATAACTAGACAGCTTTGGATAGTTACTATAGTAGTTCGTTTTGTTTTATATAAACAGTACTGTTGACGCTATAACGTCAACATTATTTTTGGAAATTTTTAGGGTTAAGGTGTAATTTATTGCGATCTAATTCAGGGAGCCTCTTACATCATTTAATTAAAACACGCTTTGTTTTACGAAACGAAGCATAACACTGACCCAGTAATAAGGTCCCAATTGTGTACCACTAAGGTGCAGAATGTGGATGTCAGCATAATACTCCTTCGCAACTTGATCGCAAATCCGCATCGGTAAGGTCAGTGAAGCAATTCTCGGACATTGGAAGATAACATTCAACAAAAATTAACAACGTTTTCCCATAATTGAAACCAAAGGCTAACATAACTCAAAATGACTGTGTATAAAAGCCCGTGAATTTTTGGCAATAAATTAGTATACTTGTATGCTCAAAACGACGTGTGTTGTTGGTCTTGATTTAAAAGTCACCCTTCATCTTAAAACCGACTGTGAGACTGCAGTCGGGAGACCTAACCTCACCCTACACGACTACTCTCACGTTACGCCCTGAGAGTTCTACGAGATCGTCAAGCTAAGAGTACATCTAACTTCGAGATCTTCAACCCCGGATCTGCACGTTACGCCCTCAGATCCATTCCGGAGAAGTACGTCACGCCCTCTCTCCAGAACCTCGAGAACTTCAACTCAGGACCTGCAAGAGACGCCTTCAGGTCCACTCCGGAGATTTACGACAAGCCGTGATCTCCAACTACTACTACTACAGTCTCCAGCCTTACAACCTGGAGACAAGATTCATCTCCGCAGCCACCCATGAGCCACGAGAGAGATCTATACAGTCCATTACCACCAGGATGTATTTATTCCCCTTTTCGGTCTCAGGGAAGGGTCCTGCTATATCAATAGCGATCCTTTCGAAGCGGTTTCCGACGTTATATTGTTTCATGGGAGCTTTCGGTCGTATTTGTGGCCCATTACTTGTGGAGCATGTAGTACATTTCCTACACCAATCCTTCACGTTGTCTGAACCATTTATCCAGTAGAATCGATCCCGTACTTTCCGCAGGATTTTCTTGACCCCCAAATGTCCACCAGACCAATTGTCATAAAGCTTCCGCAATACCTTGTAACGTACTATTTTTACTTACTTATTATTTCTTATTCAAATGCCGGCTAGCTAAAGAATACCTCGGGTGTGGTTGAAAGGGATTCTCGAATTTATGATTATAGCCGTTTAATTAGGTACGTCCCAAAAAAGCTTCACTGAAATACCAATCAACAAAAATACACAAAGTCGAAGTTTACTTAATGCTCGGTCGACCTTTTTTTTTTTTTTTGAGAGGGAGGAAAATCTTCAAAAGACTTCGTACGGGATTCGAGCCGCCTTAGTTACTGGTCTACCACGCACATTCGCGCCGGAACTTCGGATTGCAAGTCCTCAGTGTCCGTTGGAGTTGTCAGTAAATCCTAGCTACGCCGAACGCAACCCGGGCACCCTAAGTGAGTGACCGGGGTTCGTTCCAGGCTTAGACAGGGGGAAAGTATGACCAAGCGATGAGCACTCAATCATCTCAGTTCCCCCCCTAGGATCGGTCGCCTACCCGTTAAAAACCATCCCCCGGATTGGTGTGCATTAGACGAAACCGTCACCTCACATATAGCGTTGAAACCTCTTGGATTATTGGCCTGTGAGTGCCAGTAACGCCCGATATTGTTCTTGGGTACACGCTCATTAAAGCCAGTATAGAAGGATTGAGGGTTGATTTATAAGTAAAAACTGCTTAGAGCGTGCGGAAGGATGGGATAGTAAGGTGAGCGTGAACCGCTGTTCACTCGTTCGTGTTAGGCTGCCGGAGATGGTGGATACCCGTGGGTACCCACAATCTCTTTCTGATGTTTGGCTTGTTAGGTTAAGTTTTCTTTCTGTACTGCGGTCCGAGTGACCGATATTTACGTCTTTCTGCGGTCCTAATGTCCGATATTTACTGCTTGCTGCGGTCCTAGTGACCGACATTTACTGTTGCTTGTAGCTGCGGTCCTAGTGACCGACATTTACTGTGGTTAGGTTCTTCGTTTGCTGCGGTCCGAGTGACCGATATTTACTGTGGTTAGGTTCTTGCTCGATCAGTATGAATGATCTTACGGTTAGGTCGTGCCGATCGTTAGATCGCTCGTAGCAGCACAGGTTAGGCAGTGCGGGCCGCATGGCCACTCGTAGTAGCACTGTGTTCGTGCCCGCCTGAGGAGCTTCGTCGTAGCACAGGTTAGGCAGTGCGGGTCGAGAGACCACTCGTGGTAGCACTGTTGCTTCGTGCGTGCCTGAAAAGACTTCGTCGTAGCACAGGTTAGGCAGTGCGAGCCGCATGGCCACTCGTAGTAGCACTGTTGGGTCGTGCCCGCCTGATGGGGCTTCGTCGTAGCACAGGTTAGGCAGTGCGGGCCGCATGGCCACTCGTAGTAGCACTGTTGTGTCGTGCCCGCCTGAAGGAGCTTCGTCGTAGCACAGGTTAGGAAGTGCGGGTCGAAGGACCACTCGTAGTAGCACTGTTACGTCGTGCGTGCCTGAAGGAGCTTCGTCGTAGCACGGGTTAGGCAGTGCGGACCGCATGGCCACTCGTAGTAGCACTGTTGGGTCGTGCCCGCCTGAAGGAGCTTCGTCGTAGCACAGGTTAATCGGTGCGGGTCGAAGGACCACTCGTAGTAGCACCGGTTATATTCGTGGCTCTACCATTATTACTACTCTTCCTTTCTAGTGCTCGATCCCGGAGGAAACGGGTCCCTTCGAGTGTTATTACATTGTGTGACACCGGGCTCACTAGCTACCTCCTAACTAGGAGAGCCCCTCGTGTGCCCGGCTGCGGTGGCGTCACGGGAAGGACGACACGACATATAATGTGACACCGGGCTCACTAGCTACCTCCTAACTAGGAGAGCCCCTCGTGTGCCCGGCTTCGGTGGCGTCACCACAACATTTACATGTAGTGTGACACCGTGCCCTCTGGCTACCCCGTATAGAGGAGCTCTACTCGAGGTGCTCGGCTGCGGTGGCGTCACTTACACGATACAACATATAACACGTGTTAGTAGGGGTGAGGTGGGTTCGTCGGGACTCGTCTCCTTCTTCTGGTGGTCCGGCTATCTAGGTTCTCTTTTCCTTTCGCTTATGGCCTCGATTCTCGTCTGACCGAGATCGTTTAGCTGAGTGCTCAGATACCTTCTTACAACTTGTCCCTTTTTCGTTCTGAGCGGCTTTCCCGTCGTCCTATACCTCGTTAGTCTGTACTTCTGCGGAGAATTCCTTTCTTTTCATCGTTGACACTTCCTCTCGGTAGCGTTCGTAGGCTCTCTACGTGGTTTCCGCCCGGTCGTTCTACGGTTTGTGTTACGGATTAGTTTTCCCTCACCCCCCCTCTAGTAGAGCTGCAAGAGAATCGGGGAGCACCGACGGGTGACTGTCCCCTCTGCGAGTTTAAAGTCAAGAGACTCTCTGTGGAGAGACTGTAGATCTGGAATATTAGTAGTGAGTGGGGCTACGGCCGTGCCGTGTCCCGGCCGAGGAATCGGAGCCCGTCTCTGTGCCATGAGTTGGCCTCCGTTCCTGAGTTCCGCTTCCTCAGCCCGGGCACCGCAAGCCTTCGTGATCGCTATCGTGAATGATGTGGCAACAAGTGTTGTTATTAGTAGTGTCCCCAGTGGGAGACCCTTACAGCCAATTCCTTGTCCATTTTTGCCGGGAATGTTCCGTGACCCCTTGGAAGCGATCTCGATCCAGGTTTGTCCGTGTTTTCCGGCGTTCAAGGTATTGTTTCTTCATCATGGGTGTCCTTTGCCCGCTCGAAGCGGAGTATGCTTCTCGACGTTCCTGGTTTTGAGGTTTCCTAATTTCCTGAAAGCATCTATTTTGTATTAGTAGACCGGCTGCTTAAAAAAGCTAAAGGGCCCGGCCGACCCGTATTGAGTCACTTCTTAGCCCCGGTAGCCGGCAATTGCCAAGCCGCCGGGTTTACACCCTCCCACCAACTGTGAGGTCCTGTGACTCCCAGGGAGGGATGCTCGGTCGACCTAAAAGGTTCACAATTGGATTACGAAAATATTTACTTACTAGACAAAATGACATAAACATAAAACTGAAACTTAATTATCCGGATTTTTGACTAACTAACTTACCTACTTAATGTGTTCAGATTACTAACACAGAATTTACCTAGGATTATCTTAATTCACAGGGCGATCGATCGATTTTAAATGTTTTAACGAAAAGCCTTTCAAATACATGTCACTTCGCTCGAAACACTACACTCGGAATCGGAAGCTGGAGGTACTTCGTATTTCCTCGTCAAAGGAGGTCCACAGACGAATCGCCTGTCTGGAGGGTGCAGTGCGGGGGTTGTCTGTGGTACCAGGTGGATTACCCGGTCAGAGGGCGCTGCGCAGGGGTTGTCTGTAAAGTCACTAAAAGTCACATTTAGTGACTTTACTTGTCTGGAGCACCACTTGTCACTAACGACAACACTGGTCGTTGATGACAGTGAAATTAACCACACTCCTCTATTGGTTCAATTTTAACGGATTTCACGGTACAATTCACTCACGATTCGTAGTTATATCGGTCCGGCACTAGAATCCAACGCACAGATTTATCGTTCACTCTAATTGAACAATGAGGCGCCTCAAATTTCGGGGTACACTCTCAAAAGTTTGTCAAGACTACAGATTCGAACTGATTTGAATTTACTAATACTAATGTCCAAACTAATGGCCAAACAAATACCAACAAATACCAATCAAAAATAGATGTCTGAGCCCAAGGGCTCAGCCATCCAAACCTTCCCACCACATGATGACGTAGGTTAGGTAGGCTTCTCTCGTTTTCTCCTTCTTTAGGAATTCGAACGACAGGAAGTCTATCATAAATGATTTCCGGCCAAAGCGAGACAGATTCTCTCGTTTGCAATTAATGCACATTTGATAACGACCAAACTAATCGGAGATTCGCACTCAAATTTACAAGACCTAAACTCCAGATAAAAGTTTCTACACGCACTCGTAAGTAACTAAACCGTTGGCTCGCCGCGAGCACAATTTAGGATCGTTCCTCGGACCAAACCAAATGGGATGGAGTGCATGACGTCGCGCCGCGTTACTCAGAATTAGTTGGAATGACGAACGAGAATTCAATTCGTCGCTAATCGGGATATTTAGAAAAACGTGACGTAACAACCTCCGGGATTTTACTGGAGGGAATTACCAACTGCCGTCTTTCCTTCGCCGTCCTGGCTCTCCAGTACGCCTTTTAATAGCCCATGCTCAACTACTATCGAGTCCCACTGTGACCAATAACTCTTGAGTTTTGGCGAGCCGGGTGAGAACTTTTGCCACTCCGGACGCTGTCCTTCTTCTTTCCGTGCCAGAATTTCTTTCAGAACTTGGTCTTTTTCTTGTTCTTGTCATAACGAAGATGGTATCCATTCCTCGGCGACCATGGTAGTTCGGTAGACTTTCTCCGATTTTTCCTAGACCCTATGACAATGAGAACACTCATCGGTGCATGGTCTTCTCGAGAGTGCGTCTGCGTTTCCATGACTCTTTTCAGGGCGATGTTCTATGACAAAGTCATACTCCTGAAGATTCTTAAGGCGGAAACAGACTATCGTCACGTCACGTG
Source organism: Cryptocephalus moraei (assembly GCA_946251905.1). Taxonomy (NCBI): domain Eukaryota; kingdom Metazoa; phylum Arthropoda; class Insecta; order Coleoptera; family Chrysomelidae; genus Cryptocephalus; species Cryptocephalus moraei. The sequence goes on from OX276460.1 coordinate 3,699,172, forward strand.
AGGTCACGTGCTGTCACGTTAACTCACGTCACGGATAAAAAGTGCGGAGTAATATTTCACATGGTATTTAAATGTATTAGAACCAGACTGAGGTTACGTCAAAGTGACGTGAGTTAACGTGACAGCACGTGAATTCACGTGACGTGACGATAGTCTGTTTCCGCCTTTAATTTAGCGAGCTATCTGTCCTTCGGGATTCTTGAACTGGAGGAGCCATTTAAGGGCAGCATGATCGGTCCGGATCAGACACCTCCTTCCACACAAATATTTATGGAAGTGTTCGATGGACTTGACGATGGCCAATAATTCACGTCAGGTGACACAGTAATTCCTCCTCTAGTTTTAGCCTCGCAGCTCTTAGTCTCTGGAAGACGTCCTCTAAGTTTTTCGGATGTCTTTCCAAGGTCTTGCCCATTACGATAACATCGTCCAAATAGACTAGGCACGTTTTTTAAGTCAAAACCATTAACACGCTCTCCATCAGCCTCTAGAACGTTGCGAGTGTAACGTTAATTTTATTATTTTAATTATTTTAATTTGGCACATAATGCCGGCTAGCACATGAGTATCTCTGGGTCGGGTCGAAAGGGACTCAATTTTTGATTATAGCGGTTTAATTAGGTACGTCCAATATGTATATAGTACAAAAATATCGATCTTATACAAAAACCATCGTTAATCCAACAAATCCGTTCGATCTTCATAGATCGTACGTAAATCGGTAACAAGACAAATACTTAAATTCTACTCAAGAAATCCTAAAAACAACACAACTGTATCTGGAACTTACAGATTTGCTTAACTAAATTGTTCAGATTACCAATAACTAATTGACAAGGTTTGATACTAATGAAAGGGTCGATTGTTCGATTTAAACGTTTCAAAATGGCCGTTCAATGGATACCTGTTCACTTAGTGCGTATCACAACACTGATGGTCAAATGCGGTGTATACCCGGATGTTTCCTCGTCCCCGGAGCTCCTGCTTATCGCCTTGTTAGCGAGCTCTGCGCGGGTGTTCCTCGCTGCTTCTCGTGAGGTCCAACGGGGCCGTACTCCCTCTCGGCTCTCAGGTTCGTACGTCAACATGTGCGATCGTTGGTTGAGCAATATCCCAGCGCACACAATTCGCTTGACCGTAATTAACGAAGCGTACAAATTCAGACACTGTCTGTCGTTATCTCGTACCGACACACGAATTCACCACACAGATTTACCATCGACTATTTTAGGACATGGGCCCCTCAAATTTTGGGGTTCTCCAGCCAAAAGTTTGTCAAAAGAATCCTCTCTGAACGCTTTCAAAGACCCGGACCGACTCCCCCTCCGAGTCGTCTCCTCTCCAGAATCTCCCCTTCCTTCTTGACCGGAAGTGACGTTATCACCAATCGCTGAACCTGACATCTCCCTCTTTCTAGACTTTAAACTTAAACTCCGGGCTTTCTAAACAACCCACCTTGCAACTATGAATCTCCCACCATACGATGACTTAGTCACGTACACGTTTCTTCTTCTTCCTCTTAATAATTTCAAGACCGGCTGTAGGTCTTGACGTCTCCGTCAAACGTCTCCGTGCCAAAGTGAGACAGATTTTCGCGTTTTGCAATAATTTATGTACAGATGGATAGTGACTAAAGTAACCGGAGAATCTCGTTCAAACTTAGCTACAGAACTTATGCTCAAATGGTACTACATCAATCTCTCAAAAACTCAGACTTACACCTATTGTAGTTTTCGTCAGAATACGATGGCGACACGGTGTTGCTAGCAATCAAATAAAAGTTACCACACGTACTCGTAAGCAAACAAACATTCGACTCATCTCAAGCACAATTTCGGATCGTGTTTTTGACCAAGCTAATTGAGATGGGGAGTATGACGTAGCGTTGCGTTAATATTCGGATTATTTAAAATAACAACCGAGGATTCAATTTGTTGGCCAATTTGTGATAAGAAGAAACGTAACGTAACACTCCCCCTTCCCCTCTCAAAAGGAAGTCCTCGTCCGTTAAGACATCGAACCAACAACTGACAAACTCCGAACAGACTTAAGACATTCACACCAAACACACAAATATCAAACAAACTCATACTTACACATCGAAATCATGGACAAAAACCAAAATAACCAATCTCAACATGAATAAACAAATACTAACCAACACTAAACCAACAAAGCTACTGCGGACGAACAAAATATCTCTAGAATTACCAACAAACTAACAGATCAACCAACAAAACCCAAATTCTAAGACTTCCGGCGAGGGACGGGCCAACAGGCTATGGCAGAGCCTCTCCGACGCCCAAATGACGAAACATACAGCTCCACACTGCCTCGCCGAAACTAAAATCTCACAGACAGGCTCTTGGTGAAGAGATGACCCACCAGGCTAAAGGGAAGTCGACACACTTGACTCCCTACGGTCTCCACCGAAGATGATCACAAACCAACCTGATTCGGTAAGGAACTGGCCACATGGCTAAGGCAAAGCCGCACCGACGCCCCAAGGACGAAAAATACAGCTTCCCACTGCCTCACTGACACAAACAAATTACAAAAATAACAAACCTAACTAACAAAACGAAATACCAACTAGAAACCAAAAGCCCGAAGGGAAATTCCTAGAAAAAGGGCAGATTGCTCCCTTCGGCCATAAATACACTAACCAAAACCTAGCGACCAACGTGGCGTCCACAGAAACCAACTAAGACAGACCAACGACTAATGAAGAACAAAACCAACAGAAACGGAAATACAGAACGATTCTTCCGCCTTCAACAGATACTAAACACAACTAAACAGTCAAACACACAGCAAACACAACGAACAAAACCTCAGAAACGGAATACTTAACCTAAGTAAACCATTATTCTATTTAAAAACTATTTCGCTTGGTCAGCTATAAGTCGCTAAACCAACGACTAAAAATCTACAGACTAACGACAAACCGGAAGCTAATGACAAACCGGGAACAAATGACCAATACGACGGAAAGGCTTAGGGCAATTTCCGCCCTTAACAGATACTAAATTAAAACACAACACGCAAACACAGAAACATTAAAACAAAACCAACCAACAGAAACGGAAAACTAATAATCAATCAAAATTAAACACTATGTTGGGCTCCACCTATCTCTTTTTGAAACGGGAAGAACTAGGAAAAGAACCCAAAGCATCAGAGTGATTACTAGTCGGTTATAGTCTCGATTTCATCTGTCTGATCAAAATCAGACGTGTCCGGTTTTAAGTCCTTAATATGCCTGCGGCCAAAAGCTCTACCCTTCATCCACTAGCTCATATACCAAAGGTGAGACAACTCTATTTACCTTACAGAGAGGGTATTTTGGTGCCAATTTTTTAGAGAAATGTTTCGAGGCGTCCGAAAGAAATTGGTTCCTTCTCCAGACTTGATTACATTCTGAGAAAGTCAACGGTCGCTTTTTCAAATTATAGCGCTGAGCACTAGTCTCATGCGCCTTGCACAGCCGTTCCATGACTTCTTCGTGCAACTCTGGTAAAGTTGACATTTCCTTGACCCAGAACAGATTATTTTTGATTTGATAAGCATGCGAATTTACACTAGAGCTATAAAAGTTTCCCGATACTGGAACATGACGAACAAAAACTAAATAGGTCGGGGGTAACTGAGTGAGGTCATATTTCGCCAAACGCAAAGCTTGAGCAATTTCGGGTAATTTCTCATCTCATCTTCATTTTCCTGAATATAAGAGGAAATGGCTGTGACCAAAATGCGATTTACTCATTCGGTTGGGTTGACTTAAGGGTGATAGTGGGCGTTGAACCATACCTTCTGAACTTGATAATTGTCAAGAATCTTTTTCATCTCGCGTGATTTGAATCGAATACCGTTATCGAACATGACACGTCCAGGTACCCCAAACAAAACAAAAACGTGATTTTTAAGGTATTGAATGATATTACTAGTCACGGCCGTAGGCATAGGATGAATAAATACAGACTTAGTAAATTGATCAGTCACGACAAGCACATATTGGTTTCTCTTGTTACTAATTGGTAGAGGGCCCAATAGATCCATCGCCTGAAAAGGGAAGCTATCATTTGTTTGTTTTCCTGTGAGACAGGATCGAGCCTTATTTTCGCTCTCCTGGGCTAAACATATCTGACAATTCTTTACGTGTTTGCTAACGGTAGGTCGCATTTTTGGTCAATAATAAAATTCCGAAATTCGAGCTAAAGTTTTGGAAACTCCCAAATGAGTGGCAGTGGGCTCGTCATGATACTGATTTAATACCAACGGTCTCATTGCGGTGGAGATAACTATTTTCCATTCAGACAGATTAGACTCCAAAGGCAGTGGACTAGGAAGATATTTAAAGAGCTTGTCCTGTTCCGCAAGAAAATCAGAATAGTCATCCGGCTGTTCACTGACCGTACGCAACATATCTACATACCAATCATCGGACAACCATTCGGAAAATGAGATAATGTCCATATCACGAGATAAAGCGTCAGGTACCACATTTTGGGTCCCTGGACGGTGGATGACATTAAAATTGAATTGGGATAAGCGTAGGCTCCAGCGTGATAAGTGACCAGAATTGTCGAGCTATTCCAAGGCGGCACAATAGGTGATCACAGTGAACTGCATTCCCTCTACATAACCTCGAAATTTCTCAATCCCAAAAATAGTTGCGGAATAGTTGCGCTCTGCCGTGGTCAAGGAACGACTCGCAAACGCTATTGGGTGTTCCTTACCGTCAATCTTCTGAAAGAGAACAGCACCAAGTCCCACAGCCGACGCATCGGTTTATATATGAAACGGTAAGCGGAAATCGGGAGACGCCAAGATAGGTCCTAAAGTGATCATGGTTTTAATTTGATTGAAGGCCATTTCGCCTGCTGAATTCCATGAGATCGACTGGCCCTTTTTTCGATCACGTAACAGCGCTGAGATGGTGGAAAAGTTTTCCATGAAGCGGCGGTAATAGGAGATCATACCAATAAGTTATGCTTATTGGTATGCATGGTATTGGTAAGTCGCTTAATCTCGGTGGTGTTTTTAGGAGTTTGATAATTAACTATGGCGGAGACCTTATCAGGACAAGTACGAAGACCTTCGTGGTCGACAGTAAAGCCCAAAAACTAAAGAGAGCGACGACAGAACTCACACTTATCCAAATTAATGGTGAAACCGGTTCTCTAATTCGAAAAGTACGTAAGATAGGCGATTGAAATTTAGAACAAATGTAGGAATGATATGTTTGATTGGATCTGATGAATTTGAGAACAAATCTCCAATCCGTTTGGCAGTTATCAATCTGCGGAATAATGGTTAGTAGTGTGACTATGCGGGTTCTAACCAAAAAAACTTTTTTTTTTCGTCAAGGTCAAATTCTGCCCATTTTGGTACCCAAAATACGTGGTTTGTTGCCAATCTCCACATTTCTAACTCAATCCCCATATAATTTTAAATGGGGGTACAACTTTGTGCCCAATTTTCAGTCCGAAATCGCCCCGCGGTGGAATTTCTAACTCAATACGTTAAGGTCCAAAACTGCCCCTTTTGTACCCTCCAATTCTAACGCAACCTCACATATTATTTTAAATGGGGAACAATTTTCGCGCCCAAAATGGTACGCAATGAGTTGTGCCACAAGTATGATGTCATCGGCTCTGTAGGTCAGCCGGAGCGCGCGCCCTGTGTGAGAGAGAAAGATAGAGAGTGAGAGAGAGGGTGTCGTCCACAGGTGGCCGTGGTGAGGGGGTGGGGAGGGGGGTGGCTCAGGGTGTGGGGAGGAGGGGGAGGGGGTTTACATTCCCAATGAGCGACGTCTCGGATCGATAAACATAAAAGGGTATAATCTGTAACTGGATACTTTCTCAATTAGTGTGTTAACGTTGGTCGCGGGAGATGCGACATATATTCGACCTATTTATATTGGTTGCGTGTCTTGTTTATATTTACAGGGGCGATGGAAATATGTAATACATAAAATACTAGTTTTTAGATCTTGGGCCGTCACGGCGGTGTTGTTACGTTGACGCCGGTTCCCACATTAGGATTGAACAAGAGACTGTATTATAGTAATTGATACTGGGCGTATAAGTTTTATACTGATAGAGGTAAAATGTGGATATTCACAGCGCAATTGATAATGATGTACCAACTTAATATAAATAAAAGATATTAAATGGATGTAGCTGATTTCTAGTAATAAACGGTAAAATTGTTTTTGCATATGAGAAAAATTATGAAATACACGTCATACTCTCTTATAATAAAAGATTAATTTGTGTGTGTGTGTGTGTGTGTGTGTGTGTGTGTGTGTGTGTGTGTGTGTGTGTGTGTGTGTGTGTGTGTAAAAGAGCGAGAGAAACTACCTAAAAAATCACCTATTCATTTTATCCAATATATAAAAATAGTTATATAAACTAATGGTTTTATTATTAAATATTCAGATACGTGTATACATGCACCTAATGATTAAAATATTTAGGAAAGCTATCCTTCCAATCTTGATTCGGAAATTGAAATCGATGAGCTCTATCATAATTAGCACGATGGAGGGAATGAATACAAACATTTTCAGTTCTCACCAAGAGAAATAGTTCACCAAAGCAACTTTGACATCAGTAATTTAGATTTTGAAATACATTAGTAATCATTTCATCTGTTCCACAAACATCATGATAATGTTCTTTAACTGCTATCATACTTTTCGCCCAGTAACTATGTGCTAATAGTAACATGAAAAAACATTTCGAAAACTAATAAATTATATTCGTTGATCACATAGTAACGAACCCATAAACAGTACTTGTCTTCTTTGAAACCATTTTTCCAATTAGAAGTGGCGAGTATTGCGTTTCGAATAGGTGGCGTTCCTATATAAGCGTTAATAGCCTGATACTCTAAGCATATTTAATGGCGTGATTCATCATTATGTGCTTCTTTAAGAAGATAATCCCATTTCGCATTTTTGAAATTTTGAATAATTTCTAATTATAATATCCACGGATAGTTAATATGAAAAACGAAGTCTGAAAGAGTGCATATATTTTCACATATGGTCTTTACCAGATCTGCTGTAGTGAGTTTACAGAAGGCATTTGTGAGTGAGTGAGTGAGTAACTGAGTTAGTGGGTAAGTGTGTTTTACAAAAGAGACCACCTGGAAAAAATCACATATTAATTTTATAGTGTCCCCAGGGAAGCGTGTCATAACTATTTGGTAAATAGCGTTTATCATCATGAGGACTTAGTCCGATTTTTGTTTGTTCGATGCTGTATACATTATGGGCGAAGGACCGAATGCCGCGTTGTGTGATCATCACCTCTTTAAAATTCTTTAGACATTGCTCATAGTCATTAAAAGTTAATTTACTTCTAACCACATTGTACTTTACCCCTTTGGATTTTTTGGTGACTTTCCCCACCCAAAAGTTTATATGTGTATATTTTTAATCTGAGTCCGATAAAATGTGTGATTATTTGGATGTTCGCCTCGGCCTTCATCAAACCAGGCTTTTTTTATTTACCAAAGTTATATTGTATGGGTCGTTTTGTGCGTAGTCACTAGTATCGAATTTTGATAAATCTGATTTAATAACTTGTTCGTAGACACCTTCACACCGTATCTCGTAAATAAAACTATCCGTATCGGTATAGATGAGCTTACACTTTTCAGTGCCCATTTTTGGTAACATGTACTGATAATGAAAATAATACATGAATAGTTTTGAAATGTCCAAAATCGACATACCTACATACAAAGGTATATTAAATACCAATTCTGCTGTTTTTAATTCAATAATCGATAACTCTTTATCCAAAATCAGTCTACTATGAAATAGTAGGGAAACAATAATATTTTTGGCTCCGTAACGCGCTCTCCAAGTTTTGGCAACTTTCAAGACACGGTGTTTGCGTATATTCTCCATAGTTTTACCGAATACCGCATTGTTAAAAAGTTTATAGAGAATCTTTAAGAAAGAGGTCGTTGCAGCAGCTCTCAAGTTGCTATTTAGATCGATATATTGTTTTAACCAGGTGCTCTGTTTAAATTTTCAAATTTTGTATATTTTTGTAACCACCAAACCGTTGGCCAGAGCCTGTTTTAAATTCCGATAATGCACAATATACTCTTTCTTATCATGCAAAGTGGACATTAATTTGGAAAATTTTGAGTGTGGAGGTGTGCGGTGTTCGGCGGCAAACGGAAAGTCTTTATGGGTGTCATGTAGTTCCCTGAGATATTGCAAGTCCACTTGAACTATATACCCTTCTGGATTATCGTTTGGAATGGATGTTACATCAAAATTTTCTGTATCATCCACCCATTCGAAGCCTCCATATGGCAAAGGTTCCATCATTACTTTCCCATAAAGGTTATTAATATCCAAATAAAGGATATATTTGGATGGGACACTTGGATCATATTTTTCAGACATATATTTGTTGTTTGCTTCAGAAAAGCGATTAATGCAGGTAGAGATCCCTCCACGGATGGCTTCCTCAATAAACATTCTTTGGTCAATATCACGTAACAATTCCAATTTACATTTTGTGAATTTAAGCATACAGTCCCATGTAAAACCGGGCATTGTATGATACCATGCTGGGTCTAAGTGATGAGTCGCAATGCAATTTTTTCTAAAGTTTTCAAACACGTCTGCCAAAAGTAGGATGTCGGTTTTCAAGTACATGTCCGAATATTGTCCTAAATTTTGAATTTTAAACGTTTTCTACACCTTTTGAGCGTGATCACACTTCTCAAGACTAATGCTTTCCTTTGTCAATTTATTGTAAAAATGCTCAGTTGCAGGTAATTCCGTTTCTTCTAACTTATCAACGTGTGAAATGTAATCGTAACAAAAGACACCTTTTTTCGTTAATAAATAAATTTTTTCATCATCCTCATCATCACACTGAAATTCCCGTTTCATAATTACAAGATTTTGCTTCTCCATAATGGAAACCAATTCATCGAGAGATACACTAAGAATCGATAAATCGAAATTTAATTTTCGTGTCTTGATCGTATTGTGTAAAGGAAATGTATCGTTCCTTATTGTTAGGAAGTATGTACATTCGCCCACATTTGGCTAAATCTCGAATTAAAAAGTGACTATCGTACCCCATCAAATTATGGAACACAATAGGTACCACAAAGAGCTTTTTAAATGAAAGGTTGCATTGCGTATGCGCGTACCCACGAGCTTCTCCAGTAAAGTGATTATGATCCAAAACGACCTTATCCTTGGACGTAAATGGTTTCTCGCAAATGTGACAGTTATTTTTTCGTAATTTTAAACTAGATTTGATATCTACAGGAATAATATTCTTCATTTGCGTCGTAATACATTCTATTAAATCGGACACACAGGCACTTGTTGTTTTATTGTCTGGTCCAGCGCACAACACTACAGTGGTTACACTAGGTGGCGCCCAACATTTCTTGTTCAGTATCGTTACGTTAAGAATTTCTGATTCCGACGCACGACCCTAATGCTCTCCAGGCGAACAGCTGCCGTAAGCTATGTGTAAGTGAGTCAACCCTCGCTACAATGTTACAAAATATAATAAAAAAATAAAGAAACGCCAGCAGGGTGTTACACCTATCTGTATGAGTTGACAATTGAATCTTCAACCAAGAGAGATAATTCAAAGTTTTACCACAATATGTATATGTATGGTTATTATTAACTTTCTTCTGGAGAATTGAAACGACATTATTTTTGTTATTACTTATAAAAGAATCACATATTAAAATGTGCTGATACTTTGACCGGCTTGCTGCAATAGATCTCAATTGGGCCGTGGACGAAAGAAAAGGAAGATTTAATTATTAGGCGGTTTAATCACTCATAATCCCAAAAAATACACTTACAATACATTTAAGTTGGTTAATCTTAGGATCCAAGGAACCAATCAAAGGACATCAAGTTTAGGGAGACAAATGCAAATAACAATAAGTCCGTAAGTTACATATACACAAAATTTTCCAAGACAAATGGAAAGATATACGCAGACAATAAATACTCAAATGTTTGATCGATCAAATAAAAGCAAGGTATGATATAAAGTCTCAATATAAATACTTGATGGTTTTCATCACTCTCACACGCACACACTAAACAACGTAACGGCTCCGCGGCCGTCTCCTGAAGGCGAACAGGTGATCCAACGCAGTACTGACGAAGATGGGCGTTCACGCCCTGGCGTACGAATCCGGCGAGGAACTGCAAGAAAATCTCAAACACAAATGCTTCTCCAAGAAGGAGCTCCAAACTGCCGGTTGCTCCGGCGATGAGCTGACCCTAAAGGCTAATGGAAGGTCGAAAAATCGGCTTCCACTCTCACCGCCGAACGTTACAGGTAAAATCTTACTGGACATCGCAGAACCACTAACTAATAACACATACTCAATTGACTAGGTTACGTCTCCCGAATTACGAAGACCTAACGCAACTAACTAAATCAAACAAAGTTGGGTCTTCTCGGATTATGGTGACCTCCACTTACTAATGAACAATTTAAAAAAGATAATCTCACACTCGCCGGTGCCTAAAGCCCCGGTCTCCTCCCTTGAGCGTCCCACCTCAGAATCCCCCGTCCTCTGACTCTCTCCCAAAAACTGCCCCTTTCTCTACCATCGGCGTTCAGATCTGACCAATCCTCAACCCAAATTCCCTTCCTAGCGTACTGCTACTCAAACGCAAAGGCCACGAACGGTCCACGAGAGCTCGCAACGTACGATCGATATTTCTCGGGGAACGGAAGAAGCCAAATTCTTCTGTGATCGACGATGCAATTCGTCGCCGTTAAGCAAATAAACAGAGGCTGCGACGGAAAATATTATAACAATAACTAGTTCTTACTGGTTAACCTTCTTGAAAATCGCCGTTACATAAACTCAACCAAAAATATTATGGACTAAGTGAGGACTTTATCGCACCCACACCAAGGAGCCAATAAAACGAATCGCAAAGCGCGCTAATAGAATCAAATGTAATTAATTAAGGCTACGAAATTGATAGGGACGGAATGATAACGTAACAGAATCATAGAGTCTGCTAGCACTTGGCGTTCTAAGACGACACATAACACTAATATATCCTTTCCTTTGCCACCCGATGCTGTAGGATAATCAGGATCCGACGCCTCTTTCCAGATGTATTCATCATTTACGAATTGACCCTCAATGTCGATAAGTGGTTCCTTTTTGTCCTTTCCAGCCGAAAGTAGATTGGACTTTCTAAAAGATTTCTTTTTTAATTAACGAAGGATATTCGACCTCGCCAAGGCGGCCTGGATACTGTTGTACCCGGCGTGAGTGTTCCCATTTCAAGTTATTTAAGTGAGAACTTATATGCGCGCGCCTGAGAGAAACAAACGGTCAACTTGCCGTCAACATGATATCTGTTACGCTGCGAGTAATCGTATATGAAAACGCGTTTTATATACTATATACAATACACCTATATGCATATGCGGAGTATAGGCGTGCAGAGTGCCCTTTCCGCCGGTCTCTTTTCAACAGAAAAGGTATATATACAGGGTGTTAGGCGTTTGACTGCCTTTTTTTTAATAGGTGATAGTATTTAGCAGAACAAACAAAAAAACCTTATATAACGGAGGTCCTAAAACCAACCAATACAAAAACCTAAAACCAAAACTTTTTTCACAAAAATGGGTATTTTTACAAGTTATGGATGCTTGAAAATTTTTGGTTTTGGAGCCGAACCTGAAAATTTCAATTTTCAATTGTCCATAACTTGAGTTCTATTCCACTTGGGGCCCTAAAAATTTAGGGGGAGTTTCGGGTGGCCCAAAAGGACCATTTCCTTCATTTTGGGCCATATCTAAAAAAAATTAGAGTTAAATTTACACGTGTCTAATGATAGAAATGTCGGTACAACAAGATATGGGATGGTGGATGCCGCATCTACAAGATACTTAGATAAGCATTATTTCTTATTTCAATTAATGTTCATAATAGTTAATAAAGACAGGTAAGGTTTTTGCCAGGAAGTTGCTCGTTTCCTATTGACTTTCCAAGGTTGTCGAAGTGCTACAAGATTTCGTCTATCTGGGGGCCCATCGTCATTAGGAACATTTCACTTCGCGGTGTGATCGCAAACGGGAAAGTCTGGCGTAAGGCGAGTGTTCAATTAACAGAGGCCGATATTTAAATTTATGTTTTATGAACATTTTAAATCTCTATATATATAAAAATGAATTGGTGTTCGTTTGTCTCGCTTGAACTCGAGAACGGCTGGACGGATTTTGTTAATTTTGATCTTGAAATATTTGTGGAAGTTCAAAGAAAGTTTATGCGACGGGAAACATAAATAATAAGTAACAGAAGTACTGAAAAAGGTACCTTTTGTCATTTGACATTTATAATTAATCAAATGAGAGTATAGTGTCAGTTTGTTGTCAAATAACTAAATGTCAAGTCGATTATTAAAATCTATCATCAGTTTGTCAGTGCGCGAGAACTTTATTGATTTTTGAACCTTCAGTGACAGTTGATATGCGTAAACTTTTAGCAGGACCGTTCAAATATGTACGAAGTAAAGTGATGGTAAAAACGTTTTTCGAGCAGTCAAAAACGAGCAACCCACAACTGGGGCGGGAAGTTTGAATTGAGGACAGAAATCGATGATTAATCTTGAAAGTTTGAATTGGGGACAGAAAACGATGACTGGTCTTGAAAAAAAAACTATTTTTATAATGAAACAAATGTAAGAGAATCTGAAAATGAAATTTGTGGCTCAGCCGGGATACGAACCCGGATCTCCCAATATCGCGTCAGGTGTTCTACCAATTGAACTACCGAGACACCTATCAATTTCATTTTCGATGATGAATCGCAGAGAAAACGTACAGAGATACAAAGGTAACAGGAAAAACGCAAGCCAAACGCAAACACGTGGGACGATCAAAATCTCACCTCAAACTATGTGTGTGAGTATGTGAGAGTAGTTGAAGCCGATTTTTGAGAGTCGAGGGTAGACCACCCACCGTACATTTAATAGCGAAATCAAACCTATCTCAGATAGATGGCGGCCGATAAGGAACGTTCAATCTACCATCGTTTACATATTCAGACTAAATATGGGTAGGTCAACCTCCCCCCTCAATTGGTCCTGTACCTAAGTTAATCCAAGGTCAGAACCAATACTTGTCTGTGACAAGCCGTACGTTATCCGTATTTTTCCGTTGCGTCTGATATCCGTTTCCGTTCTACCGGCCGATACGGGCGCACCCGAATTCCGAACCGCGGTCAGAAATAGATAAGGTGCCAGTAGCGGACCACTAATCCCTTATCCGAATTCCAAACTCGACGTGTGGTACCTACCCTACGCTCTACTTGCGTACAAACCGACCCGGGGACCGACCGACTCAAACTTCAAAAACATTTTGAATTACATTAATGTACATATAACATATTCTTTGATATTACGTAGAATATAAAGAAATTTTCATCTAGAAGCACTTGTCATCGACATCATAGTGGTATAAATGGCACATTCTTTCACTTCCGTTATAACTTAGTAGGGCAAAATTTTGTACCTATAACTGGATGCTGCTAAGATTCTTAAAAGATTTCAGTGCAAAGGCGATGATAGGGCGGGTGGGTTTAATATAACGGATACAATTGTCTCGATCGCCCAGGTGTCTTATGTCTATGGGTTGGGGCCGGTTCGGAATTCGGAAAGATAGTTAACGGAGGGTAAGGGATGTGGTTCCGAATTCGGAGTGGGTATTAGGAAAAGCTGACCATAGTTCGGAATTGTAATGCGACCGATACATTTAATTGTGAACGTTACCGACAGTTAGATTTATACCGACCGAATTATTCATTATTTGTTACGTAACCGTCCGATTGTGAACGTATTACCGACCGATAAATGTAATTGTGAACGTTACCGACCGGTAGATTTAGACCGACCGACACCGTCAGATTGTGAACGTACCACCGACCGAGTTATATGTAACTGTGATCGTTCCGCCGTTACATTAAACCGCCCGAACTCTGTTATATGTTACGTAATTGTCCGTTACCGACCGATATATGTGAGTGATCTGTAGTACCGTGAAAATGTCCGTGTCTCCGAACCGCTATGAGTTAATTTTTCCCTCGTTGTGTTAGGGAAAAATTAATTCACCACGATCCTCCGCTCGCTCTCTCGCTCTGTCCTAATGTAAAAGACCGTATTACCGAATATTAGACACTGCACGTTTTCCTATGGTCTGTATCTAGCTATTTCTCTTTCATTGTGAAATTGTTAGGATAATTTTCCGTTTTCCCCATTTTCATTACTTAGAGTTTTTAGTTTTTCATATTTCAGATCTTAATTTTATTGTTTGCAAAAGTATTGTAATTTTCCGTTTCCGCATTTATCGCTTCGCCGCATAATTTTCGATCTTTCCGATTTCATGTAAATTAACTTTTATTTCTCTCCCACTGTGATAATAATAATATTTTCGTATTTGTGTGTGTTCTTTTCGAAATACACAACTAAGTGCAAATAAGTTTTTGTACCTCCCCGAGCCTCAGTTCTACGACACCAACAGGTGTTAATCGTACGAATTGTTATCACTGCCGTTTGGGAATAAAATAATTTAGGATTTTCCATTTTGAGTGTGTGTTTCATTTCTACGGACAACCCTGGTAATTTCCTGAGTTCGTAAACTACCCAGACATAATCCCGAGGGAGAAAACCCTTAAAAATCTGGCGCCCGAGCAAAACCGTGAAACCGACTTTAAACCGTTTACCGAACTCCCGAACTCCGTCTTAGTGCCAAATCACTCCAGTAACCGCACCAAGCGCATTACAACATCTCCTTTTTGCTGCAAGGCTAATCTGGGCCTGACCTACAGTTTAACGTGGGCTACGAACCACGGTCCTCGAGCACGGTTGTACCCCCTAAGGCTCTCACCCCAGGAACCTAAAACTAAATGATGTTCAAAACAAACACAGAACGTCTTCTTAGTTTATGCCCTGCGTCTTTTCGTTTTGTCTCTCTGAGTTTAACATTTTTAGCACGGATAAATAGCTCGGGAACTCGACATATATTTGTCTCTTTGCGCACGATGACGTAGGGTTTATCTCATTTGGAACTACCTCTACCTCACGTGCAAATCGCACTGACGACCAGCGAGAGACAGATAACAGTAACATTCGTATTGGTATTGGTGAAGAATTTGTCTACGTTTGATAGAGTGGACTGTACCTATATTATATCTTTAGATATGCTTAGAATGGATCGAGTTCGGACACATCAAATACAACAGCAACGAGCACGACATAATGAAGCGATTCCGCAGACGCAGTAGTCCTGTAAACCTGAAACGAGTAGCATTCCACTACGACTCGGAAATAGATTATTGGGTGTGCCGACCAATTCGTACCGATTGGAGAAATGACAATAATTTATCAATATTGTAAAGCGTTAAGATACACCGGTGAATCTACTGGATTATGTTGTGCTGGTGGTAAAGTAAAATTGCCACAATTGTTCCCACCACCAGATCCATTACGCTCATTAGTTTCTGGGGTGGGAAATGACTCTAAACATTTCTTGGCCAACATGCAAAATCATATTTATTGATTTCAAATGACGTCGTTTGGTGCAACGCATATTGTACAGGAAAATTTCATTCCTACTTTCAGGGTAGTTTTTGATAAATTGTTTATTAAAAATTTAAAAAGATAATATACAATTGCAAATACGAGGACAGTTTGTGGAATCAACTTGGAGTTTCCCGGTTTCGCGAATGGGGAATTATACGTCACGTGTTCGCGAGTCTTAAAACTATTATCACAGACAATTCATTGATCTGTGCTATTATCTTTATATATTCACGCACCGCAAAAAAAGACAAAAAATAGTACATCAGAAAGCCTTAAATTAATTACGTGTATAACTCTGTTGCATTTAATTTAATGTGAATAAAAATTTTGTATTAAGTTTTGACCATATTTTTCAAAAATATATGTAGATGATAGGAAGTTCACCAGGTCATCTATAATTTTCATTTATCTTTTTTCTTTAAACATTTCGTGGCATTGCAACACATGCCGGATACGGCTTGAAAGAATATAAAAAATTATTTTCTAGTAAAATCCGGAAAACATCAAAATTCAGTGTCAGATGAAACAAACCGCGGCCTTTTACTTAAAAATACATTAACATAACATTAACAACAGTAACATAGATCGAAAACACGTTCCCGCCGGGACGTAGTAAAAGTTGAAGTAAAAGTTAGCAGGAGGTTATCCGAAGTTCTGAAACCGGCAAACGTTCTCAGGCAAGGCTGTCGCTGTTGCCACTGATAAAGTACCCCCCCCCATTTTTTGGTTTACTTGCCTATAATTATATTGTGTAGATCGCGGATTCAGTGGTTTGTTGAAGTCGTGTCTATCACCTAATCGCGATATACGGTTAGTAACGGGTCAGCTTGTCTACCTGTGCTCGAAGTTAGACAATAACTTTATAAAAGGCCTATTCATGTTACACCGTGCCGGGGACGGGCCGCCGTGCCACGGACTGGACACGGTGAAACATTTATAGCATACTTCTGTATGAACCAATTCATGGTTGACCGGGCCGAGTCCGTGATACGGTCGTGGCACGGCCGGGGCACGGCACCGAAATGTCGGTGGGTATTGTTTCCAGGCCGGAGGCCGGCGACAACGAGACGTGACATAGTGAGATAAGCAGTAACAGTGAGAGCAGCAGAAAACAGCAGAGCAAAATGGATGAGGAAAAATTGTTAGAAAATGTACGCATGTACCCTGTACTCTATGATATGACTCACCTTAAGTATTTGGATAAGAAACACAAGACATTAGCTTGGGAAAAAATAGCAGGAGAAATAAACCAATCTGGTAAGTAAAAATTTTATTTTTAGTCCACAAAAAAAATCTTTATTTACATTTTTCTTATAGCAAGCAATTAAAATGTACCTACTACTTTCACCATAGTCACATTTTACTTATTTAAAATAAATTAGTCAATTTAAATTCGTATTACATCTCGCTGTAGAAGCAAAATATTCTTTAAAAATTTCTCTTACTGCAAATGCATCATTAGCAGGTCTTCCTGGTGGATTTCCTATTGAATTTAATAAATGTGGTTGTGAACCTTGTATGCTATGGTTTATTAGTCCTGTGTAATCTTTTTGCTCGCATAAAAAATTATGGATAACGCAAGTAGATAGAATGACATAATCAACATTTTCTGATTTGAGTTTTATTCTTCTGCAGAATATTCGATACCTTTGCGTCAAAATACCAAAGACATTTTCGACAAGTCGCCGGGCCATAGATAGTCTGTGATTGAAATTACTTTTATCGGCATCTCCTGTTGATTGATTTCCTGGATATGGCCGCATTAGATATGTCTTCAGAGGAAACGCTTCGTCGCCAACTATTACATACGGTGCAAACGTCATGGAGTTGGGTAAATTTTTGCCTGCAGGTATATTAAGCGTGCCGTTTTCTAAACGCTTTCCTAGGTTAGAACATGCAAATATACCGCCATCACTGTTTCGTCCATAAGAGCCAACATCAATTGCAACGAATTTATAGGATGCGTCTACTAAAGCTAACAACACAATTGAGAACGTGTGTTTATAATTATGATATATAGAACCACTGTTGGCAGGGGCTTCAATAATAAAATGTTTGCCATCTAATGCACCTATACAATTCGGGAAACCCCAAAGTCTTTCAAAATCTTCTGCAATCTCTTTCCACCTTTTTTCTGTTGGTTGGGGTAAAAAATCTGGTATAAGTCTTTTGACGATAGATCGACACGTGCTGTGTACAATTTCGCTCACAGTTAAGTGGCCCAATCGAAAACTATACGAAATCGTTTTAAATGAATTATTCTATTGTTCGTACATGTATTGAAATATATATGTATATTATCTGTACTTAATTGGTTTTTAATTGCATTGTTTCAGCGGACACATGCAAAAAAAATGGGGAAAATCAATACAAAAAACATTTAAATAAACGTAAATGCAAAAGTGGTCAAGGTGCGACAATTACAAAAAAATACAAATATGAAGAAAATCTCAATTTCTTACTGCCACATGCAGAGGATCGATGTACGATAACGAATATCGAATCTGAGAGCGAGAAGATCCAAGAAGAAACAGAAGCGATGCAGTCACCACAAGCTTTTGCGCCCCATGAACCTGAAATGTTTAACACCGACAAGCAGCAGCAAGAGACACGAGTCAATTTTCAACCTAACATGACACCATCTACTGATTATATGCCAACATCCCAGTCAACTGCACAACTCAGTCGTTCCCAAAAGCGCAAACGACGTTTAATTCCACAACCCCAGCCCTCTGCGTCCAACACTTTAAGGAAGTACATCATAAAAAACAATGAAGAGGCTAAACAAGATATTCATCCCATTGATGCCTTCTTTACCGGCTTAGCAGCCACAGTAAAAAAAATTTCTCCCTACCATCAGCATGTTGCAAAAGGGAAAATATTTGCAGTAGCACAAGAATTAGAATATGAGCAATTGTCACCAGCACCCTCTTCTTACACATCCCCGATGAGTGAAACATCGTCATCGACAGTGTACACCCTACGTAACACATGTACGTCCAATGTACGTCCATTGGACGTCCATGTAGGTCCCGAAGGACGTCCATTGGACGTCCAGATTTGGCCGCTGGACGTCCATCGGACGTCCAATGGACGGTACGAGTTCACAAATCTGGACGTCCATTGAACGTCCAGAATAGGGCTATTCTACGTCCAGTATAGGTTCGACCGGACGTCCATTGAACGTCCAGAATAGGGCCATTTTACGTCCAGAATAGGTTCGACCGGACGTTTATTGGACGTTTATCGGACGTCCAGGATAGGTCCAGTTTACGTCCAAAATTTATTTTTTTCGTTACATCGATTGGTTATTATTTATTATTGGATAAAATTGTTTTTACACATTATTCTCATTTCATAAAAAAATAAAGTTAACTTAAATCAGACGTAATGTAAAAAAGGTATATTTTACATGCGCAGCTTACAATAATAATTTTAATAAGTACTATACATTTTAAAACATTTGTACCAAGCATATATAATTCATATACAAATACAAAATAGACACAAAAATCATAAAAAATATATACATTCACATGTAAATACAAAATACACACAAAAATCATAAGTCTCCTTTTCTGTAAAACAGGCAAATGGTCCTTTCTTTACGCAGTCTGAAACAAAAATATTGCCAAATTAATTAACTAGGTACGTCACTTGTAAGTCTTGTTATAAAACAACGAACTAACTATAATAAATAAATTTGTCAATCATAGTAAATATCTAATTTAATGCAGTCAATGTAAGAAAAAAATTATAACTGTAGCTCAATTAGAAACCGAGAATTATTATTGAATATTCGCTAATTGTTTATATATAAAGATTAAGTGTTAAAATTTCGAGTTTTCTGGTTTTGATCTAAATTGACTCAACTAATTATAGCACTTACCGTGTTGTAGAAGTCACAATCGCAAATCACAATCACAAAGTCACAAACAGGATTTATTATATATGTGTGCATACACTTATATTTATTTGACAACTACTGTTTATATAAAACAAAACGAACTACTATAGCAACTATCCAAAGGTATCTAGTTAATCCCGACAAACGGCAGTGCTGGTGACTCTAACCGTGGAGAATAACCCTATAAAACTGTTAACATTGAAAATTTTAGTCATCTGGACATTTTTTTTAATTTACATTCGAGGGAGGATTGGAGATTGTCTGTTTTTTATTAATAATAATTTTTTGATGTTAGTGTACAAAAACGTACTAACACAAGTCTGACAAAGTTTAATTTTCTATTGGGGACTTCTTTCAGTAGCCTTAATTAATATACTTTTAAGGTTATTCTTCTTAGAGCACCTTTTCGACGGTAATTTTTTTAGCTGTCAATTTTTCGAAGATTTATTTTCTTGGGAAATTTTACTCCTAGTCTACTCAACCCGCACATTTATTAACATAAGTAATCGGACGTAAACTGGGCGTTCAATGGACGTCCACTGTGGACCTAAAACAGACGTACATGTAGGGATCTAAACTGGACGTCCATGGGACGTCCGCTGTGGACCTAAAACAGACGTACATGTAGGGACCTAAACTGGACGTCCCATGGACGTCCGCTGTGGACCTAAAACAGACGTACATGTAGGGACCTAAAATGGACGTCCATTGGACGTCCGCTGTGGACCTTAAACAGACGTACATGTAAGGACCTAAACTGGACGTCCCATGGACGTCCGCTGTGGACCTAATTTGAACGTGGAGGTCTGGGACGTAAAATGGACCTAAACTGGACGTCTAATGGACGTCCGTTAAGGACCTAATCTGGACCTGGACGTACGGGACGTAAAATGGACCTAAACTGGACGTCCATTGGACGTCCAGTGTTACGTGGGACAGTGCCTCCAACACCGACGCCTCCAATATGCATACCTCCCGAACAGAGTCGTGCGGAACTAACAAATGCTGAAACGACGCTTGCGGAACCGCAGCGTCTGGAACCGATGCCTTCGACATCAACCAATATATTAGGCAATAATATGTCTGCTTACTTTTCACATTTTAAATAAATCTGAATATAGTGAAACATTTCAATATTAACTATATAAATATGTACTTATATCTTAAAAACATTAATTTATAATTTACCTGAGACAGACTGCCAATCGTTCAATGGGAGATATAGGCTTCTGAAATTTTGAATTTTGTTTGGTTAAATCAGGTTTGACTTTCTCAAATAAGACACTAAAGCATTCCTTAGACATTCTAAAATAACCGTAAAATTTGCTCTCATCATCTATCAATTCTTTATAGAGCGTGACGAATTCTCCTTCCGATTCTCGTTTTCTCCAGGCTGGATGTACAGCCCACCTTCTTTCTGTACGTTTGATTTGCCTTTCCATTGCCTCTTCATCAAGAGCTACTGCAATAGCTGCCAACTCAAGTTGTGAAAATTCCATCCTAACACGTCTTATCACTAAAGAAAAAAATAGAAAATAAAAAATAAAATGAAAAACATCTACTTACCTGATATCGAATCGGAATGACACTTGACAACACTATACATATTCTGATAACCTCCGGTCTGGTCGCTGGTCGTGCAAACTCAGCCCGGTGTAGCATGAATGACTAACCTGGCCAGCGCACGGTGGAAACGATACGGCACGGGCACGGCCCGTCCCCAGCACGGTGTAACATGAATAGGCCTTAAACCATATGTGGCGACAACCCGTCCGGCATCCGACGAAAGATGTTCCATGTTCTCTCTCGTCCGCCAGATGACAACCAGACAAACGGGGATTCGAGTTCCGGCATTGCTCTCCACTTCGATTCGCATAATTCATATGCAATAAGTCAGATAATGATACAACTGTGAGCAGAATCCTTTTACCACATCCCACACGTGTTTTGTCGTCAGCGTATATCGTCTTCTATGTTACTGGTATATCTTTCCCGTGATTCTTTTTGTGCTTATTTTTCTGATTATATTGGTTTCTTTTTTCTTTACGTATCTCCAAATTTTATTTTGTAGTTGCTTGCAAGTAGATACTAGGGGCTTTTTGGTTTTCTTTTATTATATGTGCTATTTCTGGATTCCATCTCTTTAGACTTCTCTTATTTGCTTTCCTTTTCTCAAGTACCTCATCTCCTACCTTTAATACTGATGTCTTAATTTAAAGTAAATTTAATTAATACCAAGAGTAGAGGGAAAATAAGAAATCTGTCACAGATTCAGATCCAGGTCATTGACCCCACCCCCTCCCACTTTCTTTACACCACTTCTTTCAGCCGTAGCCTCAACCCTTTACATCCCGACTTTAACTTTTAACCTTTAACCCCACCCTTCTTAACCCCTCCTCTACCCCTGACCGCTAACCTTTAATCTCCAACGAGTTGAAAAAGGGGTGGAGATAAGAAAGTTACTTTGCTGAAGCTACTAATACTTTTTAGGGAATATTAATACCTGCTCAATATGAAAGGGTCGATGGTGTTTATTTTTAAAAGTGGGTTTGTGGTGAAATGGTCAGGAGTCATGAATTAGGGATTAAAGGTTATTGGGCAGGGGTAGAAGATGATTTAGAAGGGTGAGGGTAAAGGTTAAGAGTTAAGGTCGAGGGGGTGAAAGAAATGGGGATGGATGGGAAATCGAACTATACTTAAGATTACAATTTGTTCGGTACGTCCGGACTAACTTATACCTGCGCGAAGTGGGCGTCGACGTGGTCGTCGGAGACTTCCCGCAGCGTCGGTGGATCCCACTTCGGCTTCTGGTCCTTGTCGATCAGCAGCGCCCTCACGCCTACAAAACGGGACAATTTTAGGGGTTCATATCATAGACATAATACTATATAGACTACGGATCGGTATAAGGTATATGTGTAATAGATCATTCGACGCGGAATGCAAATCTGAGAATTTTTTCTGCTAAGAAATATTGCAATTGTTATTAACAAAAAAACGAAAAATAAAAACGCTCTTTAGATTTTCTGATGACAACTCAAAAACCATAAGAGATAGAGGAATTCACAAAAAAGATCTTTAAAGAGGAGGAAATTCTAGATAGAAAGGTCTCGACTCCCTAATTTCTATCTCTAATATTTATAATTTTAATTTGTTGCTGAAAGTAAGGCTCCGCGCGACCGTTGCGGCATTAGCTCGCCGCCTCTGAAGCGACTAAGTCATAGAAAATAATTTTTTAAGGTACTAAGTATTAGTTTAAAAATTGAAAACAAACTTTATTGTATTCTATACACTTGAAAGAATAAAGTGCCGTTGGAAAAAAAATTTAAATACATTTTTCAAAAAGCTAGCCTATTGTTAATGAACTAGTAATTTTCGTACCTCCGTCTCCAATGATAGTAAGCTAAATGTTTGAATAAATTCTCCATAAACATTTTGCTTCTTGGAGTCCTTTCTATGAGTGTACTCAATAAGGTGACGTCATAAAATTATTCAAAATTTCTTTATTTAGTTTACAACGAATTTTTAAAGTCAACAAAAAACGCAAAATCCAGAAATTGTTGTTAGAATTTTTTTTTCTTTTATAGATTATGATATGGCTGTTTTTATATTCACACTAAGGAAAAAATAATAGTGGAAATTTTTTTTGCAGCTATTGGTTTAAGAATTGTTTATAAATAAACGGCTTAGTTTAATATTTTTGAAAAAAATTTTTTCCCATTCTATTGTCTAGGATTAATTATGATTTTTCAAATAAAAAAAATTTCTTAAAAAAATTTGTTTAGTTTATAATCATTTCTTTAATGTTTACATTATTTAAATAATTAGTTAAGGAATAATTTTGTTTTTAAAAATCATTATAAGTGGCTCTTTATAGAATAGGAGAAAAAAAATTGTTTTTCTATGTTTTTCTTGGAGTTATTACTAAAAAATCTTAACTTGTTTAATATATATATCGCTGGACACTAAATTAGGTGTCTAATTGTAGAATTATTGTATTTGGTATTCGTATGAAATAAATTTTACTTTTTTTGAAATTCCATCTACTTTCCGAGTTATGAATGACTACATTTTTGAAAAATTAAAAATCCATAACTTGCTTAATATAAATCACAGGACACTAAATTTGGGGTTGTCTTGTCTTGTCTTATTAAGTTAACGTCGCTTTTTCGCTGCTATGGCCAATTTGGACGGGACCTACAGTTTAACGTGGGCTCCGAACCACGGTCCTCGAGCACGGTTGTACCCCTTAAGGCTCTCACCCCAGTTGATCCACTCCGTGCTCTACCGACTCAGGGTGTGTGTATCCTAGTCCCGCCCTCCTACAGGATATCCGATCCTATCCGGCCTGGTTACCGGCGTGAATAGGAACGGGATTTTGGATATATTTTACACACTTCCCGCAACAATCACAACATCCATGGATTACGTGGGATTCGAACCCACGACGACAGTGATCGCCTGACTCAAAGCCAGCGCCTAAACCACACGACCACCGCCGCCCCAAAATTTGGGGTTTATTTGAAGGGGATTTAATGTAACGGAAAACGTTCAGTAAGTTTTAGTTCTTCCCTTTAATACTAGAAAGTAAGCAGTTTTTAACTTGTTCATTATACATCATAGAACACTAAATTCGGTCTCAGATTGTAGAAAATTTAGTGTTCTATTGAAAACATTTTAAAGCCATTTCAAAATTTATGCCACTTTCCTTAAATGAATAAAGTGGATAATTCACGACTCGCTTAATATCTGCTTCACGATACACTAAATATGAGGTGTAATCGAATGAAATTCAATGTTTTATCGAGAAATGTTCAATAAGATTATAGAATTCCCCGAAAGTTACAAACTAGGAACATTCTGAAACGACTAAATTGAAAATCAACAACTTACTCGAACGATATCATCGAACACTAAATTCCGTCACTGGTAGAAGATTTAGTGTTCTGCCGAAAAACGTTTTACACCTTTTCCGAAAATCCTACTACCCTCAGAATTACAAATTGGTATGTTTTTCGAAATATGATAACTCTTTTAATATTCGACAAAGGACACTAAATTTCTTGTTTAATACGCGAGGAAAGTGTGTTGACTCTACGATCAACATAAAAGAGAGCTAAGTAGGGTTGTAGGGATTTAATAGGGAATTTAAGGAACATACTCTCCAATTAGGGATTAATAACCATTAAATAGGGAACTAGAGCAACTAGTTATTAAAACATCTTAGGTGAAATTTCCACTTTAAGTAATCAAACATTAATTAGAACAACTTAGTCAGGAAAATAATCTAGTGTGCTTGCTGATAAAGTAATCAATTATTAAGTAACTAATAACTATTAAAGAGGGTATTAAAACAACTGAGTAGCTATGGTGAACTAATTTTGGGAACTTTTCAACACTTTTTGTTTTACAAACAGAGAATAATCACTGACGCAGCTTAGGTAACAAGGTTGTAATGAAGCCCATTTTTAGAGAGTTGAGAGTAGACCACCCACTATACAATTGATCGCGAGATCAAACCTATCTCAGATAGATGGCGGCCGATAAGGCACTGTTCAATCTACCATCGTTTAAATACCAAGACTAAATAAATATAAACCACTCGCCCCCTACGGCGTTCTCTGCCCGAGTTAATCCAAGGTGAGAACCACTACTTATTTCCGTTATTCGTATTTATTCGTTGTTGTCTGTCTCCGTCCGACCGACCGATATTTGTGATTGTCTGATTGTGAACGTACCGCCGACCGCCGCTATATGTAACTATTTGTTATTCGTTACGTAATCGTCCATGATCTGTGCTTGTCACCGCCGTTAATTTTAAGACCGCCGAATTCTCTGTTATATGTTACTGTGAAAGTACCGCCGTTGTCTGTCCACTGTAATCGTCACCGCCGTTAATTTTAAGGCCGCCGAATTCTTTGTTATATGTAATTGTGTGCGTATCACCGCCCGATAAATGTAATTGTGAACGTTACCGCCGTTATATGTTAGACCGACTGAACTATTTGTTATCTGTTATGTAATCGTCCATTACCGACCGCTAATAGCAAATGTTTTGCTATTCTGTCTGCATGTGTTAGCTTGTACGTCGAACCATTTACACCCGTCTCTCTCAGAACCGCTACGAATTATTTTTTCCTTCGTTGTAGGGAAAAATTAATTTTCCGCTGTCCTCCGCTTGCTCTCTCTCACACTCTCGCTCTCTCGTAATAGCCGCACTACCGAATATTAGCCACTGCACGTTTTTCTATCGTCTCCGTATTTAGCTATTTCTCTTTCATTGTGAAATTGTTAGGATAATTTTCCGTTTTCGCATTTTCGATTTGTTAAACTACTTTCTTCTCTTCTCACTGTTATTTAGAATACATTTTATTTCTCTCCAACTGTGATAATAATAATATTCTCGCATCCGTGTGCTTCCTTTTCGAAATACCAAAAATAATTGTAAATAAGTTTTTGCCCGGTTCCCGTTCGACGACCTAACGCCGGCAGGTGTTAGCCGTATGTATTGTTTTCCTTCGCCGTTTGGAAATAAAATAATTTTAGGATTTTCTATTTTTGAGCGTGTGTTTCATTTCTACAGACAACCCTGGTAATCTCCTGAGTTCGTAAATTACCCAGGCATATTCCCGAGGGAGAAAACCCTTAAAAATCTGGCGCCCGAGCAAAACCGTAAAACCGACTCTTAAAACCGTTTCCCGAACTCCCGAAATCGGTCCCAGCGCCAAATCTCACAGGTAACCGCACATAAGCGCGTTACAAGGTTTTGGGATATCTAATTCAACTAAAAAGCACGTCTTATTTTATTACGAAGAATGACAACGCCGACCGAACATCAACAAATCAAGTTCAAATCACATAATTAACCGAGTAAGCATAACAAAGGCGTTTACGGACCGTGATAGCAAGCGCTCCGGTTAAAGTCAGTTTCTGCGACACTAGGTCATTGTAAGAAAACAAATAACGTCTCATTTAACCAATGTAATTTGAATATGTATAAAAGCCTGTGAATTTTGGTAATAAACCAGTATACCCTAGTATGCTCAAAACGACAGTGTGTTGTGATCTTTCTTCACACCACTTAACCCGACAAACCATAACCTAGCAAACTCCAATTCGGAGAGTACGTTACGCCCTCTCTCCAAACTACAAGAACTTCCAGAACTTCAAAGAGATCACGTCACGCCCTGATCTCTGACTACAAGAACTTCAAGAACTTCACTCTCTATAGAGATCATTGCACACTTCGTTCAAAGTGTGACATCAGAATTTCGTAACCATAGCAACTGTTTCTACACAATTTTTTTGGGAAAGTTTTCAAGTAGGTGGTAATCTACGTAAGCGAAATTTCTTAACTATCAACTGTGAAAAATAAGAAACATTTAAGTATGCAGTTTTCTTGTATATAGAAGAACACTTGATATGTTATGAAGGATGGAAGAAAAATGTGATATATTTCGGAGGTGACACTTCACTGTATTTCAAATTTGATGTCATCTGTCAGAAAGGATGACAATGACAGTTTGTGAACCAATTAGAAGCAAAAGAATTAGAGGCGTGGTCGTGAAAGCATGAGAGAAGGGAAAAGCAAGGGTAATCTGTTATGTCGTAGTCGTTTCTGATTGCTTAACAAATTGTCATATTGTCAATGTCGTACTTCGACAAGCGGTACCAAATTTAAATTAGAATGAAATGTCACCTCCGTAATAAATCACGTTTTTCTTCCTTCCTCCACAACATATCATGTATTTTGAAGTGAAACTTCTATGCGCACGTTGTATACATTGGGATGGGGTGTTGGTCGAAAAACCGCGTCACGCGTGATAAGTAATCCGAGGACAAAGCCGTGTTACCAGAATGCGCGTAAAGTGAACCTCTTCCATCGCGCCCGCGAACCGAGCCAATCGCCAAATCGTTTACATGTGCTACCAAAGAGGTCAACGTGGCAACACCGGAAAGCGTCGAGACTTTCGGACAGCTGACACCTAACCTAACCTCAAACGGCGAGAAACAATAACTTCGAGCGGCGACAAAACGGTGTGCTGTATTGTTTAATTAAATGAAATGTTGAAACAAAACACCACAATTGCCTATTTTCGAAGACGAATTTCTTAGTGTTTTCGTGAGTAATTTTTACTCGATTCAAATCCTAAACGTAGTTCGATGCTTGAACTAAGCGATGACATTAACTTCGCTTCGAAATAATATCGAGAAATATTTAGAGACAACGTTAGAGGTTATACGTCAAAGTGACTCGCTTTCGGTTGGACGTTCAAACTTGAGTAAAGCGTTTGACCTGAAGAAATTCAACTCTAGGCGTACAGACTACAATATAGTTATAGAGCACAGCGCTCTGCATAGTAACGTTCAGAAGTACATTTGATAAAGCTCCTTATTCTTGCGAGTGGAAGGAAAAGATAAAGTGAGGTTAGAGTAGTAGCACGTGGTATGGGGGTAGAATCCCCAGGGGGTCCTGGAGATCCCCGTATCCATACGTCGCCATCTCTAATAGACTACGTTTCTCGTTATTTATCGGAGGAATCGCAGAAGACCCTCAGGACATTACATCAAGTCTCCATCAACAACAGTCCCGCAGTCACTTCCTTGGAAAATGAAATAACCTCGCTTATTATGAAACATTCTACCGACATACATCTGCTGAGAAAACTTGAAGATGTGCTGAACAAAATAACATCTGTCAAGCGCCGAAGAACTGAGTTCAATGAAAAAGACATAGGTCCCTTCACTGTCATCGTCGAGAAAGCAGTACCATCAGAGTTCCGATCAGGTATGATCCATCCCATGGACCTGGGGAAAAAACTTTTTTCTATGGGAATTACCAATGTCAAATCAATTGACAAGAAAGGAAGAGGCACATTGGGGGTAACGTTTCCCCTTGATGCCAACAAATTTATGAAGAATGAAAATCTTCTCCAAGAGGGCTATGCACTTTATATCCCTCAAAGGCTCGTATCATCGAAGGGAATTATAAGGAACATTGGTTTCACTGTATTTCCAGAGGACATCGTGTCCTACGGTCTATCAAAATCCAGAATCATTGAAGCAAGGAGATTAAACAGAAGGATCCAGGACGAATCCGGAAATACGAAGTTGGTACCATCCACGACATACCTAATTACCTTTGACAGCAAATATCGCCCAGAAAGTATCAAGCTGTTCTCCTGTGAGGCGGCAGTACTCCCGTTCGTTTCACCTGTGTTTCAATGTAGAAAATGCTTAAGATTCGGCCATTCTACTAATCAGTGTAGGAGTAAGAGCAGATGCCCGAAATGTGGTGAAAACCATGAATCTTGTGAAAATGAGGCTAAATGTATTTTCTGCGCTCAAAGCCACCTAGCAACAGACAGAACGAAATGCAAGGAGTTTGAAAGACAAAAAACAATAAACGAAATAATGTCTTTTGAAAACATATCGTTCTACGAAGCACTACAAAAAGTCCCTCCTTTGATCGCTAGACCAGCAAGAAATGCCTCATTCGTTCATTCGTCAGACAAGGACAACACTTTCCTCAGCTCCCAGCAAGAACCCAAAGATCTACCGCTAGTCAGTAATCATATGCATCCCTAACAGCTAAGAGACCACGGAAATCCATCATCGAGAATACCAAATATAAAGAAACAGAGGAGGAAATGAGGCGAATCACCTCCAATGCAAAAATCCCAGACACAGGACCCATTTTTACAAGAATATCATATCAAGGTAATATTAATAATACCAACAAGAAAACAGAGCACAATCTGCTGTCCTCGCCCCAGCCTGTCCCTTCTCCTGAGGCTTGTTCATCCAACACTTCTGATATAATTACTATGGACACAAGTGAAGAACAGCTTAATAAAATGTTTTCCGACAATTATAATAGAGAATTCTCCCCTGGCAAATCCAGTTAGACGATTTACCCAAAGTTCTCACACTCAAAATCTAAATGCTAAACCAATCCATCAAAATTGTTTTCTGGAATATTAGGAGTTTCCTGTCTAACCGGGTAGACCTCATATGTCTTCTACGCGAGCAGGAACCTTCCATTATTATGTTGAATGAAACCTTCTTGGGAGACGCTCATAGAGTCCGTCTCCCGGGATATATCGGTGTCCTAGACAATAGAGAGGACGGATATGGTGGGGTTGCGATTTTCGTAAAGGAGGGCATCCCCTTTAGGATCCTGGACCTGTCCCAACTTCATACCCCTGGTAACGTGCAACTTATAGCTGTAGAATTGCCTAAGGTGGTTGGGATAACCGCTTACATTCCTCCGGATAATTGCTTTCCTCGACGCCTATTCACCCAGCTTATCAATCACATCGCTAGCTCAACTACTAAACCTTTAATTCTTCTAGGTGATCTAAACTCCCAGCATCCTAGCTGGGGGTCTGGTTTCACTAATCGAAAAGGATTAGATCTGCTAGATTTTGTCGACCATACCAATCTAGTTATTATCAATGATGGGAGACCCACCAGAATCACACGGCCTGGCGGTAGAAAAAGCGCTCCTGACATCGGTCTAGCTTCCTCACGACTTGCAACAAAATGTGTCTGGGAAACGCTGGATTCCTCCGGATCAAGCGACCACCTTCCTATTGTTTGTCACATTCTTCATTTCCACCTCCCAATCACAACATTGATCCATATATTGTCAGGAAATTTAATGTCAAGCATGCCAATTGGGACCGGTTTCAGGAATCGTTCGATAAATTCCCTCTAAATATGGAGCATAATTATGAATACTTCAACGATATCATATTGCGAGCAGCCTCAGCTGCTATTCCTCCCAAAGGTAAATATAATAGGAAACCTAAACATCCGTGGTGGGACCCTGAATGTTCGTCTGCAGTCAAAGAAAGATCAGAGGCACTAACGCGTTACAAAAATGAGTCTAGCCTTCAAAATTACATACTATTCAGGCAAATACGAGCGAAAACTCGTAGGCTTTTAAGGGAAAAGAAAAGAACAAAATTTCGGGATTTTCGTGAATCGTTGAATATCCGAACATCTTCGTCAACTGTATGGAAAACGGTCAGGTCCTATTCAATAGGAGAAGGCCCCCGCAGTCCTCTCCCTTTGGTCAACAATATTGTAATGCGAGAAGTAAACAAAGCGACACATGTTTACTCCTTCAAAAGAATAACTACGACGCGTACAAAACAGGTGGATGAACATTTGCTGCGTAGGCTTCTAGAATGTACTGGAATGTTCTCGATCAGGGTTGGGGATGTATATATAAGGGGGTTTGTGATCGAGGGAGTTAGTTAGAACTAAAGAAGCAGAAGTGAACGCGACATACGATCCGAAAGCGGAGCAGTACAAATAAATTATGTAGTGTCTAGTCTAGTGTACAAGTAGTTTAGTGTGTTAAATAAATTAGTGTTCAATTAATGTAAATAAATTATAAAATAAACGTTACATTGGTGTCAGAAGTGGGATCATGAAGAAGTTACGCGAATTAAAAGTGGCCGAGTTAAAAAAAGAACTCGAGGAACGAGAATTGGAAACAGGAGGGAGGAAGACTGAACTCCAGGACCGGCTCTCAGCATTTTTGAAAGAAAATGGCCAGGACCCGGAAGTTTTCGAGTTCGAAGACGATGACATCACGAAGCAAATCGCCGCCCAGAGGGAAGAAATTGCCGCCCAGAGGGAAGAAAGCGCCGCCCAGAGGGAAGACATCACTTCTCAAATCGCCGCCCAGAGGGAAGACATCACTGCTCAAATCGCTGCCCAGAGGGAAGAAATCGCCGATCAGAGGGAAGACATCACTGCTCAAATCGCTGCCCAGAGGGAAGAAATCGCCGCCCAGAGGGAAGAAAGCGCCGCCCAGAGGGAAGACATCACTGCTCAAATCGCCGCCCAGAGGGAAGACATCACTGCTCAAATCGCTGCCCAGAGGGAAGAAATCGCCGATCAGAGGGAAGACATCACTGCTCAAATCGCTGCCCAGAGGGAAGACATCACTGCCCAAATCGCTGCCCAGAGGGAAGAAATCGCCGCCCAGAGGGAAGATATTACTGCTCAAATCGCCGCCCAGAGGGAAGATATTACTGCGCAGATAACCGACCAGATTGAGGCTCAGCGTAAGGAGATTGAAGAGAAGATCAAGCAGTTGGAAGAACGACTAGAACAAGTCAGTAGCGGCGAGGGGAAAGAAGACGAAATTAAACCGAAGGCGAAGCAGTTGGAAGAACGACTAAGGCGAGTCAGTAGCGGCGAGATGAAGGAAGAAATAAAGGCGGTCGTTCAACAGAACTCGATATGCACCAATCGAGTGACGCCCCCAACGTTCGACGGAAAAATTCCGTGGGCCAGTTACAAGAAGCAATTTGAGGCGGCAGCGGAGGCTAATGCTTGGTCCCCTCACGAGAAAGCTGTTTCCCTAACGGTAGCCTTACGTGGAGAGGCGTTGGAAGTTCTTCAGACGCTATCCACCGAGGAAGCCGGGAATTACACGGAGCTGCTGAGGCGACTGGAAATGCGGTTCGGCCAAACACATCTGGAGCAAGTTCATCAATCCCAGATGTCCAATCGCCGTCAGAGATCGAACGAGACCCTGCAGGAGTTCGAAGCGGACGTAGCCAGACTAGTGAGGTTGGCGTATCCCACGGCGCCGGAACAGATGATGGAGTGCCTCGCAGTGCAGACGTTCGTGAGCGGGCTGCGGGACCAGGAACTGCAGATGGCCCTGAGGCTAGCTCGACCGAAAACAGTAATGAACGCGCTCGCCATCGCACTAGAACATGAGGCAGCAATGGAAGCCTCCCGCATTCACGGTTGTGCTCGAGCTGTTACCGAGGAGGTAGGCACAGAAAAACTCGTGGAGAAGGCCGTCCAGCAGATCATGGAGTTGCTGTCAGCACAGAAGACGCGGCCCAAAACAGCGGTGCCGGCACAGGCCCCGGAAAAACTAATGCGGGTCGATAAAAGGGAGGGGACGTCGACCCGTGGCAATAGGAACCCCCGGGCCAGTATAGCCTCGTTTTCCCACCAATTGGGGAGCGCGTACGTCGATGGCACTATCGACGGGAGATCCCACGCCATGCTTGTGGACACGGGAGCTACGAAGACGATCGTACGCTCGGAAGTTGTGAGGGACCGTAGGAAGATTAGGCCAAGTAGGTGGCAATTAAGAACTGCCACTGGAGAGAAGGCAGTAATACACGGTGAAGCGACGGTTAGCATGACGTTGGGACGAGTAAAGTTTGACCATCCTGTTCTCATAGCCGAAATTGAGGAAGACGTCATACTGGGGATGGACGTCATGAGGAATCATGGATTCCAGTTGGATTTCGGACACCGAGTGTTGAGGATCGGTCAAGAAGAATTACTGCTACACAATCGTGACAACTTTGTGTTAGACGTAATAATGGCAGAAGATGTGATTCTCCCGGAACGAAGCGAAACGATCACCTCTACCTGTCTGAGGGGTGTTGTGGAAGAGGGAATCCCAGCCGTGATCGAACCAGAAAACGATGACAATCGACTGGCTCGGGGGGTACTGGTAGGAAAGGCGCTCGTTACTCTCTCAAGGGAAGTGCCTGTGCGGCTACTCAACATCAATCAGTACCCGGTCACCATCAAGAAGGGTACGAAGCTGGGCACATGTATAGCCGCTTCGGCCATCGTAAGGGGCGTTAGTGAGGAAGAAAGGTCCAGACACACTCCGCAGGACTTGAAACAAATTCTTTCCCAGACCAGTGCGTTTCTCTCGCCCACACAGAAACAAAAGGCCCACGAATTAATAAATAAGTACCAGGACATATTTACCACCGAGAATGGAAAGCTGGGAAAGACCAAGGTCGTGACACACAAAATTGACACGGGCGAGACACGACCGATTCGACAAACAGCAAGACGACTACCCTTGGCCAAACGGGAGGAAGCCGAGAAAATCATCAAGGACCTAGAGCGGGACGGGGTCATCGAGCCGTCAAGCAGTCCATGGGCCTCGCCGGTAGTACTGGTGAAGAAAAAGGATGGGACTACTCGATTCTGTGTAGACTACCGGCAGGTGAACAGTGTCACCAAAAAGGACAGCTACCCGCTACCACGTATCGACGACACACTCGATACCCTTGCTGGATCCACGATATTTTCGACCTTGGATTTAAAAAGCGGCTATTGGCAAGTCGAAATGGACCCTGCCGATAAGGAAAAGACGGCATTTACCTTCGGTAACGGCCTGTGGCATTTTACAGTCATGCCATTCGGACTTTGTAATGCCCCAGCGACGTTTGAGAGGCTGATGGAGAGCGTGCTAATGGGTCTGACGTGGAAAACGTGCCTAGTCTATTTGGACGATGTCATCGTGATGGGCAAGACCTTCGAAGGACATCTGAAAAACTTAGAGGACGTCTTCCAGAGACTGCGAGGTGCGGGGCTGAAACTGAACCCGAAGAAATGTCAACTCTTCAGAAGGAAGGTCTCGTACTTAGGGCACGTAGTGAGCAGAGAGGGCGTCGCCGTTGATCCGGACAAGACAAGTACGGTGAAGGAGTGGCCAATACCGGTAGATAAACACCAGTTGAGGAGTTTTCTGGGCCTCTGCACGTACTACCGACGATATGTCCGGATGTTCTCCGACGTCGCTAAGCCGTTGACAAGGCTCACGGAAGAAGGACGAAACTTCTGTTGGGATGAGGAATGCCAGTCTGCCTTCGACGAGCTGAAGAGGAAGTTGACCAGTGCCCCAGTGCTGAGTTTTCCTCTGCCAGAAGGACAGTTCATCCTGGACACCGACGCGAGCAATGTGGGAATTGGAAGTGTTCTGTCGCAGCGTCAGGAGGGACAAGAACGTGTCCTTGGATACTTCAGCAAGGTACTCTCCAAACCAGAAAGGAATTACTGCGTCACCCGACGTGAATTATTGGCCATCGTCAAGTCCATCGAGCACTTCCATAAATATTTATGTGGAAGGAGGTTTTTGATCCGGACCGATCATGCTGCTCTTAAATGGCTCCTCCAGTTTAAGAATCCCGAAGGACAAATCGCTCGCTGGATCGAGAGGCTCCAGGAGTATGACTTTGTTATAGAACATCGGCCAGGACAGAGTCATGGAAACGCAGACGCACTCTCGAGAAGACCATGCCCTGATGAATGTCCTCATTGTCATAGAGCTGAGGAAAAGTCCGAGAAAGTCTACCGAACCACCGTGGTCGCCGAGGAATGGACACCATCCTCGTTACGACAAGAGCAAGAAAAAGACCCGGTTCTCAAAGAAATCCTGGTTTGGAAGGAGGGAGGAGAGCGTCCTGAGTGGCAAAAGGTATCACCTGGCTCGCCAAAACTCAAGAGCTATTGGGCACAGTGGGACTCGTTAGTGGTTGAGGGTGGACTACTAAAACGCGTACTGGAGAGCCAAGACGGAACGGAGGAAAGACGGCAGTTGGTAATTCCCTCCAGTAAAATCCCGGAGGTCTTGCGGCACCTTCACGACGAGTCGTCTGGTGGACATTTAGGGATCAAGAAAACCCTGCAGAAAGTACGAGAGCGATTCTACTGGATCAATTGTTCAGACGACGTGAAGGACTGGTGCAAGAAATGTACTACATGTTTCGCAAGTAATGGGCCACAAAGACGACCGAAAGCTCCCATGAAACAATATAACGTCGGGAGCCCCTTCGAAAGGATCGCTATTGATATAGCAGGACCCTTCCCTGAGACCGAAAAGGGGAATAAATACATCCTGGTCGTAATGGACTATTTTACGAAGTGGGTAGAAGCGTACGCTCTCCCCAATCAGGAGGCAGAGACAGTGGCCGATGTGCTCGTGAAGGAGCTGATCTGCCGGTTTGGAGTACCCATGGAATTACACTCGGATCAAGGAAGAAACTTTGAGAGTGGCCTATTCCGGAGGATATGTGAGAAGTTTGGGGTACGAAAAACAAGAACCACGGCCCTTCACCCTCAGTCTGACGGCATGGTAGAACTGATGAATCGCACCCTCAACCGCTATCTGGCGAAAATGGTTTCGTCACATCAACGAGACTGGGACGAACACGTGCCGTTCTTCCTGATGGCCTACCGCTCGGCCGTTCATGAGTCGACAGGACAAACTCCAGCCAAAGTCCTGTTCGGGCGAGAACTTAAACTGCCCTGTGATCTAATCTTTGGCGCTAGACCGGACGAGGACGTTTCGGGGGAAGATTACGTTTCCCGGATGCGGCAAAGGATGAACGAAATTCACGATCAAGTCCGGTACCAACTAAATATCGCCAGTGATCGCATAAAAGAGCGTTACGACATCAACGCTAAAGAGGGTGGCTACCAAATGGGAGATCGAGTTTGGCTGTACAACCCACAGAAGAAACGAGGTTTGTCCCCTAAGTTACAGACCAATTGGGAAGGTCCCTATATTGTGAAGAAACGAATCAATGACGTGGTCTACCGGGTAAGCAAACTACCAAACGGCAAGCCGAGAGTGGTGCACTTTAATCGGTTGGCACCCTATGAGGGGTCGCACGATGAGGCGGAGGTCCCCCGAGTAAGAAACACGATGGCGCAGGAGAACGAACTTTCGTTCGAAGAATTTATGAGCGCCTACGGGGGTACCGGAAAAGCACGGTATGGGGTAACCTGTGAAAAACAACAGGATTTGTTCAGCGTACCTGAAGAATACTCGTTGGCCCATTGCGTGTCCGCCGACCTGGTAATGTCACGAGGTATCGCCACGGTTTTCAAGAAGAAGTACGGGCGCTTGGAACAACTCAGAGCGCAACTCCCGGAAATTGGCAAGGTTCTGGAACTACGTGACAACGTAAGACACATCTTTTATCTGGTTACGAAGGAGATCGGGTCCCTTAAACCATGTTATCACGATGTATGGCGAACCTTGCATAGGCTACGAGACCGACTGCTGGAGCTCGACATCAGGAAGCTAGCTGTCCCCAAGTTAGGTGCTGGACGAGATCAGCTGGACTGGAGGGTTGTCCGGAATATGCTGGAAGTAGTGTTCAAGAATACCGGAGTGGAAGTTTTAGTCTGCTGTTTTGGGCCTGCACCATGTCGACTCGGGAAGACGGTCCCCTGTTATTTTGACGCCACGTCTCGCTGTAAGCGGGGGACTAACTGCAGGTTCCTGCATGGGCCTACCAGGGATACGTTCCGAGACGAAACGTCTCTAAGGCGGGGGCAGTGTAATGCGAGAAGTAAACAAAGCGACACATGTTTACTCCTTCAAAAGAATAACTACGACGCGTACAAAACAGGTGGATGAACATTTGCTGCGTAGGCTTCTAGAATGTACTGGAATGTTCTCGATCAGGGTTGGGGATGTATATATAAGGGGGTTTGTGATCGAGGGAGTTAGTTAGAACTAGAGAAGCAGAAGTGAACGCGACATACGATCCGAAAGCGGAGCAGTACAAATAAATTATGTAGTGTCTAGTCTAGTGTACAAGTAGTTTAGTGTGTTAAATAAATTAGTGTTCAATTAATGTAAATAAATTATAAAATAAACGTTACAATATCGGAGGGGAAATGGCGAAGTCATTACAATCGGAAAACTTCTTCTTTTCAGTTCCCGTTATTCCCACAAATTTAACAGTTAGTCCTCCTTTCTCATTATCTGAATTAAACTACCATCTGAGAAGGCATAGGAACTCATGCCCAGGATATGATCAGGTCACGTACCAAATGGTACAAAATCTCAGTCACAAGGGGAAAAAGTGGCTATTTCATTTTTATAACCTAGTTTTAAAAACACCGGAAAAAATCCCTGATACTTGGCGAGATCAAGTTATTTGTCTCATTCCTAAACCCAACAGGGTCCTTTCAGACATTAAAGGTTGGAGTTCTAAATCCCCTTCAATTTGGATTTCGTAGAGGTAGGGGCACTCAAGAAAATATTGCTTTTTTATATGCCACAGTCGCAGCAGAGGTAACCTTGAAAACTTGAAAAAAAAAGGTGGCAGCGGTATTTTTGGACCTATCGTCAGCATATGATTGTGTCCTAATTCCCAAATTGTGGGAGAAGCTGCTTAAATTAAAGATTCCTACAGATCTAGTTCGTTTAGTAACTTCGCTCATAAACAAGCGACGGGTGAGAGTCATAGACCCCTCCAACAGAACACTCTATAACACAATTACTGCATGCAAAGGAGTCCCACAGGGTTCCCCACTTAGCCCGATGTTATTTAATATATATTGTAATGATATTCGCTATATAATTCCCCAAAATATTAAATGTCTGGGTTATGTTGATGATTTTGTCTTACTTTGTCCAGGATATGATAAAGAGAGGATAGTGGTCGAAATGGAGGACACTCTTTCCAAGGTGTCCATCTTCTTTGCCAACCTTGGTCTAAAAATATCCCCTAGTAAAAGCAAAGCAATCTTTTTTCAACGTGGGTACAGAACCCCTCCCAGAGAAGTCGTTCTGAATGGTTTAGGGATCCCCTGGAACGAGGAAGTTAAGCATCTGGGCACGGTCTTACACAAAAATTTAAGGTGGAAAACCCATATTGAAGCCATGGCCGTTAAGGCCACAAAAGGTGTGAACATTATGCGAAGTATTAGTCGAACGTGGTGGGGAGCCCCTCCACACACACTGTTGGCGATGTATAAGGGAATTGTTAGGTCTCACCTCGACTCTAGTTGTTTTTTGATGGGGAACTGTGAACAGTCGGCACTCAGCATCTTAGACAAGATCCAAAATAGTGCCTTGCGCGTTGCTCTGGGTTTAATGAGGTCTACTCCAATACCCTGCCTCCTTTCGGAAAGCGCGGAAATGCCGCTCAGGATCCGTAGAAAATGGTTAGCTGCGAAATTCCTAATAAAAAACTACTCCTATAAAAATCCATTATCAGATGCCATCAATAGATTGGATCAGATACGACACACATTCCCTGGCAGATGGAGGACGGCTCGGCCACCCCCACTGCTTGATGTCATCAATATCGTCAAACCACTAATCTCAAAAATTCAAATCACCGAAAGCCTTCCCTGTTATGCTATACCATGGTCCTTTTATTTTAATTTCCCACAAATCATCCAACATGGCATCAAGAAAAAAGAAGCGGAGAATTCTCTATTAATGCAATTTTTAAATGACAAGTTTCCAAATTATAGACCGATTTATACCGACGGCTCGAAAAATCAGCTTGGTAACTGCGGGGCGGGAGTTTACGGGGGTAAACACATATCCTACTCGGTCAGATTGCCGAGTTATTTTTCGATTTGTAGTGCAGAGCCATTTGCAATTAGAATGGCGCTTCAGTTTATTGAGATTGAAGGGGCAGGCAACTGGGTCTTATGCTCGGACTCGCAGGCAGCTCTTAACAAAATACGAACCACCCAAGTTGACGCTTTCTTGGACTCCACTACTCGTGATATTCGATTACTCCTGAATAAATTGGCGGACAAAGGATGCAAGGTGGTTCTTTGTTGGGTTCCTGGCCACAGTAACATCAAGGGAAACGAATTGGCAGACCGTCTAGCCAAACAGGGTACGAAAAAGTCGGAATTTTTACTTTCAAAAACGACCCACAAAGACTTCGTGCCAACAATCAAGAAACAAATCTGGAATCAATGGATACGGGACTATAAGGAGTTGACTAAAACCAAGGGGAAGCTATATGCTGAATCGGTACCAGAACCCCTCAGGAGGCCGTGGTTCAGCAATCTCAATAAGGCCACCAGAGGTTTCATCACATCGCTAACAAGATTAAGGACCAGACACACCACGCTAAATGATCACCTTTATCGGCTTCGAATCAAAGAAACGGACAAATGCGAGTGCGGGAAAACACAAAATATAAAACACATTTTCTTCGAGTGCGCGCTGAACATAGACAATATTCAACTATTACATAAACACATAGACACAGTGCTCCAACATTCCACGGGATACCCGGTGTTTATTCATAATATTCTATTTTCAAATCTAGAAAATCTATCAAACATTCTTCACAAGTTTCTCCGAAATAGTGATCTAAAAGTGTAATTTACAATTTACAACGAAAATTGTCAGTACTTGGCTGGATCGCCCTGGTAGCGCAGACCAATAAACCTATACACACACACGTTAGAGGTTAGAGCGTCATGGTTACGGAGTTGTTAGTTCCTCCCATTTAGAGTGAGAGACAATTCGCCTTATTTATTTGCCTCTCGCTCCCACTCGGCACATCGCGCCTTATACCGATCCGTAGTCTATATACTATTATGTCTATGGTCAATACAATCAAGAATTTGTTATCACTTATCTTCGAAAACTATTGGGGAAATATAAAAAATGAAATAAAACTGTAATATTGCGGGAAAAAGCGGAATTGAGAAGGAAAAGTTTGTTTTCTTGGAGCATAGAACCCGCGACCTCCAAAATAAAAGGACGTGACGTAACTGACAAGGCTAGAGGTTAGAGCGTCATGGTTACGAATTTGTCGGTGCGGTACCGTTGGGTCCGGCGGTCACAATTTGATGCAGATAAAAGGTACAATTGAGTCCCGGGTCATTTTAATCCTCTTTTAAATAGTTAAACATAAAAACATATATATCAGACTCTTCAATGTTTTTACCTCACATTTGGGCTAATTTTTCTTCAACAATTCAAAAAACTACCAATTGCTGTGAATCTTTCTATTCAAAATTTAATGCTAAGTTCTACAATTCTAATCCAAATATATTTGTATTTATTAAATCCCTAAAAGATATTCAGTCTGAGGTATATATAAGAATGAGAAGTGAAGCAGAAAAGCACAAACAAACAATAGGAAATGAGAAATATTTGCAAGAAAAAATGTATCTTTTTCAAAATAAAGAAATAGATCGCCTAGATTTTGTACGTCCAGTTCCGCGTAAATTTCTGCCTTCTACATCTAATATTTGAATGTACAAGTGCAAAAAGTTTTTTAACAACAAAATAGACAATACTTAAAAAAATTAAAAAATTATGTATGTAATAACATTGACAAGAACTTCTTGGTTTTTAACGTTAGTTACAGTTGACGCAAGTTTGTTACTCAAGGCAAAAATTTTAACCGCACCAGAATTCTAAACCAATAACTTTTTTATTGCAATATTTTTAGATGTACCATATTATTCAGTGGAGATACAAACGAAAAACGCTTTCTCACAGTCCTAAGTCAGATAGAAGCGGGAAGGAAATTTTTTTTCTTGATAACTTTGTAAAAATCATCTCATTTCATTTTAAACCTCTTTAAATAAATTTACAACTGGGAAACGCGGCATCCAAACAGTACCGCACCGCTAATTTACCTGTACTGTTTTTAACTCGGGACCCAACTGAACCAAGACATTAAGGAACCTGGGATCCAATTGTACCATTTGTCTGACCGCGGGACTCAATTGGCCCCCAGTCCGAAGTTGTGAGCTCCGCCAAATTAGAGTGAGAAACAAGTCGCATTATTTATTTGCCTCTCGCTCCCACCGGGCACAGCGCACCTTATACTGATCCGTAGTCTATATAGTATTATATCTATATAGTCTATGCCCTAAACTAGCTTAAGTTCGATCGGTACCTTCGTAGAAGTCCTTGTTCCGCATGAAGCCCCTCGCGAGCCCGAGCTCCATCCTCAGGCAATCGGGCAGCTCCATCCGCTCGCCGAGCACGAGCTGCCTGAGCGTCACCTTGAGGCTCGTCGGCGACTTCTCCGCCAACGACTCCAACGTCGCCCTCGCCCATTCCGAGCCGTCGGCCTCGAGCCGCTCGACGATGCCCTCGACCGTATCGGGCTCGAAACACCTCTCGATACGCCCGAGGTCCGCCTCGTGTGAGAACGTCGCGCCCGGATCGTCGTGGTACTCGTCGAGCACCTCGCCGACCTCTCCGCTGGCGCCGAGCAGCGCCGCCTCGAGCTCGTCGAGCCGCCCGCTCGGCACGTAGTGCGTCGCGACGCCCGCTCTGAGCGCGTCGACGCCGGCGAGCCGGCGGCCGGTGAGCGCGAGGTACCTGCCGAGGCGGCTGCGCATCCTCGGCAGGAAGTACGAGCCGCCGACGTCCGGGAAGAGGCCGATCCGCGTCTCGGGCATCGCGAACAGGGTGCGCTCCGTGGCGACTCGGTACCGGCCGTGGATCGAGAGACCGACGCCGCCACCCATCACGATGCCGTCGATGAGCGCGACGTAGGGGACCTCGTAGCGTCTGATGAGCTCGTTCATCTCGTACTCCTTTCCGATGTACGTCATGCCTACGGACGAAGTGGGAGGTTAATAGTCGAGACAATAAAGCACTCATTCTCGGAATTTTTCTGACTAAGTCGGATCGGAATGCGGTGTGGGAAACTGATGTGTTTTATGTTTCGATTTGTATACGTATCAAAATTACTAAGTGTGCTTTGATTGATAATGAGACATGACATATTAGCAATTTTGTTTATGTAAAAAAGCTTGACGTATTTTGTAAAGAAGCAGATTAAAGAAAAAAGGTTACTTTGTCTACAAACGGCTGTTTCTTCTATCGAACCGTCGTTCCTCGACTTACGGGTAGTAAGCAGAAGGGCGAGATATAGGAGCAGTATCAGTGCTCAACATGCGGCTTTTTTGCATTCGCTTCCGAAAATTTAAAAAGTGCGTACTTTGTGTTTTATACAAACCGGAAATTGCATTGCTGCAGCCAAAATGCATTCAAACAAGGCATTATTCGGGAGGGCATTCGAAAGACTTACTAACTTTGTAATTAAGGGTCAGAACTCGCCCAAATCGGGTTCCCGGTGGTTTTCGAGATCGTTGATAAAGATTATGAGGTTTAAATTGACTGACAGCCGTCCTGAAGCTCAGAAAAGCCGAGGAACGTCGTCTTTATCGGACTCTACTAAAATTCACGCCGGGAAGGAGAGAAACTCGGCACCCGGTGATTTTTTGGGTTGTTGAATTCAAATATGGCATCGGCGAACACCCCACGGACAACTCCTGCGCCGGAACCTCGACGTGGACGTCATCTCCGAGTTTTCCTGATAAGATTGCCAAAACCAACCCGAAAACCTTTGTGAGGGCGTTTTTTGGGGCGCTGAATCCAAATTTCACCCCGAAGACGTACCTCCTGTCGGTTCATGTGCACCAGTTGGCCGGAGGTACGTTTTCGGGTGAAGTTTGGATTCAGTGCCCCAAAAAAAACCCATAACGAATTTCGGTTCGTCGTTAGCGATCTTGTCTGAAAAATCATCGGGGACGACGTTCAGGCCCAAGTTCCGGTGCACCAGGTGTCCGGAGGTACATTTTCGGGGTGAAACTTGGATTCAGTTCCCCAAAGAACCCCATAACGATTTTCAGTTCGTCTTTAGCCATTTTGTCTGGAAAATCCTCGGGGACGACGTTCATGCCCAAATTCCGGTGCACCAGGTGCAGGGGGATCGCTTTCAACCCGAAATTTGGATTAAGCGACCCAAAAAGCGCCCTCTCAATGATTTTCGGGTTGGTTTTGGTAATCTTGTCAGGAAAACTATCGGAGATGACGTCCACGTCAAGGTTCCGGCACACCAGGTGTCTGGGGGGGGGGGTGTTCGCCGAAGCCATATTTGATTTCAGCGACCCAAAACTCCCGGACGCCGAGTTTCTATCCTTCCCGGCGTGAATTTTGATAGAGTCTCACGAAGATGACGTTCATCGGCGTTCCTGAGCTCCAGGTCGGCTGTGGGTCAATTTGAACCTCATGGTCCGGGAAATATAGACCGAAAATGACCATTTCGTGTCTTACCATTTCGAACGGATGATTTTTGGTGTACAGGTAGTATAAACATGTACAAGATGATATTATGTTTACGAAGGGTCAAATCGATCCTCATATTGTTTAACAGTCATTTATAACTGTAATTTTAACGATATTTTACGTTTTTCACTTATATTTGTTTCCCTCTTATTTTACAAGAAAAAAGTTGAATACTTTCTTATTCACCTTCAAAAGACCTACAAAACTAAGCTTTCCACGAAAAAAAAAATAATTAGGTCAAAAGTAATCAATAAAAAAACCATTGTTTATGCAATGTTAAATAAACAATTTTAAAACGAGCTACTATCACGACCCCGTCTCGGCGTTTCGTGAAATCATTCGTCCTCAATCACAGACAACATGTACAAAAGCTGGAATCTTTAAGTGAAATAGTTAACAAGTTACAGCGTTATTAACAAATTAACTAATTATCGATCTACACTAGCTTGAGCCACGTTCAGCGGTAAGAAAATCATTTTTATCGGTAGCTTTCATAAGTAATTATCACAACATACAATTATTTTTCAATCCAAAGTTATTTTGTAACAATTATTTAATATGATATTAGTTGTAAAATAGAATAAGTCATATATTAAATAACTTTCTTCAATATATAATTCCACAATCTAATAGAGGGCAGAAAGACCTTTAATACTAAAAAAGAAAATGCAAAGTCTAGTTTTGTATGTCTTTTGATGGCGAATAAGAAAGTATTCAACTTTTTTTCTTGTAAAATCGGAAGGGAAAAAATATAAGTGAAAAACATAAAATATCGTTAAAATTACAGTTATAAATGACTGTTAAACAATGTGAGGATCGATTTGACGCTTTGTAAACATAAT
Organism: Cryptocephalus moraei; assembly: GCA_946251905.1. NCBI lineage: Eukaryota > Metazoa > Arthropoda > Insecta > Coleoptera > Chrysomelidae > Cryptocephalus > Cryptocephalus moraei. The sequence goes on from OX276460.1 coordinate 3,743,217, forward strand.
ATCATCTTGTACATGTTTATACTACCAGTAAAAAATGTTGATGGCCCTCTATTTCCCGGACTACTCATAATCGTGATCAGCGACCTCGAACACCCCCAAGAACCCGATTTGGGCGAGTTCTGACTCTTATTTACAAAGTTAGTAAATCTTCCGAACGCCCTCCCAAATAACGTATTTTTTGAGTGCATTTTTGGCTGCTGCGATGCAATTTCCGGTTTATATAAAACACAAAAGGCACATTTTTTCTAAAATATTTCGGAAGCGAATGCGAAAAATCGCATTCCGATCCGACTTAGCCAGAAAAATTTCGAGCTTTTGCCCTTTTCAGTGCGTCATCGCCTCGACTATAACATCGCCGAGCAAGTCGCGCGCTCCCCGAGTCCCCTCTCACCGGTCTCGACGTCGCCCCTGAGGCCCGCCTCGACGACGTGCCGCACGTCACCTCCGGCGCAGAACGCCCTGCCGCCGCCCGCGCCCTTGACGAGCACCGCGCGCCTCGTCGTCTCCCACTCACGTAGCCTCGACGTGATCTTCTCGACCATCGACAGGTTGAGCGCGTTCAACGCCTTCGGCCTGTTAAGCACGACGAGTCCCTTATCGGCGACCTCCTCGAAGAGGACGTCGGGTGCTTTGCCGGACATCCTCCTGACGGACGCTAGGAGGAGCGCCGAAGGTCGCTTAGGGATCTGGAAGGTACGAAGGTCGAGCGATCGATTCGATATTAGTAATACTTGTCTTTGGTAATACCTACCATTGTCTCGTGTGAAGGTGGTCGGTCGAGGATTAGATGTCGGGTGGTGAATGTTTACTTAGACCACTTCTGCCCCGCGGCACTTGGATTATCCTTGCCCTTCTCTTGCGTTTACAACTCTGTTTCGACTTACTTCACTATCACCTTGATGCCTTGGTTATTTCTTGGGGAAATATCTGTATGCCATTACTCATTACTACCTTCAGAGAAAAGTTGCAATATATATATATATATATATATATATATATATATATATATATATATATAAGCGAAGTGGCTCAAGTAAACATTTACCTACCGATGTCGAAAAGCAAAGGTCATCTTGTTATCGGGGCCATTACACGGGATTAGTCGGTTAGTGGCCGGAAACGATAAATAAAATATTTATGTACTATAACAACAACAAATTTCAATGTCAATACTTCGAAATAAAAATCCAATTCATCGAATTGGAATAAATAAAAATAAATCACCAAAACCGTTTTAAAGACAATTTTACAACAAAATAAAAATTCTTAAGGATAAAATGTTCCTTATAATATTTTTAGAAGAAAATATTTCGAATAAAGATGTTATACCTTTAATATGATAATTCAAATAGAAAGTTTAATGAAAACAAGAAATCCTTTTTTGAATTTTTTTTTGAGAAAGTGGAAATGTTCATCACTACCCTTTAGGGAGGTATTACAAAAAATTGTTTTAAATAGATTGACGCTAGTGTCAACATTATTTAAAGGAATTTTAGGTGAAGAAATCGTGATTTATTGTAACCGAATTTAGGGAACTTTTTACATAATTTAATCATTGAAATTAACACGCGTTGTTCTACAAAACAGAAAACTGTAATGACCGGTCCCTTGAAAAAGAAAATGGAATCTATAAATCAATATGATATCAATTTAACTTAACTGAGACTAAGGACCGATATTACTTGGGTGGGATTGACTCAATTATTAGAATAGACTCTGACTCTGATGGTTCCAGAGGGAACGTAGGCGCAGGGCTTCTCAAATGCCTGCCTTAGTCGATTAGAAATTAAACACGGAATAAATCAATACATATATTGAGAAAAAAAGAAAATGTCAAGCGCAACACAAAATGAACAATCGTGCGAACTCAAAAATCCCCACATCTAAGACAATAAAATAAATTGGAACTTAGTTCTCCCAGAATAAGATACAAAATATAACAATAAATTATCTCCCAATGTAGGATATAAGATAAAACAAAACAATTATGCCCCAAAAATAAGTTATAAGACAAGGCAACAAAATTATCCCCTTACATAATAAAATAAAATAAGAAAATTATCCCCAACATAACAACGATCAGGAAACTAATACCCACAGGAAATAAATCAAATCTTATAAGTAAAATAATTAAAAGGTTCACCCCTACATATCGTACTACCCCTGTATATGGAATTTCCGCGCAATGTGATTCAGGGACGTGACTTCTAAAGCGTTTATTATTCGGTAGATCGAGATTGTAGCGACTTTATAGGTAACAAAACCAAACCCCAAAATTAAGGGCTATTCAACCCTTTCAAATCGGAATAGACTCACCAGGACGTCACGACGTATTTCTCGGTTAACAGCTCTGGTCTCAGATTGGGAATCTGCTACTCCTTAGCTCGCCTGGCGGAATGCACTAACGCGTTTCACTCGATTAAGAGAATACGTTTGATTCTACACATTCAAGACGGTTCTACTCAACTTAACTCAACTCAACTCAACTCAATACTAGGGCTATAAACTCTCAACACACCCAGAAAATCACAACTCCTTCGTGGGTAACTCAATGTCTCCCTAGATTACAACTCCTAAGGAAAATTATTAGATTTCTCGGAAAATTACAAAAGAGAACCTACTCTGCCTTTCAAGAAACTCTAGAACTTCCGAATCAAGTATGACTTCCAACAAGTACGAACCTGGCATAAGAACTTCTGAACTGTCAAAACTTACGACTCTCGCGTCACAAACCATAGAACTCCAAAATCGCGACTCTCGCGTAAATAACTCTAAACTCCCAAAGTTTACGCCTATCGCGTAACGAACTCTAGAAGTTCAAGACTAAAAACTCTGTAGCTCCATCAATTACGCCTCTTGCGTGCAAACTCTAACACTCTCAGAATTTCCACTCTTGGACAGTCACTCTGAAACTCCAAGAAAAATTACTCTCTCCGACTTTAGCGGAAGTTCTAGGACTCCAGACTTACTGCTCTCAAGCAACAACTCTAAACTCTCCCAAATCAATTATGACAGAACTTACGACTTCCTCGCAGTAACACCAAACGCTCCACTTTGCCCCTGGCGGATCAAAAATCTAACTCCCTTAGGTCCCGGACCTTTACAAAAAAAATGAGCACTCCCGTAATCACAACCGACCGACTCTAAAGAGAACGCGTCGTCTGGACGAGACGCCGGTCCCGTCCCGGATCTTCTTTTCTCTACCATTTCTTGTCTTTTTCAAAACTCGGTTTCCCTTTCCACGCGCCCTGAGTTGCTCGCAAAAATTGTCCCTCCAATTTTTAATTGGTCATTTTTTTCTACCCGGCCTATGAATATTCCTGATACGTCACAAGATCCGCCCCTTTGACTGAATAATTATCGAACTCGCGATTTTTCTGCGTTTCTTCGACTCAGTAAGTAATCGCCCCTACTGACTCAGCAAACGTACGTTAACTCCCGTTCCTCGACCCTGCTAAGTTGCTTACGACCTCGTCACCAAAACGTAAGCAGTTTGGTGGATATTAACATTGTATGTTTCTAATTAAGTATCCGGTGTATGCTACTAACAATCACGTCATGTCCCGTATCAGATTACAACTCGGTTGCATTCACGACAGCTAAAGCGCTGAATTAATATACCTTGTGATTCCTTTCCTCGTTCCGTAATTTCCATATACAGGGTGTTATTTCTAAATGTTACAAATAAAATAAAACCCAAAAAAATTAAAATGCCTTGAACAACCCCAGGTTGTTACAAAACAAGTCATAATTAAGAGCGAGGATAGTTGTGTGAAATATTATTGGATTGTTTTAACGTTCGCATACGAATCAATAACACTAGCGATCGTTTCACGTTACTAGAGGAAAACAATTACGATTGAACGTGAGCCGGTCAAGTTCAAATCCCCATACTCAGCTGACTAAGCATAACACGACGTCTAGGTAAGGTGATAACAAGCGCTTCTCGAGAAGGTCAGTTTGGTGCAAGGTAACAAAACAAAATAATATCTCATTTAGCCAATGTAAAATAAGATGTATAAAAGCTCTGAAATTTGGGACAATAAATTAGTATACCTAGTATGCTCAAAAACGACAGTGTGTTGTGATCTTGATTTACGTCACCCCAACCTATAAGCTCTCACGTTACGCCCTGAGAGTTTTACGAGATCTTTAAGATGCGACAACTTCTAACTCCAAGATCTTCAACCCCGGACCTGCACGTTACGCCCTCAGGTCCACACCGGAGAGCACGTCACGCCCTCTCTCCAGACTTTGAGAACTTCAACCCCGGAATTACACAATCATGCAGGAAAATTTCTCCAAAAATGATAAGGAAACTATTAAGAATATTTGCCAACAGGACTATGGAACGTATTGAACGAGAGGGTGGGATATGTCGAGGCATTAGTGGAATGAGTGAAAATTAAATTTCTGTTATTTCTAGTATTATTATTGTGTTAGTTGTTTGTTATTTGTTTCCTTATTTGCAATAAATGCATATGCATTATTTACGGACGTGTTTAAATTCCAAAATTGTTAGATACAATTAAGGAACGAAAAGATTATCATGTTTTTAATAATTACAAGAGATAAACGTTCATTTATAATTAATTAATAATGCACAAAATGATATTAAAAAATAACAAAACCTATTTTTTTCATCGTAAATGGATGTAACTGCATATTTAAAAATGGTTTTTAGTTCTGATCACCTAATAACAATTTTCTATATTGTCAAGAAAAAGGTACTTTGCTCTTGGGCAAAATTCATATTTTATGACAAATCTCATATACGCGCGCCGGGAAAATTTTAATATCTGATAGTTGCATTTTAGGTTTGGACCATGCAGAGCTTTTTATAAAGAATAACATTTTTTCGTAAAATTAACAATAAAAAAGTTTTCCATATGGTTCTGGTTCTACATACTGTATATCGGATATGACGAAATTTTTCGGCAAGCTACAGGTCGCATTTTTAAAAGGATCACAACGAAATTTGCTACAAAAATCAGTTGGCCGAAAATCTCCGTCGATTTCGTTAATGGGCCAAATAGGTCCAGCGGTTTCAAAATGACGGTTGTTATTTAAAAAAAACTCATTTCGCGTCTGAGAGAAAAATGTTACTTAGTTTTTTTGTTGATCTTATAGAGGCGAACGACTGTATAATTTTTTTTCTCTCTAGAAATGTACAGAAAGAAAGTTAGTTTTTTTCAAAAAAAATTAAAAAAATTTTATTTCGTGTCTGAGAGAAAAATATTACTGAGGTTTCTTGTTGCCTTTATAGAGGCGAACAACTTTTGTATAAAATATATCTTTGAGAAATGTACAGAAAAAATATTTGCAAAAAGTTTGAAATTTTGACGTTTGTATTTTTTTCACAACTCGTATACATTTTTTTGACACATCATGTCTGTTATATTACTATATATCCTACCCATAAATCTAACTTTCAGCGTGGCATGCCATGGGGTTTTTAACTTAGGAGTCTCTCACTAGGAGCGTTAGCTTCGCTGTCCGGCATCTAAGATTAAACGAATTTTCTGAAGATGGCGAGATATATAACTCGCCAAGAGGTAGTCGTCTAGTAGCGTGAAGTACAGGTCGGTTGGGAAAATCAATTCAGCTCTGGCCAGAGGAGTCCTCGAATGGTAAGAACTGTAACACCCTGCGGGTGTTTAAGGGATTTTTTTTTTAATATTTTATTAGATTTTGGGACATTAGGAAAAAAACACCCTGTATATGAAATGACTTCAAGCGCTACGTGATTTACCCTCATTTCGTAAGTCGGTAATTAGAACATACTAATATTATTATTTCGTAAAATAACGCCGGAACAGCTGACTTGGATGCGTTGAGTTGGTAACAATAATCGAGGTCGAAAATCGGACTCTGCTTCGTACTTCTGTCTAATAAGCAAAATCGGATAAAACTCTTAAGTAATTAAGAAGGCGGACTTCATGACGTAACGCGGTTATTCATACGTTCAGTAGAGGAATTTCGACCAATCACAAATTGGGAGGTAAATTTTGATCGAATTTTGGTACTCGGAGTAGGGGGAGTCGAGGGCTCTTGGAAATAGGAAAGTTAAGAGTTGGAGTCAGTCGTCAGTCAGAGGCCGACCAGAGGGTCAGTCAGAGGCCGACCAGGGGGTCAGTCAGAGGCCGACCAGGGAGTCGGTCAGAGGCCGAACCAGGAGACGGTCGGGGACCGTACTCCGTCCGGTCGTGGGTTACAGAGAAGGAGCAATTTCAGGTCGGGGACCTTTTAGGACTATTGGAGTTTGACTCTCAAGGGCGAAATCAAGAGGAGGAGCTATTTCAGGTCGGGGACCTTTGAGGACTATTGAAGTTTGACTCGCAAGGGCGAAGTCAAGAGAAGGAGCTATTTCAGGTCGGGGACCTTGAGGACTATTGGAGGTTGACTGGCAAGGGCGAAGTCCAGAGTAAGGAGCTATTTTCAGGTCGGGGACCTTGACGATTATTGAAGTTTGACTCGCAAGGGCGAAGTCGAGGGTAAGAGTTATTTTTAGGTCGGGGACCGTGAGGATTATTAGAGTTGGATTCGCTAGGGCGAAATCCCGAGTTAGGAGTTGTTTCTAAGGTCTGAGGCCGTGAAGAAGGTCAGAGTTTCATTCGCGAGGACGAAGCGAGGAGCAAAGAGTTGTTACGAAAGAGTCGTAAGTATCTGGAGAGGTCTAGAGTTGCGAAACGAGTCGTACTCGCTCAAGAGTGAGAGTTGTTGAGCGAGAGAGGAGATTTTGGAGGTTGCAGTTTAAGCGAGGGTCGTAATCTCTCTGGAGTTTAGAGTTGTCGCTCGAGGGCATCAATCTTGACCGTGTTAGAGTTGTACGCGAGAGGCGTAATTGGTGAGTTATTTGTCTTACGCTAGGGCGTTAACACTTTGAGAGAGTTAGAGTGTGTACACCGAGCGACGGAGGGCCGAGTACCGGGCCGAGATCAAAGTAACCGACACCGATATACCGGCAGCAGTTGTGCAATCTCGATAAATTTGGTTATTGGAATTTTGGAAAAGTCACTGTCCTAATATCACGTAGGTACAAGCATTTCATATACAGGGGCATTAAGGGTTTTAAGGGAGAGTTTTAAGGGAGATTTTACCTTGACACTTGTGTTTAGTATTCTTGTTGGGTTTTTGTCGGGTAACTAATTAAATTAGATTTGATTTCGTTTTGTTGAATCTTAGACTTGGGGTTGTGTTAATTTTTATAATTTGATTGACTTAGTGAGATGAATGAATTCTTTGTCTTTATTTTAACTTATTAATTTTGATAATACAATTTTCTGTTTTATTCAGTTGTTTAATTTTTTTTTAGCACGATTAAAGCGGGCATTTGCCAAGCCCAGCGCCCATGCTTCACTAAGGGACCAGTTAATTTTCTAAAGATAATTAATTTCCTCTATCAATCCCACCCAAACGTAATATCGGTACCTATACTTTGACCAGTAAGTAGATCTTCTATTTAAAACCCTCTCATAATAATAAATACATACGGGGGCCGATATTACATTCTGGTGTCAGGTGTGGGGTTGTAAATGTTATAAAGAGGGGTAGTTTTCCATCTTTGGAAAAAAATTTAATTCTGACTTTTTTCTTCTGGGTAAATTTTTTTTTGTGAATTTTTCTGTTTTATTCTCTCCCCGTTGGCGTCCATATTTCACCCTGTGGGGTTGTAAATGTATTAAAGAGGGGTAGTTTTCTTTCTTTGAAAAAATAATTAATTTTTCACTTTTTCCTTTTTGGGTAAAATTTTGATTTTGATTTCACTATTTTTTATTCTCTCCCCGTCTGCTTCTATATTTCACCCGGTGGAGTTGGCAATATTAAAAAGGGGTAGTTTTCGTTTTGAAGAATTTTTTTGATTTTCGACTTGGTAAATTTTTTTTTAAATTTGTCTATTTTTGATTTTCTCCTCGTCTGCTGCTATATTCCACCCGTGGGGTTGACACTAATCAAGGGGTAGTTTTGGAAAAAAAATTGGGTTTTGAATTATTTTTGTGCTTATTCCCTTTTTATTTTTATTTTGAGTAGATCAAAAGAAGAAGGAGTTTAAAAGTTTAACACCTCAGGAGTTTGTCAACTTAATACGAAGAATTCATATAATTTTAATTGGGCGATTTTACCACTAAAGTTCTTTTCTTAGTGTAGTTTGCCACTGTTTAATCGGGTAATTTTATCCTTAGAGTTGTTTTCTCAGTGTAACTATTGAAAGTGAGAAATAGAATTTGTTGAGTAAGGTAAAAGAGTGTTGAGGTCAGAGGTTCAGTGTCAACGGAATGTTGTTCAAAGAAAATGCATTAATAATTGGATAACAAATAAATCGAGATTGCACGCAAACTGTTGCAGCGAGAAATTTGATACTGTTTTGTTTGCCATAGTTTTTGTTTACCTTGTGTTTGGATTATTTTTTCTCTCTAGGAACCGTAGAAAATTTATTTAAAAATATTTGTAAGTAGTCGCTGATAGCTACTTAGGTACTTTTTTTTTCTGGGAAAGGTTGTGTCAGAGGGTTCTAGTTAATTGAAAATTATTAAAGTTCCAACGTACCGGGGAGGCTCATAATTTTTGAGACATTTAGAAGTAAACTGTTAATTATTGACGCCAGTTAAATATACAGGGACGAATCAGCTAAGTTTTAACAAATACTATCAGAGACGTAACGAGGACGTGACCTAGTTTCTTTCACGAGGTTAAGGACACTGGGGTCTCTCTGGGGTTTTACACGAAAGTTTGGAGAAAGCGCTACAGGAAGAAAAAGAGGGAATTAGTACAAACGTTCATCATAGTCGTAGGAGTAGTTATGTTGTGAGAAACGGCCCAATCTCTTCGACATCGTAGGGTAAATAAACAACAGAAGAATCATCCCCATTCTTCGAGAGTGTAAACAAACGATTGATAAGAAGTTATATGTACAACCACAAGGGCCTTTCAGGGCATTCTTAGACATCCCTTCGTTCGAGCAGGGTGTATCTTTGTATAAACATTAGCATAATCCAAATTGTATCAAGTATTTCATTAAAAATCTTTTTAAAAATACTGATTGACTTTTTGGCAACTTAATTGGCGCAGTCAGTAGGATAAGCGTGCCGGGAGATTTACGTCGCGACGCGTGTCTCACGGTTTGGTATTTACCATTAGACACTTGAACCCACACTCCGGAGGACCTCAGGACGACGCCCAGAAAGCTGTACCTCGAGATCTTACTCCGTACGTCTTAGCACTTCAAGATCAACCCAGAAGAACTACAGGACGACGTTGCGAAGACGCTCCTAGAGTCCTACTCCAAAAAGTAAGTGTTGAACGAATCCTTCCCTCTTTTTTTTTACTCTAGCCACCACAATTGCGTGTATTTAGAATAAGTGACGTCATAACGGAAATTTCATTTCAATTAACCATTATAAATTTATCTATGTATATTGCTATTGAGATTCAGTTAAGTTAGATTTAGTTTATGGTAGAATCAGATACAGAAGTATCCTTATCGGAATTTTTCGAGAAATTAAATTTAAATAACGAAGCACCCCCAATAACCACAATGGCAACATCAATAACCACTGCAAAAGCTATTGCAGACTTCTTGCCCACTTTTGAAGGAAATAGTGCACAGTTAGAAAGTTTTCTGGCTAGATGTGACAGGTTTTTCAACGCCTATGGTAACACCACTGATAATGGTTTGAACGACTTTGTTTTCAACGCGATTTGCTCTAAGTTAAGGAACGAAGTCGCTAACTTTTTCATGTGCCGACCTGACTTGACAACTTGGCCATCAGTAAAAACCGCACTCAGGGAGCACTTCGGCGACAAGATTGACAGACAAACGCTATCGAGAGAGTTTTTGCAAATGACTAGATACAAAAACGAATGTATTTTTGATTTCCTTGAGAGGTTAAAATTAATGAAATCCAGAGTAGATGTCAAAATTCAAATAGACAGTACCCTGAAAGCCGAAACGAAAACCCTCCTCATTAACCAAAACGAATTAAACGCCCTCGACGTTTTGGCCGCAAACGCCGATGACAAATTAAGACTTTTACTCGACCTGAAACAACCGACAAAATTCACAGAAGCCTCCGACTTAGTAATAAAGCATTTCCATAACGAATCCCGCATAGATTCCCTGATGAAAAGACAAGACAGTTCGAGACCTAACGTCACACTACCACCACCGCCAAAACCCTTAGTCAATCACTTCCCAACCTTGCCCCGATCAAATCCGCCAAACACGTTTAAACCACCATACCTTCCGCCACCAAATTGGCGACCTCAAGTCTTTAACCCCCAATTTAATTTTCCGAGACCAGCGGCGCCCCATCAAGCATTTGCGCCGTTCAACCAAAGACCAACTCAATTCGGTCAAAGATTCAACCCGATTGATAGATTCCAAAACCGACCTCAATATTTCAGGCCAAGGCCTAGTTTTCCCATGAATTATCCCCCCCCCTGGGCCATTCCCGGGAAGAAATATGAGAGTTTTCGCCCCCGAAAACGCTCCAAAACCTACGAACCGACCGGAACCTATGGATACTTCTTCCGGCGTTAGATCAGTACGAGCAAATCAGTTCCAACCATCTACCTCTACAAACGTTGTTTCTAAAGAACTCTTCAATACGGAGATAGATTACAATACATGTTATTATCCCGAAGACCCGTACGAGACATACGAAAATGACGACTATTACAACACGTATTACCCTGAATATCTTTACGACACATTCGACACGAACCCTTACTCGAACTACGATCGTGCGAACTTCGCCGATCCCCAAAACAATAACAACACTACCAACGCGCTAAACGCCCCCCAAGGTAACAACCTCGATAAATCGCAAAACGATTTTCAAAATTTTCAGAGGGTAGGCCCACCAGACGACGAACCATAGACCTAAACAATATCAACCTGAACAACTCCCTACCGTACATAGAACTAAAAAGAATTCCGATAAAACTGTTAATAGACACCGGCTGCCATGGTTCCATACTAAGACCATATATCGCGGAAAAATATTTTCCCGATAAGATTTTCCGCAGCGACACCCCTATATCCACCTGTGCGGGCTCCAAATTAAGCCAGTATAAAGCCAAAATTCCACTTCTCGAAGAATTAGGCATCTCAGATTCCTTCGAATTTGTTCTTTTTCCCTTCCACGATTACTTCGACGGCATTATCGGAGTACGAGACCTAAGACACCTGAAACTTGAAATGAACTTAACAACCGGTAAACTAATCAATGGTACAATCGAAATCCCGTTTCACTATAGGACAGACTTTCAAACGCAACAAATCGAGATCCCACCTAAATCGAAAATATTAAAAAATATCCACTCGGACCTCCCTGAGGGAACCGAGATATTACTAGACGAAATAATATACGGAGAAAACCTCGCGAAGATAACAGCATGCGTCACGAAAGTAAAAAATCAAAAAGCAAATATTGAAATCTTTAATCCCACCGATCAAACACAATTAATCGAAATAAATCCTAAATTTCTATCACACTTCGGTTCTATTTTCCACTCAAATGAATACGAATGCTTTAATATAGAGGATATTCCGAAATACCACAACTTAGAAGCTGATGGACGACAAATTTCTTTCGAAAACTTGAGAACAGATCACCTGAATGAAGAAGAAAAGAAACATCTAAAAAGGATCATTAGCGAATTTTCGGATATATTTCATTGCGACCTTAATACACTGACCCACACTAATAAAGTGAAACACGAAATAAAAACAACGGACGACGTCCCAATCCACGTGAAGTCGTACAGGTACCCATACGTACACAAACCAGAAGTTGAACGACAAATCAATAAAATGATGGAAGATGGAATCATCAGACCAAGCCAATCCCCTTGGAGCTCACCGATATGGATAGTCCCGAAGAAAATAGACGCTAGTGGCAAACAAAAATGGAGAATCGTCATCGACTATCGTAAACTTAATGAAAAAACAATCGACGATCGCTACCCATTACCCAATATAAACGACATCTTGGACAAACTAGGAAGATGCAACTATTTTACGACCCTTGACCTCGCATCCGGATTCCACCAAATCGAACTCCACGAGAACTCGATACAAAAAACTGCATTCAACGTCGAGAACGGACATTACGAATTCGTCAGGATGCCATTCGGATTGAAGAACGCACCTGCAACGTTCCAGAGAGTAATGGACGACGTGCTCAAAGAACTACAAGGGAAAATCTGCCTAGTTTATATGGACGACATAATTATTTTTTCAACTAGCCTACAGGAACACATCTCGAACCTCAGAAAAGTTTTTCAAAAATTACAGGAAGCAGGATTCAAAGTCCAACTAGATAAATCCGAATTCCTATGTAAAAGCGTAGAATTTTTGGGACATGTAGTCACTCCCGAAGGTATCAAACCTAATCCGAGAAAAATAGAAGCAATTCGAAAATATCCAATTCCGAACACGGCAAAAGAGATTAAATCGTTCTTAGGATTAGTGGGATATTACAGGAAATTCATTCGAAACTTCGCAAAGTTAACCAAACCCCTAACTCAATGTCTAAAGAAAAACTCCCGGGTGATACACACTCCGGAATTCGTAAACTCCTTCGAGGTTTGTAAGAATATACTAACAAACGACCCCATCTTACAATTTCCCGATTTCGACAAACCGTTTAATATTACGACGGACGCCTCAAATTATGCGATCGGAGCCGTACTTTCGCAAGGCCCAATCGGAAAAGACCTTCCGATAGCGTACGCTAGTAGGACGTTAAACCCATCCGAATGTAACTTCAGCACGATAGAAAAAGAACTTCTTGCCATAATCTGGGCCGTGAAGTATTTCCGACCTTATATCTACGGAACGAGATTCAATATCATAACCGACCATAAACCCCTACAGTGGCTTTTCTCATTGAAAGAACCGAACTCCAAACTAGTGAGATGGAGATTGAAGTTGGAAGAATACGACTACCAAATCGTCCACAAACAGGGTAAATTGAATACTAACGCCGACGCCCTCTCTAGAGTCGAAATAAATCCGATCGACCTAGACGAAACCCATTCGATAATCGTAAACGTAGATCCTTCAGACCCCCCAGATCTAAGCTTGAGTAATCTAGACGACATTCTCTCTAGAAAAGTACCCCAAGAACAATTACAATCCGTAATAATGGAAATCGACCAACCTAAAGTAAAAATCTTAGACGTACAAATCATTCCCCCAGAAGATCAAGATCTTGGAGAATCGGACACTGTCCACTCTTGTGTGGAAAATCCGATACTGGAAATCCAATATACCGAAAAATCTCTTAACACTCATCAAAACCAAATAGTCGTTGGCAAATCACCGTGCAAAAACTTTCAATTTCAGTTCGAAAAGGTATTTAACAAAAGGCGGCATACTTGGCTAATACACGAGAAATTATTAAATGACGAGGAACAACTATTACAAGTATTTACCAAAGCAATTAAAGAATATATCCGACCTAACAATCACTACTGTATATATTTTAAGGCACAGATATTCGAGAAACCACTCATTAATTACCTACAAACTTATTTTAAAAACAAGACTTTTACATTAACAATCACAAGAAAATTACTAGAAGATGTCACCGAGAAGGAGGACCAACAAGAAAAAATATCCTTGTACCACATGACCAAAACCAACCACAGAGGAATACAAGAAAATGTATCCGCGATAAAGAAACGTTTTTATTGGCCAAACTTAGAGATCGACGTAAAGAATTATATAAATTCTTGCGAAGTATGTCAGAAAACAAAATACGAAAGGCACCCTCATAAACTAATATTCCAACCAACACCTTTCGGATCAAAGCCCTTTGAACACCTTTACCTAGACTCCTTCAAGATATCAAGTCAAAGCTTCATTACAATTATAGATAGTTTCTCGAAATTCGGACAAGCCTTCCCAATTTCTTCCCCGAATGCCATTGAAACCGCGAGTAGGGCGATACAATATTTTTCTTACTTCGGAATTCCGAAGAAAATCACGTGCGACAATGGGACAGAATTTAAAAATAACGTATTCCAAGATCTATGTAAAACATATGGAATAGAACTCCATTATACAACGACCTATAACCCAAACAGCAATAGTCCAATAGAAAGATTTCACTCAACTATAATCGAATCAATTAGGGTTTTGAGGGAGGAAAAACCCCATCAAGGTGTTATCGACTTAATGAATTACGCGATTCTGTCATACAACAATAGCATTCACTCCGCTATCGAATACACCCCTTTTCAGGTAGCCAAAGGACAATTAGATCTAAAAAACCCCTTCGAGACTACTACTAACGAACAGATCTCCCAATATATTAACAAACACACTAAAACATTACACTTATTGTCTAATCAAATCAAAGACACCTTAGATAGGAAGCAACGACAGAACTTAGAACGAGAAAATAGACACCGTAAAAGATCCTTGTCACTTAATTTAGAACAACCTCTCTTTTCTACAAACAACCAAAAGACACAAAAGGAACAACCACCTTTTATTAAACTCGACAATCCGAAGATTGTAGACGACAATAAAATCACCTCTGCCAACAAAACGACACATCAAAGACAACTAAAACCCCAACGTAAAATTATTATTTCAGGACATGAGGCTAATACGACAGATACTGACGACTCTGACGATCCTAACGACAACGTCCCTTTATCCAGGCTTTTCTCTGAAAATCCAAAATATCAAAAACCCAATCCTTCCCATTAAAATCGGCAACGCTCACATCATCGAAGCGATTCATACATTCACATACCACATTAACCTCAACGACTCAAGAACGATCCTCTCAAAATACGAAGAAAATATCAAAGTGTTAAAAGATTACCTAAACAAAGATCCAAACCATTTCACTCTATTGATCTTACAAAAATTACAATTTGCAGATAAATTGATTTCGCAGATCCGAGACAAACTAGTAACCGTACACTATAGACGAGACAAGAGGGCATTGGTAAATGGTATAGGGACGGCACTAAAATATTTGATTGGAACAATGGACGATAACGATAGAAACTATATAGAAAAATATTTAGAAACTATTAGTAAGAATGAAATTAAATTTAAGGTAGGCTTAGACAAACAACAGACGGTATTAAGAGAAGTCACAGACAAGTTCGCCAACATTCTTAAAGAAATACAAGATAATCAGCAACAGATACTATCACACTTTAACGATTTTATAAAAGACAGGAACCTATTAGAAAAGTTCGAAAATATTATATCTCTTAATATTTCTATTGATAAAATTATTTTAAGTTTACAAATATTGGTAGATATAGTTAACAATATTGATTTAACATTATCATTCTCCCGAATGCATATTTTACATAACTCTATTATTAAAACCAAAGACTTACAAACTATGATAAAAAGATTAGGTATAGAATACGATCACGAACAAATTTTGAGACTGAAATATTTGAGCAATTATTATACAATCCTTTCAACGGATGCTATCGCCACTGATGATGTCATTTTATTCAAAATACACTTTCCTATAATCTCAAAGCCACTAGACTACTTCCACCTTTTTCCTGTTTTCCAAAACAACCATACAATAATCCCCGAGACACCCTACTTCTTGTTCAACACCGAAAACTACTGGAACTCGAAACAACCCTGTCGAGACGTCGAATCAACACACCTGTGCGAACGGCAATATTTAATCAAAGGCAACCCATGCATCAAAGAAATCCTGTACAACGGAACCAACAGATGTCCCGCCACCTTAGTGGAACTAACAGCAACAGTAACTGAAAGAATCAGCCCTACGAAGTTACTCGTCAACCCGAAAGGACCGATCACCATCCGTTCGTCCTGCCCTCAAGACGGACTCCACTCCATACATCGACCAGTGGTAATAGACTTCGAGAACTGCCGCGTGAAGATCGAAGACTTAGAATTCTCACCTGAAGAACCGCTACAGGACTCCGTATTCACCTTACCTGAACTCAACGTGACCCTACAGAAACACCCAAGAAGACAAGCCATTCACATCACACCCACGAATCAACATGAGCTGCAATATATTAAGACTCTCTCGGAAAACCTAGGAAAGGAAAACTTCGAACTACTTCAACCTCCTCGTCACAGCTGGACTAGCGTGTTTGCTGCTACGATCACCTTCATCCTCCTCATTGGCATATCGTCTTTCTTAGCACGGAAGAAAATCAAAGAAATCCTGCGAAGACCAACTCAAGAAATGGAAGCGCGAACCACAGAGGAAAACCGAGATCCCTCGTTTTTCCATCTTGCGGAGGGAGAAGTTATGTTGTGAGAAACGGCCCAATCTCTTCGACATCGTAGGGTAAATAAACAACAGAAGAATCATCCCCATTCTTCGAGAGTGTAAACAAACGATTGATAAGAAGTTATATGTACAACCACAAGGGCCTTTCAGGGCATTCTTAGACATCCCTTCGTTCGAGCAGGGTGTATCTTTGTATAAACATTAGCATAATCCAAATTGTATCAAGTATTTCATTAAAAATCTTTTTAAAAATACTGATTGACTTTTTGGCAACTTAATTGAGTGTACTAATACGAGAGGAGAAATTAGCTTGTGATGAAGCCGAGGAAGTAGTCCTGTTACGGGAGACAGTAACATGTAGAAGTAGGATGCTTCAAATCTAACTTAAACTCAGATGTTGTGAGTGCAGAAAAATTAGGCCATCTTGGCAGAGAAGGTAAAACTGAAGATGAAAGTTTAAGGAGTGCAGAGTGATTGTGTGAGAGTTGAAAATTTAAGGGCTGGGGCCAACTAAGGGATGAACCCCCAAAGGAAGAAAGTTTAAGGAATGAAAGTTGAAGGATATAGACTTAAAGGATGAAAGTGCAATGGTTGAGACTTAAAGAGGTGGCTCACTAGGGGTGGATATTTAAGAGATGAGAGCTTCAGTGTTAAATGACATTTTAAACGAGTTAAATGTAAGGTATGAATATTTAAGTCCTGCTAATTTAAGGAATGAGAGTGAGAGGAATGCTAACTTAAGAGATGAAAGACTAAGAGTTGAAAATTTAAGAGATAGCCAACTAAGGGCTGAACAGTTAAGGGATGCAAATTTATTGAATGAAAGTTAAGGGGCGAAAGGTTCATGGCTGTACATTTTAGAGGTGGCCAACTAAGGGATGAACAGTTAAGGGATGCAAGTTTATTGAATGAAAGTTAAGGGATGAAAGGTTCATGGTTGTACACTTGAGAGGTGGCCAACTAAGGGATGAACATTTAGGGGATATAAACCCTAGGCATGAAAGTTTAAGGGTAGTTAATTCAATGCATGAAGAGCTAGTGGATGGACCAAAATTCAGAGATGAACATTTTAGGAATGACACTCCAAATGTTGCAAATTTAAGGGATGAATGGTTCAGGGACGAAAAAGTTTAATGGATGTAAATTCAAGGGATGAAAGTTGAAGGGATGCAAAGTTGAGGGATGCATGTTTAAGGGATGCAAGGTTAAATGATGAGCTGTTAAGGGATGCAAATTTAAGCGATGAATGTATAAGGGAATGCTAATTTAAGGGATTAACGTTTAAAGGAAGTAAAATTAAGGTATGAATGTTTAAGGGAAACTAATTGACGAGATGCAAGATTAATGGATGAAAATCGAAGGGATGGACTTCAGGGAATGAAAATTTAAGAGTGAAAGTTTAAGTGAAGTATAAGTAAGGGTTGCTTATTTAAGGGGAACAATAATACCAGCATTAGAGTTTCGTTTTCAAAAAAAATCCCCGTGTTGGGGCGGGTGAAGAATACCCCAATGGCTGCCCGAGCCTGTCGTAAGAGGCGACTAAAAGCGTCCTCGGGGGTTGTCCAATGTGTTATTTTTTTTTCTTACTTTGGGTTATAATATGAGGAGAACTACGTTATTTTGGCAACCATTTTTTTTTGGGGACGGTGCATTGATGTTCTAACGGTAAACCGAAACAGTGTCATTTTAAGGAATTTTACTCGTTCGTTATAACATTAACGCAGGGACAATTTAATTTA
Source organism: Cryptocephalus moraei (assembly GCA_946251905.1). Classification (NCBI taxonomy): domain Eukaryota; kingdom Metazoa; phylum Arthropoda; class Insecta; order Coleoptera; family Chrysomelidae; genus Cryptocephalus; species Cryptocephalus moraei. The sequence goes on from OX276460.1 coordinate 3,761,224, forward strand.
ATTTGATATTTTTAATACATTTTCTTATTTTGGGGTTCAGTATAAGGGTTGTTAAGAGTCTTAAGAAGGGTTATTTTGGGCAAGGATGGAAGAATGTTTATTTACCCAAGGATGTGAGACTTGTTTATTTTTATTTTATTTTTTTTATTTACTTTTGAGTATGGATGTGAGACTTGTTTATTTTTTATTTTTTTTTATCTACTTTTGTGTGTGGATGTTTCATGTCTTGCGGAAGTTTAGTTACTGATTGGTTACTTCATTTGACTAGGGAGGTATGTCGAAAGAGTGGACGAAATAAGTTTCGTTGTCTGTAATGTACAGAAGTAATCTAATCAAGATTAGGGGTGGTTGCTCTTCTTCATACTTCTCTGTCAAAATGACAGTTCAGGTCAGGGGCTACAGTCCGAGATAATTGTACGTTTTGTTTATTTTTATTTCTGATCTTGTTTTGAATGGTTTACTTTTGAGGATTCTAGCCATTGATTGATTACTTCACTTGGCTAGGGAGGTAGGTCGAAAGAGCGAACGAACTAAGTTTCGTTGTCCGTAATTTACGGAAGTAATCTTATCAAGATTAGGGGTGGTTGCTTTTCCTCATACTTCTCTGCCATACGATAGTTAAAATCAGTGGTTATAGTCCCAGATAATAGTCTAAAATGTTGTTAGTGTAAGAATAGGACAAGGGTGCGTTGTTTTCCTAAGTGCCACCTTATTGGTACTTTCATGGCGAGATGCTGCAGGGACTATGGAACAGGGTCCAGGTACACAGGACCAGACTCTTCACCTGCGTCGGAGAAGACTCTAGTGCCGGTAGTGTAGCGCAATCGGGTGAGACAACAGAGGGTGTGGTCTTGATTAAAACGTAGTCACAGTTAATGTCGCGGGAAGACTAGAAAAGATCGCGCACCGTGTCGAGAGGGAAGAGTACAAGGTGATCCAGGGCATTACGGGAAATGCCACTACTACTACTTCGGTGATGTTGTCTAGAGAATGGAGACAGCGATGACTGCTGTGCAGAGACGAGGCACCAGAAGGGCAGACCGAGAACAGCAGTGTTATCATCGCAGTTGGGTCGATGAGGCTGAAGGACTATTGGGCACAAGTAAACTTGACGAGAACGAGACCAGTTCGAGGAGAAGGATGGCATTTGGTTTTCCGGGAGAACATTGGTTCGAGGCAAAGATAGGAGAAGCCGCGCCAATCACGGAAAATTCTGTACGAGTGAGAGGCCCAAGAGGTTACGAAGGTCCTGACGAGGGAGCGAGTGAAGGGAGAAAGTTAGAAAAATATTGAGCACCAACGATGTCTGATGCAAGGGAAGCTTCTGGAGAATTGACTGCTGATGACGTCGATTCCATATAACACCGTGAGACATTTGATCCAGGCCAGAGATCCAGGGGAGAGTTCCAGAAGAGGTCCTGCAGTATCCGAAATGTGTTCCAGTTCCCGTGATGTATCCGGAGGACGAGAAAGGCGTAATAACGAGCTGCCAATCACCAGTCCAACGAAATTCGTGTGACCCACAACGAGAGTCAGCCCTGGGACAGAGGAAGAAGATGGCCCGAGAAATCCTGAGAGAATAAGAGGTGGTAGGCCTACGTCAACAAGCCGACCTACCTTAACTACGACGCCAAGGTGGGACGCCCAACAAGGTCAACCTCCGTCAAGGACGTCACCACGAAGAGGAGATCACCCACCCACTGGACGTACGAACTGCGACCCATGGCAGCATACAGGGAGAAGATGAGACATTATAAAGTGCCGGATTTGTGCGGGATAGTGACGGAGATTTTCATTAGACAAGCAAACCACACATACCTCTGCGTGTCAAGCCTGACAGTGCTTGTAATCACACATATGGCCTGTACAGTGAAGTGTAGTGTAGAAACTTGAAGAAAGAAGTTGCGGTAACTTACTATGTCTTGTAATGGTTATATTATGTATTGCAAAAGTTAAGCCTATTAAGGCTTAATTTTTACAAAGGGGGGAGTATTGTAACACCCTGCGGGTGTTTAAGGGATTTTTTTTAATATTTTATTAGATTTTGGGATATTAGGAAAAAAACACCCTGTATATGAAATGACTTCAAGCGCTACGTGATTTACCCTCATTTCGTAAGTCGGTAATTAGAACATACTAATATTATTATTTCGTAAAATAACGCCGGAACAGCTGACTTGGATGCGTTGAGTTGGTAACAATAATCGAGGTCGAAAATCGGACTCTGCTTCGTACTTCTGTCTAATAAGCAAAATCGGATAAAACTCTTAAGTAATTAAGAAGGCGGACTTCATGACGTAACGCGGTTATTCATACGTTCAGTAGAGGAATTTCGACCAATCACAAATTGGGAGGTAAATTTTGATCGAATTTTGGTACTCGGAGTAGGGGGAGTCGAGGGCTCTTGGAAACAGGGTTGCCACTGATCACATAATTATCAGATTGTAGCCCGACCGTGAGGTTGGCGAATTATAACCAATAGATCAAAAATAAACAATACTATTGTAGAAAGTAACTCTCAAAAACAATATCAAATTCGTGAGCTTATTCCCGCGCGGATTCGCTCGATGATCTCTCGCGACTCTCGCTCGTCCCGTTTTCCTCCTCTCGCGTGGAACCCCTACTTTTCTAAGCCTCCTCTGTGAATCCCAGAAGACGACTTGGGTATAGGGTTACCAGCGCCGCGCTGCCAGGAGTTTTGCTTACTACATTCGGCCATCCTGCTCTTCCGGAGTGTCCTCACTTCGGTCATGATCTTCATCCTGCATGAAGATACAAACTTATTAATTCAAATCTGTATTCTACTGACACCCTGGAGACGTCCGAGCATTCAACTCATGCTTTTGACTTGATACAAGTTTTAAATTTCCCATGTTTATAATTCCTAAGTATTTTACATATCCGAACATGCCAACCATTATGTGTTGCATGTTTTTGACACGTCTCGAATACTTTTACTCTTTGTGAATAATCTCACGTCCAAATGTGCGAACATTAACTTTGTTTTTCACATTTCTTTGATATCTGACTGAAGTATTCTATCTACACATCCGAACATACCAACCATTATGTTTTGCATGTTTTTGACATGTTTCAAATACTCTTACGAAATTACGAGTACTTTTTAAGATCGAATGTGCGAACATTGCCCATGTTTTTCACATTTTTGACATGTTTCAAATACACTTACTAACCTTTCAGTATTTTTCATGTCCGAATGTGTGAACATTGCCCATGTTTTTCACATTTTTTTTTTTTCATTTGCTTGAAGTATTCTACATATCCGAACATACCGACCATTATGTTTTGCATGTTTTTGACATGTTTCGAATACACTGACGAACTTTTGAGTATTTTTCAAGATCGAATGTGCGAACATTGCCCATGTTTTTCACATTTTTGACATGTTTCAAATACACTTACTAACTTTCCAGTATTTTTCATGTCCGAATGTGCGAACATTGCCCATGTTTTTCACATTTTTTTACATTTGCCTGAAATACTCTACATATCCGAACATGCGAACCATTATGTTTTTCATGTTTTTGATATGTTTCAAATACTCTTACGAACTTATGAGTATTTTTCAAGATCGAATGTGCGAACATTGCTCATGTTTTTCACGTTTTGACAATTGCCGGAAGTATTTTACATGTCCGAATGTGCGAACGTCTATACGTTTTTCACATTTTTGACACGCTCCGAATACTTCGCGTCTCGAGTATTTTACAAGTCCGAATGTGCGAACGTCTGCCACGTTTTTCAGATTTTTGACAAGCTCCGAATACTCGAACCCTCCATGTCCGAATGTGGAAACATTTTCACATTTTTGACATGTGCTGGAAGTATTTTACATGTCCGAATGTGCGAACGTCTACCACGTTTTTCACATTTTTGACATGCTCCGAATACGTCGAGCCTTGAGTATTTTACATATCCGAATGTGCGAACGTCTATTACGTTTTTCACATTTTTGATATGCTCCGAATACTCGCTTTCCTCCGGTATTTTACATGTCCGAATGTGAGAATATTTTCACATTTTTGACATGCTCCGAATACCTGGAGCCTCAAGTATTTTACAAGACCGAATGCGCGAACATCTACTAAGTTTTTCGCATTTTGACTTGCATCGAATACTTTTCGTTAGACAGTTTCCAAAAGACCCTCACCTGCTCTGTCAGCGTGACCCAGGGCTTCATTTTGTCAATACTGACGACAACCCGGCACTTGCGGTATCTCACAGACACTTTCAAGGCCACATACCTATTGTTCGGTAACTTCGCCATAGCCGATAGGGACCTTTAAATTTGGGCAGAAGTTTCCTGCTCTCCCCTGTCGCTGGAAAGTCGGTCTTTGACAGCATCACCAAATCCCCGGGCTGGTACACCCTGGATTTAGCCCCTTTTCTATCGTACCGCAGTTTCTGCGCTGCCTGGTCTTTAGTCATTCGACTCCGCACCTCTTTTCGTACCTCGTGCAGGTCAACACGGTCGAACTTATCTTGCAACTCTGTGAACAGTATAAATTCAGAGACACTACGTGGCTTGCACCCAAAAAGTACTTCCGAAGGCGTTACCCCATGTACTCTAGTAATATTACTATTTAACCCTCGCTGGATCGCTTTAACGTGCGTATCCCATTTGTCATCCTCACATCCCCCATTCATGGCAGCTAAAGAGCCCAATATCGTACGATTAAATCTTTCACATTGACCGTTCGTCCTTAGAGTCGCAACGGCATTCCAAATTCTGTACAAAATGCTTCAAACTGGCGGGATGTGAAGACACTACCTCGATCCGATATAATTCGGACCGGAACTCAGAATATATTCACCAAATCGAGAACCGCTCGAACTACTTGCTTCGCCTTTGTGCTTCGTACAGGTTCAATCAACGTAAATTTTTGAAAAGCTATCTATTGTGAACAATAAATATGAATTACCTCTTTTTGATCGAACGAAGGGGCCAAGGTGATCAATGTGGATGGTATGGAACGGCATCCCTACCTTTTCGATGGGAAACAATTGACCTGGTTTTCTGCCTGATGGAGCCTTATAATACAAACAATTCAAACAATCGTCAAGATACTTTTTCACAAAGGTACTTTCACAATCGGCTTCTGTAATATTTACAATGCTTTGAACAATTCGAATGTCTCCTACTTCACCCTCTGGTGGATTACGACTTATACAGTCCACATGAGACATTTTTGTTCCTGGCCTATATTCAATCTCAAACTCATAGTCTTGTAGTTCCATCCACCACCTACCAATCCGGCGAATTATATCCCTTTTTACGGCAGTACTCCGGATGGCACTACAATCTGTGACTAGCTTAAAATTAATGCCTATTAAATAGCCTCTAAAATAACGCAACGCTCAAGGACCGCCAAGGTCTCAAGCTCGTAGGAATGGTACCTTTGCTCTAAAGCAGTCGTCTGTCTATTATAGTATGCTACGATTTGTTTACTTTTATTTGTTTCATTAATCTGAATCAACATTCCCGCCAAACCTACTTTACTTGCATCTGTATGCACCTTTGTGTTTAGCTCTGGATCAAATATTGTTAAAATTGGTCGAGCCATTAATTTATCTTTAATAGTGGCGAATGAATTTTATTGTTCATTTTTCCACTCACAAGGATTGTCCTTTTTCAAAAGTGTTTTCCCAAATTATCTAATCCAAAACTGAACTGTTGTTTAAATTCGTTTTAAAGGTTACACAATTTCATCCGTTATTTTGGTGTAATTTTCCCACATCTCAAATTTCGCTCTATCGACATTTCCCTGAGTCGAACTATGTTGTTGATAGTAAAACGCTGACCTACCTGAACGGTCGACAATTTGGTAATTTGTAAATGTTTATTCGTTTTAATAATTAAGACGGAAAGATGTTCGGTAAAATTATGTCCCACTAACAAATCATATCGAATTTCGTTATTAACTATATACATGTGGGTGTTTATTGTAACACTATCAATAGTGAAATCGACGTTACATTCTAATTTAGGTAGAACGGACAGAAATTGATAAAACCTTGAAGTTGGACGATTTTCTGTACGGTTTGCTGTTTTATTTTTAAATTACTCGCAACAGATTTACGAAGTACTCTCACTACCAAGATCAACGAAACATGATATTTTTACGTTTTCAATTTTTGCTTGCTTCAACTAAATCCCTGGAATTGTATTTGTACCCACAAAATTTACAGTTTTCGAGTTACTGGCGCTTTTTCTTCGACATACTTTTTCTACATGTCCGGGTCGTTTACAATAATTACAAATAATTGAACTGTTATTTGTGAAGGTTTTGGTTTTCAACGGGCAATCCATCCGTTTGTGACCAACCTCCCCACAAGCATAACACTTCAAGGCACCGTCCCCGGAACGCTTACCAGACTCAGCATATCCTGAATGCCGAAAAGTTGACAATTTCCGTTTAACCACACCTTCTCTAGTTTCAAACCGATTCACTGAAGAACTCGAAGGTTTGTCGTTGATTGTTTGAAAATTGATGACATATTGGGTTAATTCGACAAAGGTCTTACAGTTTGCTGACCTAAGAGATAAATTTATCTGTTTATTAGTGACTCCTGCAATAACGCAGTCAACAATTTGTTCTTCTGTTAAATTTAGTTTTAGTTTATTCAACTTAGCCCACTTATTAAAACAATATTCATTTAAACTTTGTCCCTGCTCAATCTGATAAGTGGCTGCATCATGAAATAGTTTGGAAAATTGTTCTTTAGCAGGGAATGTCTTACTCAGATGTTCTTGCCATTCGGCCCAAGAAAACTGATTACTGCTCAAACCATCGTACCAGACGCGTGCCAAACCTTTCAACTTTCCCAACGCCAGGTAAACGGTGGTAACTTCGTCCCAATGATACAAACGTGCACAATTATTAATTTTTTGTAACCAATCATCCACCGACAGGTCGCCCTTACACGGATCAAAATCAGACAGAAGCCTATCGTCTTTAAATAGTGTCCAGTTGGTTACTACTGCTCTATTTTCGGAGCCAACTTTAACAACATTCTCATGCATCGACCGGATTGAACCTGTACTACTCACGGCACCGGCGCTACGACGCAAGTCCTGTAGTTCTTGAACCATGGTTTCGATGGCTGCAGGAGTTAAGGGCGGCGTTTGTGATCGCCCCGACTCAGCTGGAGGGTCCATCACTGTTGTCGTTGCCGTCTAGGTCGTGAAGTTGCAGATCGTCTCGTGAACTTGCAGATCCACACACATTCACTAAAGTTCAATTGTCAGGATAAAGGTAACTTAACCGACACGAACGGCTCACAGGCGATTATCCCACTTCTGAAATGTAGCCCGACCGTGAGGTTGGCGAATTAAAACCAATAGATCAAAAATAAACAATACTATTGTAGAAAGTAACTCTCAAAAACAATATCAAATTCGTGAGCTTATTCCCGCGCGGATTCGCTCGATGATCTCTCGCGACTCTCGCTCGTCCCGTTTTCCTCCTCTCGCGTGGAACCCCTACTTTTCTAAGCCTCCTCTGTGAATCCCAGAAGACGACTTGGGTATAGGGTTACCAGCGCCGCGCTGCCAGGAATTTTGCTTACTACAAGATTTTAACATAATTTTTGTTCACTTCTGATAAAAAATATTGTGTTAACATAATTGCCAATTTTAACATAATTTTAGCATTTTCTTAATAAAACAAGTAATCAGGTATTTTGTCTTTTTATTCTGGTGGCGCCATCTCATGCAGAATAGCAAAAGAATAACGATAGCACTTGGTAAATAGTAGTTTTCGTGCTTATGGACTTCCCCGACAAAACGTTTTGCTACGTTTGCTCAAGTTTATTCGTTTATTCTGCAATCTGTGCAATGCAATCTGCTTAGGATTTGCTTACGGTAATTTCATTATTTGTGCCAATATCGTGCCTTGTGCCTTGTGAACAGTGTCCAGTGCGTATTTAAATTAAAATGGCAAGTACAAGTGGCCTTAGGAAGAGAACCTCTTCAGATTCCGACTCCGAAGCGGAGGAACGGAAAAAAATTTACAAAAGTGGCCGTAGGAGCGTAAATCCGCAAAAGTTCAGGATTCGCGAAGTTCCTGTACCAATAGATGGCGCTATACAGAGTTATATCTCAGTGAACAACAAAACAAAGTCACTTTATTGGGAGGTTAAGTTTTAAGTTATTTTACATTATGTTTAGTTTTTTGTAATGTATTGAGTGTTTTTGGACGTATTATTTGTTTATAAGACATTGGTGTTTCATTCTGTGTATTCCTAATCGGCACTTCAACTATAAACTAGCATATATTTTGTCACCGGTTTTCCAATCTTGAGTATACTCTGCCAAGCTTTACATAACTTGGGATCTGATGGAAATGAATGCAAAGAAATATCCTTTGTACAGTATGTAAGTACACTGAGGTACACTACATATTTTTCTTGATTTTGTTGCGATTGTTTTATGGATAGACTGCATGGTTAATAGTTTTACCTACAAAAAATATTGCTTACTTATTTATTATTACTTCACACTAACGTCTAAAGAGTTGAATACAAAAGAAGGTATTCAACTTTTGCGCCGCTTACCTTAATAAACTGTATTGAATCCAAACAGTTTCAAATTATAACCTCTTCACTCTTCACTCTACTCAATTATTATCTCTGATGACATACAAAACGAATAACGATGATTTTAATTAACATTTACAATACACAACAGCACAATTTATAACAAAAACTAAAAAAAAATTGCTAATATACTGTAAAAATTACAATTTTTAAAAAACATGCCTACAACCACGTGGCGTTGTTGTTCACTGAGTTTAGGGTGCCGAAGATTGATCATAGATGTCGCACCCTTCGGGGAACTTCGCGAATAGAGTGGAAGTCTAATCCTAGTTTTCGTGCTTGGCTCGAAGAAGTTAAAGGTTTGTACCCATATAAAATTTAAAAGCATTTGATTCTGACTACGTCGAGTTCGTCGTGTATATCTCATTACAATGATCTAAATTTTAATATGTATTGTTTTTTCGCTTTAGGAAAACCCACGAGAACGAGGTGTTCGATTTGCGATGCAGAGTTTACCGCAGACCTAACAGTTGTTAAAAACCACGCTAAAGGCGAGAAACATTGTAAGAAGGCTTCTGCGTTAGGAAGGAAACAACCCTCAGTTCTTCAAATCTTCAAGAGAACTGAAGAATTGGATGAGAACGTTCAACAAGCGGAACTTAGAATTGCAGCATTAATTGCGGAGCACAATCTACCAATACGATTGTGCGAACATTTAATACCACTTGTAAAGGTAGCCTTTCCAGATTCGAAAATTGCTCAAAAGATTTCCATGGGCAGAACAAAATTAACAAAAATCATTACCAACGTTTTGGGAAAATCTCAGAGAGAAAAAATTGTGGAAATTTTAAAGAAAAGGAAATTTAGTCTGTTAATTGACGAATCCACAGATATAAGCACTGTAAAAAACATTTGCCTCTGTGTTCGGTTTTTTGATGAACACTCTGGTAAAATTTTCTCAAATTTTTTCTCTCTCATACAATGTTTTCAAAACAATTTAGATGAAGCCAATGAAGGTATGACTGCTGAAACTATTTTTAATAAGGTGCTGAACGCACTTTTATCTGAAAATGTACCTTTAGAAAATTTAATAGGATTTGGATCAGATGGTTGCAACACAATGTTTGGTTCTCAAAATTCAGTAGTTAGTAGATTAAAAGCTCATTTACCTGGTATAATTGTTCAAAAATGTATTTGTCACTCTTTACATTTGTGTGCCAGTGAAGCCTGTAAAGTTTTACCAAGGCAGTGTGAAGATTTGGCTCGTGAGGTTTATAATTTTTTTAAAAACAGCTCCAAAAGGCAAGCCCAATTCACCGAATTTCAGCATTATTGTAATGTGGAGCCCCACAAAATTTTACGACCTTCACAAACAAGATGGTTGTCACTACTAATGGTTGTAAATAGATTAGTCGAACAATGGTCTCCATTGCAAGTATATTTTCATCAAGAATATCTCGGCCATAGGCTGCAATCATCTGAATTCATATACAATTCTCTTAACAATCATAAAATAAAATTATTTTATTACTTTTTGCAATGGGTGTTACCTAAGTTTGTAAGTTTAAATGAATATTTTCAGAGCGAACGTGTTGTTATAACATCAGTCTATACCAAAGTTTGTGATACATATAAAACACTATTGTCAAGTTACTTAAATATAAATTATATAAATCATCATCATTTGACCGATATTAATCCACGATTAAATTCAGAATTTGTGAATATGAAAAATATGTATTTGGGAATTGAAGTGTTAAATAATATTGACAAATTAGACGAGTCTGAAAAAAATGATTTTTTCATCAGATGTCGTGAGTTTCTAATCGTTTCATGTGAAGAAATTAAAAAAAGGTTTGACTTTCGAGATTCCCTATTGTCACAAATAAGTATATTTGATCCCAAATTCGATAACAAGCCGAACTCAATTTTTTATATAATAAAAAGCTTACCCAGGATTATTAATCAGGATAATAAAGCTCAAATTCAAAAAATTGATGATCAGTGGCGATTATATATTCAATCTGAGTTACCAGAAGAAATTAGAAATGAACAAAATATTGATGAATACTGGTACAAAATATACCAACTGACAGATATGGCTGGAAATTTTAAGTTTACAGAGCTAGCAAATTTCATATTGGATATTATGGTAATGCCACATTCCAGTGCAACTTGTGAGAGAGTATTCTCAAAAATGAATTTAATTAAGACAAAAATAAGAAATAAACTCTCCAGTCAAACGATTGACGGATTAATGTTGGCCAGTGATTATGTTAATGATTGTTATTCCTTTACAATAGAAAAAAAAACTTTAAATTTAATGACTAATAATTTGTATGGATCTTCAAGAACAGAAGATTCAGAAGAAGATGAAGAGATCGTTTTTGAAGAACCACAGGCCATCTGATTCAAATGTATTTTTTGTTCAATGTTTTTCTTTTTACATTTACTAGATTTAATTATGTTTGACTTTGTTTTTATTATTAAGAAAATAATTTGATTCCGATACATTTATAATATAAATTAAGTTCTTTTGGTAGTGTGGTGGTTTTGGTATTTGGTTCACCAAAATCCTGACAAATAAAATAATAAATCAATTTAATTTTACTGTTGTAATGTCGCGATGGTTGCCGCACATAGTCTGTGTGACGGTGTAGTTTTTAGGCGCCACCTAGTGGTGAGAGGCAGCGATTAAGATGTAGTGTTTTAAGGTTTTATATTTTTCGACTAATTCGGCGAGCGAGGTCAATTTGCGATGCCAAACAATGTTTTATTTTTAATAAACACTACTGATACACTTTCTTTGAAAATAATGATTTTTAACGTAATTTTTAAAGAAATCTGATAATTTCGGAAACTCTGCACGATAATTTCGTGACAGACGACTGGCAACCCTGCTTGGAAAGAGGAAAGTTAAGAGTTGGAGTCAGTCGTCAGTCAGAGGCCGACCAGAGGGTCAGTCAGAGGCCGACCAGAGGGTCAGTCAGAGGCCGACCAGGGAGTCGGTCAGAGGCCGAACCAGGAGACGGTCGGGGACCGTACTCCGTCCGGTCGTGGGTTACAGAGAAGGAGCAATTTCAGGTCGGGGACCTTTTAGGACTATTGGAGTTTGACTCTCAAGGGCGAAATCAAGAGGAGGAGCTATTTCAGGTCGGGGACCTTTGAGGACTATTGAAGTTTGACTCGCAAGGGCGAAGTCAAGAGAAGGAGCTATTTCAGGTCGGGGACCTTGAGGACTATTGGAGGTTGACTGGCAAGGGCGAAGTCCAGAGTAAGGAGCTATTTTCAGGTCGGGGACCTTGACGATTATTGAAGTTTGACTCGCAAGGGCGAAGTCGAGGGTAAGAGTTATTTTAGGTCGGGGACCGTGAGGATTATTAGAGTTGGATTCGCTAGGGCGAAATCCCGAGTTAGGAGTTGTTTTTAAGGTCTGAGGCCGTGAAGAAGGTCAGAGTTTCATTCGCGAGGACGAAGCGAGGAGCAAAGAGTTGTTACGAAAGAGTCGTAAGTATCTGGAGAGGTCTAGAGTTGCGAAACGAGTCGTACTCGCTCAAGAGTGAGAGTTGTTGAGCGAGAGAGGAGATTTTGGAGGTTGCAGTTTAAGCGAGGGTCGTAATCTCTCTGGAGTTTAGAGTTGTCGCTCGAGGGCATCAATCTTGACCGTGTTAGAGTTGTACGCGAGAGGCGTAATCGGTGAGTTATTTGTCTTACGCTAGGGCGTTAACACTTTGAGAGAGTTAGAGTGTGTACACCGAGCGACGGAGGGCCGAGTACCGGGCCGAGATCAAAGTAACCGACACCGATATACCGGCAGCAGTTGTGCAATCTCGATAAATTTGGTTATTGGAATTTTGGAAAAGTCACTGTCCTAATATCACGTAGGTACAAGCATTTCATATACAGGGGCATTAAGGGTTTTAAGGGAGATTTTACCTTGACACTTGTGTTTAGTATTCTTGTTGGGTTTTTGTCGGGTAACTAATTAAATTAGATTTGATTTCGTTTTGTTGAATCTTAGACTTGGGGTTGTGTTAATTTTTATAATTTGATTGACTTAGTGAGATGAATGAATTCTTTGTCTTTATTTTAACTTATTAATTTTGATAATACAATTTTCTGTTTTATTCAGTTGTTTAATTTTTTTTTGAGCACGATTAAAGCGGGCATTTGCCAAGCCCCGCGCCCATGCTTTACTAAGGGACCAGTTAATTTTCTAAAGATAATTAATTTCCTCTATCAATCCCACCCAAACGTAATATCGGTACCTATACTTTGACCAGTAAGTAGATCTTCTATTTAAAACCCTCTCATAATAATAAATACATACGGGGGCCGATATTACAGAACTTAATTCCTCACTGGCGTTCCGTCGTTGAGAAAACCGTTTATTTCCCGATTTCGCATTGGAGTTCCGTCATTGTGAGATCCGTAAGGGAAATCCGTGTAGGGTTCCTAGTTACTGCAGGATTGAGTCATTGGCGTCCCGTCATTGGCGTATCAGTCTAGGTATCCTAGTGGTAGAGGCCGTTTTATTCCTCGTTGGCGTACCGTCGTTGGGGAATCCGTTTCATTATCCGATTTCGCATTGGCGTTCCGTCGTTGTGAGATCCGTAAGGGGAATCCGTTTGGGGTATCTAGTTTACTGCAGGATTGCGTTATTGGCGTCCCGTCATTGGCGTATCAGTCTAGGTATACCTGTCATACACCGCTCTATTTCCGTTCTCTTGCCTCCGTTTAACTCAGTTTCAACCACTGGAGTAATTTTATATTTTCCTTATTTTTTATACTCACCACACTCACCACACGGCACTCACCACACTCACACTCACCACACACCAATTTTAGTTTTGCTCAGGTTCATTGTTAATCCTACTTGTAGGGACGCTTGATGGAGTTCTTTTAACATCACCTCCAGTTCTTCAGTAGTATTACTAATCAGAATGATGTCGTCTGCGAATCGTAAGTGGCTCAGTCCTATTCCATCTATATTAATTCCCTTACAACGCCAGTTTAGACTTTTGAAAACATCCTCCAAGGCCAGCGTGAACAGTTTTGGGGAGATTGTGTCACCTTGCCGTATTCATGTCCTCTTCCATTTTCACTGTCATAGTTGCATTTTCGTAAATATTTTTTATGAGGGTTGAATACCTAGAGTCAACTCAGGCATTGTCTAGTGCCTTTAAAATTGCCCACGTTTCTACCGAGTCAAATGCTTTATGGAAATCGATGAAAGCCAAATGTAGGGGTATGTTGTATTCTGTCGCTTTCTCGATTAGTGTGCGTATAGTTTGCAGGTGGTCAATCGTACTGTATCCTTTACGGAATCCCGCCTGTTCACAGGGTTGATATGAATCCAGTTTGTGTGATAACCTGTTTGTTACTATTTTTGTAAGTATTTTATACAGGTGAGATAGTAAGCTTATTGGTCGATAGTTTTCTAGATTGTTTCTATCTCCTTTTTTAAATAAAAGAATTACCTCAGCATTTTGCCATGACTCTGGTATTCTTCCCTCTATCAAACACTTATTTAATAGTGTTCTGACACTCTGGATTAGTTCTTCTCCCCCCATTTTAATCATGTCGCTAGTAATCTGATCTTCGCCAGGGCTTTTTCCGTTTTTCATTTGTCTGAGTGCATTCCATACTTCATCCATATCTATTTCGGGAATCTCCTCTGATCCTACGTTTTGAATGTTTACTCTTGTGTATGTGTGTTCTTGGTATGATGAACTATAGAGTTGTTTGTAGAAATCTTGTATCACGTCTGCAATTTTTTCCCGACATGTAACCAAAATGCCGTGTTTGTTTTTAAGTTGGATGATTTTTAATTTTCCCCTTGATTGATTTGATTTTAAAACCTTTATATTTTTGTTATTTTCAATAGTTTCTGTTATTAGTTTTGTGTTGTAATCTCTAAGGTCCTTTCTAATGTTTTTATTTATTGCTTTATTTAACTCCTTATATTTTGGGTTCTCTCTATCATGCCCTGTCTTCTCTTTATCAAATTTTCTGTGTCTTGCGTAATTTGCCTATTTTTCTTTTTGTGCTTTGTACAAAGTTCCTTTGTTGCCACTTGTATACTTCTAGTTATATAGTTTGATAGGTTGTTCATTTCCATATTTATTAGGTTCTCTCTTCTTTCAATTTTCTGCTCATTCGATCTCGGAACTTTTCTTCATTTTCTCTCAATATCTCGATTGTTGGGCACTTCTGTGTTTTTATCATTTTCGTTCTTTCATACTTAGTATTAATATTTAATATTGCTCTGATTAATCGGTGATCGCTGTTGGCATCAAATCTGTTTAAAACTGTGACGTCTCGACACATAGCTTTATCGTTTGCTATTACATAGTCAATTTCGTTTTTTACTGCTCCGTTTGGGCTAAATGCCAGGTCCATCGTCTCTTCAATGGTTTCTGGAAGAAGGAATTCATGCAAAATAGATTTTCACTTTTACAATAGTCAACAAGCATCTGCCCTCTAACGTTTCTGATTCCCAAACCGTATTTATCTATATGTGGGAGGTCGTTATTGTTACTATTTTCACCTATTTTAGGGTTGAAATCACCTATGATGGTTACGAATTTAGCGTTCTCGTTTTCCTTTGCTGTTGATATATCTTCGTAGAGTTGCTCAATATCTTCTTCCTCGGAGACACTGGTTGGGGCTTATACCTGTATAACTTGCAGATTGTATCTTTTATTTAATTTAATTATGCAGTATATGACTCTGTCTGATATAGCATGCATTTTCGTTACTAAGTGTTTCAAACTTTTGTTTATTAATATTGCGACTCCTCCTTCATGTCCCCGTACCTCAGTGTTTTTCTGATAAAGCAAGTGTCCGGATTTCAAGGAAGTGGCTTTCTCTCCTTCCAGTCTGGTTTCGCTTAGTCCCAGTATGTCCCATTTAATGTGACGCAACTCTTCTTCTAATCGTTTCCAATGTTCTGGCGACCTTAGTGTTCTACTATTATAAGAAGCGATCCAAAATTGTTTGTTGTGTTGTTTTTTTAATTTTGATTTTTGTCGTTTGTCCGGCTTTAGTGTGTTCAATCGAATTTTTGCCTCCCCCAGAATCCGATATGAGGCAGACTGATTTCTCAGTGCAAGATTGTGAGCTTCGTACCATTACTAGATACATTTTCCAAATGTAACAAGTGCAAAATGCAGCGTAATATATCATTTGTTAAACATTTGACGAATTGTGAGACGGAAACGTTGATATCTTTAATAATAATTGACTTGTTTCTGCAGCGATTGGGAATGGTTTCGAACTGTTAGAATAATTTCTACTACGCATGCCTCTGACAGTTTGAGACCGATTCCAATCGCTGTAGAAACAAACCTAATTACCAACAGCTGGAAAGGCGAAACCTGTAAAATCTGTTACCATCGTTTTAGTTACATTGGTCAGTCACCGACAGCGCTGCAAAAAGTTCCCCCTACCGAACATTGCACTTTCTGTTCTATAACCCTTTATTAGTTATGGCGCTGGCTTTGAGTCAGGCGGCCACTGTCGTCGTGGGTTCGAATCCCACGTAATCCATGGATGTTGTGTTTGTTACTGGAAGTGTGTAAAATGTATCCAAAATCCCGTTCCTATTCACGCCGGTAACCAGGCCGGATAGGATCGGATATCCTATATGAGGGCGGGACTAGGATACACACACCCTGAGTCGGTAGAGCACGGAGTGTGTCACCTGGGGTGAGAGCTTTAAGGGGGTATAATCGTGCTCGATGACCGTGGTTCGGAGCCCACGTTAAACAGTAGGTCCCGTCCAATTAGCCCTGGCAGCAAAAAGAGACGTTAACAAACAAACAAACAATATTTTTAATAATGGCCCTCCAATAAATCTTATATTGGCGATATACATTGGTCAAATCTATGTAGTTCTGAGTCTGTTAATCGAAGTTATTTGTCCCCTGGGGGTGTTGGACATATTAGAAAACCATGGTTTCCTAAGGGGGTTAATAACTGATTCGGAGTAAATTTTGCCTTTTGTTACTGTCCATCTCCTAAAAGCTGTCTCCCATTCCTCAAGAATATTTTTCTTAATAATGGAGAAAAGATCCGTGTGTATCGTCTTTGGTTTTGCAAATATGAGTTGTTTCGTCCCGTTCTTAGCTAATTTATCCGCTATGTCGTTCCCTCGGATGTTGGCGTGCCCCGGCACCCAACAGAGAGCAACCTGAATTCCTTTCGTCATTAATACGTTAATACGTTGTTTAATCTCCATAGTTACCGGATCTGCAAAGGCACTGAGGCGGTGGCTTCGTATTTTGTTGAGCGCAGCTTGAGAATCAGAGCAGACGACCCAATTGCCTGAGTTTTCGATTTCGATAAATTGAATAGCCTGTTTGATAGCACAGGACTGTTATCTTGAGCGATACCATGGATGGCTTGCAACAATTATTAAATAAAATCAGTGTGGCTGGTCAAGAGTTCGGGCTTAGCATAAACGTGAAGAAAACCAAGTTTATGATATTTAGCAGAAATAATTACGAGAACGAACAGCTAAATCTTGATGGGAAGGTGATAGAACGTGTCAGCCAGTTTAAATATCTGGGTAGTATATTAACGGACACCTTGGACCCCGAAGTTGAGATAAAATGTCGGATAGAAATGGCAAGAACAACTTTCCAACGAATGAGAACATTCTTTTGTGACGATAACCTGAACCTTAAATTGCGCCAGCGAATGGTGAAATGTTTTATTTGGTCAGTTCTTATGTATGGGGTGGAATGCTGGACCTCAAAGGTCAGCTCAATGAATCGGCTAGAAGCATTCGAAATGTGGATTCATCGCAGAATGCTGCGAGTTCCGTGGACTGATCTGCTGTCCAATGAAGAAGTATTGAGACGAGCCAGGGTGGAGAGACAAATAATGGTCACAGTAAAATGTCGCAAAATTGCTTACCTTGGCCACATCCTGCGCGGAGAAAAGTATCATCTTCTCCAGTTGATTATGAAAGGAAAAATAGAAGGCAAGCGGGGTGTTGGACGAAGGCAAATCTCTTGGCTGAGAAATATCAGGGAATGGACAGGCATCCGGAACGCTGTTGACCTGTTCAGGGTTGCAGAAGATAGAGACGCGCTCTCTGCAGTAATCGCTAGCGTTCGGGCGACCGGACATGGCACATAAAGAATCCTATTGGGGAACTTTGAATTTATGAACTGTAGAAAAAGTGCATTGCATCCTTCCGAGCGTTTAAAACTGCGTTTTATGTATTGTGGCGAACAGAGGAATTGAATTAACGGAAACTGATAACATGGGATGTTTTCGGAAAAATGAAACTTATGCGCGAGTGGTTGTATCAGGGCGCGAGCCTCCAGTAAGGCAATAGGTCGATTTGGTCTCCAAGTCCTAGAAAACGTATCGCGAATCTGGTCTAAGGAATTAGTGGCTTCTAAAACCGGGCTATTGTATGAGTAGTTTTTTAGAAGAAATCTGGACATCAGCCATTTTCTGCGGACACTCAAAAGGGTTTCCCCACTTTCTGAAAGAAGGCATGGAATTGGAGTGGACCTCATGAGACCCAAGGCCACTCGAATGCCCTGATATTGAGCAGAGTCTAACCTCTTGAGGTCTACTTTAGCGCAATTATCTACAAAACAGCTAGAGGAGTCCAAGTGCGATCGAACTATTCCTTTGTATATTGCTAGCTGAGAGTTGGGTGAGGCCCCCCACCACGTCCGACATAGGCTACGCATGATGTTGATCCCTTTCAACGCCTTGGAAAGAACCAGGTTTATGTTCGATTTAGATTTAAGATTCTTATGGAGAATTGTACCCAAATGTTTGACTTCATCGCTCCAAGGAAGCTCAGAGCCTTTCAGCTTAATGTTGCGTAAAGGGTTGTTGCGACCCTTCTGAAAGAATATTGCCTTACTTTTAGATGAAGAAATTGTCAGTCCCAAATTGTCAAAGAAGTCCGACACCTTGTGCAGCGTTTCTTCCATTTCCCTAATTATTAAGGTTTCATTTATACCGACACAGAGAAGAACAAAATCATCAGCGTACCCCAGGTATTTAGTGCTAGGAGAAAGAGTTCGATGAATGTTGTTACAATACATATTGAACAGCACAGGGCTTAGAGGGGAGCCCTGAGGCAGGCCTTTACATACTTCAGTCGAGTGTGAGAGTTTGCGATGAATTAGATCTATCACGCTGACCGAGCGCCTGTTTATAATAGCGATGATTGCTCGAGAGAGATCAGTGGGAATGTTGAATTCCAGCAATACCTCCCGTAGTTTGGGAATCAGTACACAGTCATAGGCCGATGAAAGGTCCAAGAAGACAGCCGCGACCTTATTTTTTCGGGATATTTCTCCTAAAACCGTAGAGTAGAGCACAGTTAGGTTTTCTTGAATTCCTCTGCCCCTGCGAAAGCCGAATTGGCATGGGTCTATTTTGTTTTCTCCTTCGATTAACCATTTCAATCGATTTTTGATTATTGTTTCGAATATTTTACTCAGGCACGGGGATAGGGTGATAGGCCTCCAGCCGTTGATTTGCGTCAAGTCCCTTTTTGGTTTGGGGATGGGGATTATGATTTGTTCCCTCCAGGACTGAGGGATTCTTTTGGTGTTTCTTAGGATAGAGTTGTAGAAATTGAGGAGCCAATCTTTACCCTTTTGGTTGGAATTTTTGATCATATCATATGTAATATGATCGCTGCCTGGAGCAGAGGTTCTCCTTGTTTCCATGGCGAAGAATAGTTCCGCCATAGAAAAGGAGGAACTGATTGTTAGCTCTTTTGGGATCGAGGGTGGCGAAAAGAAAAGGTGATCTGATTTGAACGAGTTAGCAATCTTTTGGCCTGTGTCCTCAACGAGGGGTAGATGGGGCCTAGAGTCATCACGACCTACTGTAAAAGATCTAATTGTCTTCCATACAGTTGAGGAGGACGTTCGAATGTTTAGGGATTCACAGAAACTGCGAAAACTAGAACTTCTCTTCTCCCTTAGGAGTCTACGTGTTTTGGCACGTATTCGTCTGAATGTGATGTAATTAGATAAAGAGGGATCTGCTTTGTAATGACTTAATGCTTCTGCTCTCTCCTTTATAGCAGACGAGCACTCTAAATCCCACCACGGATGCCTGGGCCTCCTACCATGTTTGCCCTTTTTTGGAATGGCTACCTCTGCCGCCTGAAGAAGAATATCAGTAAAATACTCGTAAGGATTATCATCGCTCAATGGTGAATTAGCAAAGTGTGCCTGAAACGCATTCCAGTCCGCGTGTTTAGTGTTAAAGAGTCTAACTGTGTAGTAATCCTGAAAGATCCGGGAAGTCTTGGAGTTAAGGATGTAGCAAATAATAGGAACGTGATCGCTAGAGCGGGTGGAATTATAGGATTTCCACATGCATTTGGAGGCCAAGCCTGGTGATACAATTCCAATGTCGGGCGCACTGGCTCTACCTCTCGGTGATGTAATTCTGGTAGGGTTGCCATCGTTGATGATAGAGAGATTAAGTTGATCAACGAAGTTTAACAATTCTATCCCACTCTTATTATAGAATCCGGAGCCCCATGAGGGATGTTGACTGTTGAGATCTCCTAGAAGAATTAGGTTTTTTTGAGTAGTATTTGTTATATGGTTCAGTAAACGAGTGAAGAAGCTTGCGGGGAAGAGAGTGTGAGGCGGAACATAAGCACAAATTCCTACAAATTCTCTAAATTCCAAGGCCAATACTTGGACGAATTCTGGGGAAGGGATCATAGAGAGATCTATAATGTTGAAGGGTATCTTATCTTTGACAAAAACCGCCACCCCTCCATGACCATCTTCCCTGTCCTCGCGGACAGAGGAGAAGCCAGGAATCCTAGCTTTTATGTTGTCTTTGAGGAAGGTCTCATTAAGCATTATGATAGATGGATCATGCTGATGGATAAAACATATTAAGTCGTCTCGATTAGATAAAAAGCTTCTGATGTTCCATAACATTATGCTACCAATGTGATCACCCATTCCCTAACCACAACCACTCGCAGGCCTTTGACCATGCGTCACAATCCGTTTTGCAATTTATCCACCCATGCATGTAAATACTTGAACATTGCATTAAAAATATTGCTGTACAAAAATTCCAAACAAACTAGAATTAGGAATTGGAAGGGAATTCGTTAGGATATAAATTAACATAAGCAGTATTAAAATTTTGAAGAGGAACTTCCATAGATACGTCATCAGAAGTGGATGAAGAAGTGAAAGAGAAGGAGCATGCTTGATCGGATGCAATTTGCGGGTTAGTCGCCTTATTTTCAAACGATTGGCCGATATTACCTTTGTATGCTGCACTCAAAAATACGGGCCCTCCGCTGTGCACTTGTGCAGTTGCAGTAATTGCTTTTCGTTGTTCCTCTATTTCCTTGTATTTTTCAGTTTTCTCTATCATTTCCTTCCTGGCTCTTTTGTGTTGTACTGCCGTCGAGTACGGTTTTTGATTAACCTGGGGTCTATTGATGATTGTGCTTCTCTGGGGAAGTTGTGGGAACTGTTGTCCTTGTCTGATAAATCCAGGTGCTTTCTGTGGCCGGGAGATTAACGGGGGAATTTTTTGGGCCGCTTCAAAGAATGATATATTTTCGAAAGACATCAATTCGTTGATTGACCTTTGTCTTTCGAATTCTTTGCAGTTGTTCCTGTCCGTTGCAAGATGTTGCTTTTCGCAAAAAATGCATTTTGGGATTTTCTCACATAACTGTGATTTTCGCCACAGGCTGGACATCTCTGTTGACTTCTGCACTGGTTAGTGGAGTGACCAAACCTCAAACATTTTTTGCATTGAAAAACTGGTGATACAAATGGAACTACAATGGTATCACATGCAAATAGCGTGATGTATTCCGGACGTCTTTTTCCATCGAAGGTCACGAGGTAGGAAGAGGATGGAACCAGTTGAGGATTTCCCGCGTCGTCCGTCGTTCTGCGGTTCAGCCTCCTGGCCTCTATGATTTTGTATCTTGATTGACTGCAGTTGATGAAATCGTCAGGGTTAACAGAATAGCCAATATTGCTAATTATTCCTTTGGCTGTAAGAAGCCTTTGCGGGATGTATAGGGAGAATCCTTCTTTTTGTAAGGCGACATTGGACATAAAGGTATTGGCATCCTTGGGAAATTGAAAGGTGACGCCAATTCTGCCTCCGCCTTTTTTTTCTATCGAAGTGACGTTAGTAATACCCATGTTGAACAGCCTTTTACCCAAATCCATGGGATGTATCATTCTAATCGGAGAACCCACTGGAGCGAACTTCTCAACGATAACAGTAAACGGTCCTGCGTCGGAGTCCTTGAAGTGTGTTCTTTTACGTTTAGCTGCAGTTATTTTTACCATGATATCTTCGAAGATTTTTGTCATTGCCGAGTTGTTTGGGTGGTTTTCGCAAAGCGTGATTATTTCGTTTTTCAGTTCAACAATAGTCTGTCCGTTATTAGGAGAGATTTGGTGTAGACTTCTCAACGTTTTTTGTCCTTGTGATGATAAATATTCGCAAGCTGACTCAATTAATGATGCTGGGGCTTGAATACGAGGGTCCCCGGGCCCCCCGGGGGAGTCCGTCCCCATACCACGTGGAGCACTATAACCTCACTTTTTTAAATGTTCTTATATCTACGAGTAAACGAATCCGCGCACTATGAACACTACACAACCGGGATTAAGTTAGTCAATAACGAGTGTCCTTTCACTATTATGTAGATATTGCCGATTTTCAGAGGAAAGAAATCACTGACAATGTCACTCCTTCCGTCTCCGAAACGCAACCCCAACCTCAAACTAAATAATGTTCAAAACAAACACAGAACATCTTCTTAGTTTATGCCTTGCGTCTTTTCGTTTTGTCTCTGATTTTAACATTTTTAGCACCGATAATATTTCGGCAACTCGACATATTTTCGTCTCTTTGCGCACGATGACATAGGGTTCATCTCATTTGGAACTACCTCTAGGAACTACTACCCGCTTTCCGATTCACGCCGGTAACCAGGCCGGATAGGATCGAATATCCTGTAAGAGGGCGGAAATAGAATAGTTTGAATATTTAATCCATGAGAATAATCTCGTCAAGTAAATATACATAGCTGCATAAGGCCCAGGGGGTCAATTTTTGAAGTCATGCGGATTTCTGTCGTAAACGAATAACATACGAATGAAAGATTCGTATACGAACAAAAATTTTATTTTCTTGAACACTATGCGAAACTATTCCGTATTCGAATTTTTTATTCGAATAACTTCAAACAAACATTTTATTAACGTTGCATGCTCGCGACTCCCTCTCATTTCATTTATAAACATAACCCAACTATTTCAATATTTATTTGTCTCAAAAAATTCATAGTGATAAGTATTAAGTATAATGAATCGTACACCAAAAAAAATCTATGACAAGGGAAAAAAATGTTAGTGCAATACATGGGCGAGCATCCCCAATTAAATTCTGGCAAATTTACTGCTGAATTTACCTTTAAAAAAGCCAAGGAAATGTGGATGGTTTTAGCGAAGTTATTGAATGCCATGCCCGGATGTAATAAGGAATGGGATAAATGGAGAAAAGTAAGTATAAACGTAGTAGATATTACATACCACCGGATACAAAGTCTTAAGTAAATAAAATCTCCACCTTCACCTATTATATAGGTGTTTATTTTACCTTCAATTACCAAAGTCCAAGTATGTATATAAGTCTTCGAACATACAACTTATACATTCCACCTCTTTTACACCTACAAATAGTTATTTTTTTTTTGGATTGACATTTGGCCTTTGTAATAAAATTTTAAAATACTAAAAGACTATGTTATAAGTATAGTAGTAGATACCTATAAATATACGTTTTTAGGCATGGCACGACTTGAAAAACGCTACAAAAGCAAAAGCAGCTGCAAATAGAAGAAGCCGGAATAAAACGGGGGGAGGCATTTCACCAGTTCATATATTGGACCCCGAAGAAAATCAAGTGCTGGATATTCTTAATCTGGTGCAAGTTGAAGGTTTGTCCTTTGAGGAAACAGTCACTGAATTCAATTTTGATGACTGTGCAGTCATTCAAGTCATTCATGAACCAGTCAGCACTCCAACAATAACAGATGCAAACAGAACCAAACAGATAGAGGCTGAAAATGATTCTAATAAGGAAAATTTCAACAAATTTAAAAAATGATGACAAAGGGCGACTAAAAAATTATAATAAGAAGAGAGAAAATTGCACACAGAGGTTAATACATACTATCGACGCCACAGACAAAATGAATCGACAAATGACAGAGAAACTGAAGAGAAAAAAACTATATAACAAGAAAGTTAGATATAATGAAGGAAGATATTTTATGTTTTTCGTAGAGTTAACAATAATGATGTCGAACTTTCGCACTTATTCGGAAATACACTGTGTGGCCTGAATACAACACAACTACTATGATAATCACTTCAATACTTACTTATTTTGGGAACGCTATATGTCCCCAACAATTAATTCTCTGCTACAGACAACACTTTAGAAACACTACAAACCACTACAAACACAATGAAGGAAATTAACCAAAATGAACAAAAATACGTACGCACGCTTATGGACTTTCCACTCCCGTCATACATGAAACTTAATATAAATCTTAGAACATATTCCACTAATTGCCGTTGTATGAAACCTACGACCCGTGCCGGCCAGCATTATGGACCCAAATCTCTTGACCCAAATCCGTAATTGGCCACCTTGGCCACACTTGCCACACTCTGCCTCTTCTAGGCACTCTAAAGAATTGACCCCCTGAGCCTGACACATGCAGCTAACCTAATGAGCTGGCTGGTTGCGCCGTAAGGAAGCAAATGCCATAAATTTATTTTGATTAAAAAACTTCTTACCCCTTAGAAGGGGTGGTTTCCACCCCTAGGGAAAAAGCACACAATGCCCAACTTTGAACAAGAGGGTAAGTCCAAATTTTCATGATAATCAATGTTGTTTCCCAACATTCCACAGTAATACGGTATTTTACCATTGATGACGAGTACGAGCAATAACTCAGCCCTTATTAGGTTTATAGAGATCATTCAAAAACGCATCTCTTTGTTTTTTAATTACATACATTTTTGTATTGATTATTTTTTCCGATAAAATGAAAGACTGCCAAGTTATTGGTGAAAAACGGTTAAAAAACATTCGTTTTTTCAATGAAAAATGTGTAGTTTCAATCGTGAATAACTCGAAAACCATCAACTTTACAAAAAAACTTTATAGAACAAAAGTTACTTATAATTGGTGAATCTATCGATTTCCCGGCTTATTTTGATTAAAAAATTTCTTACCCATTAGAAGGGATGGTTTCCACCCCTAGGGAAAAAGCACACATCGGCACAAGTCCAACTTTGAAGAACGTTATAAATACTACCTAAATCCCAATTTTCAAAAAAATCGACTTTGGTTCCCAAAATTCCAAAATGGCTGATGACTGGACTAATAAGATTTTATTTTCAAGTTTGTTATTAATTTTGACGTGAATAAGAGTGGTCAGGTCAATATTGTGTGAAAACTTAGGACGGTTCAACGATTTTACAAAGTATTTTTGACAAAAGGTGAGTCTATTATTTTTCGCTAATTTTACTTTTTTGAGGTTATGTTTTTGTTTACAAGTGTGATTTATTTTGTGTACTTTTTAGTTAAATAAAACTATTTGAAGTCAGAATTTTGATTGAAAATGGCATCCAAAGGTGCTTTGAAGATCTGCAACATTATTGAGTTTTTGAAGACTAGAATAAAAAGATAATAAGGGGTGAAAATGCATTGGAATCCAATCATGTAAAAAGCATGCAGTTTGATGCTGATTTTATGATTATTAGAGGGGGAAATACATGCCAGCATGAAGGATAAAATATACAGAATACAGGTAGGTATTCTGCTTTCCATGGATTTTATAGATATTTGTCTTAGTAAATGTTCCTATTGCAGATTACACTAAATAAATCAGGAGAGATTACTTCGGCTACTTGCACCTGCTCGAGGGGTACAAAATGCCACCCTATTGCTAAGCTGGCTCTCTTTGGGCATTATAATATACTGGGTGATCAAGAATGACTGTTTGAGTTGGCAATCCTACCTGAGGGATTTTTTTGCCTAAGGGTTTGCAACTCTACAACCAGATATGTATATTTAACAAAAATTTGACATAACAATCAGCGATAAGATTGTAGGTTATGTGGTATGTGAATAAAAATTAACGCTTAAAAAATTTAACTCGAAATACAGAACAATGATTTAATTAAACAGCTAAAGGTAATGCTTAAAATGCCCCCCATTTTGGTTCAGACATAAATTAACCCTTCTTTTTAGGCTCTCGAAGATATTCACCAGCATATTGGGGATAATTTTTGGCACTTCCTGAACAGCCTCTTCCTCTGACAGCTCTTCTTCAGTATGCAATATGTTCCTAAAGACATTGTCCTTCAAGTGCCCAAATAACGAAAAATCTAATGGAGTGAGATCTGGTGACCTGCTTGGCCAAATGCCCTGACTAATTACTCTTTCGCCAAAATTCTCTCTTAAATATCCCCTAGTAGCACGAGCAGTATGTGCCCTTGCTGAGTCTTGTTGGAAATATCCAATTTAACGCTCTTCGTCTGTTAATTGGTTTATAAAAGACCTCAAAAGGTGTTGGATATATATCTCTCCGAATTGACGGTAAAATTAAAAAATATCGGCCCATACACCCGCATCCTTGAGACTGCCAAACCAAACACCAATTTTAACCGGGTGCAAATGTGTCTCTCTGATAGCATAAGGACTTTCACCTGACCAAATTCTGTAATTTTGTTTATTCACACAGCCGTTGAGATGAAACCAAGCTTCGTCGGAAAAGAAGGTAGGTATTGTCAAGGATATCATTATTATTTAATATGTCATTGAACCAATTGCAAAATAAAACTCTCTGCGGGTGATCAAAAGGGGTTAATAACTGGACGATGGAAATTTTGTAAGGGTGGTACATTAATTTCCTTTTAAGCACAGTGGAGCAACTTCCATATGATAAACCTGTAAAACCGTGAATTGGAACAACATGGAAAAGTGGAAGTCTTATGGGTAAGAATGAAAATTGGTTGAATAGGAGGCATAAGGACCAAACCTGTTTGAAGGGAGAGCTTTCTTAAGAATTTGGGAGGACTTCTTTGCGTTCGAGTTCTAATATCCTCGACAACTTCCTCGTTTAGAGTAGGTCTACCAGTTGATTTTTGTTTGCTTACGCTCCCTGTGTTTAAATAACGTTCAACTACTCGCATGCAATGGTGCAGAAAGACAGCAAAAGTGACCAAAGTCTCCGGAAACAACTCCTGAAATTGCTGGTATGTCTCTTCGAGAGAGTACTGCCAACCAGTAATTGGGTTATAAATCCCACTTCGAAAGTACGCCATTCCAATGAAAATTTCGTGTTGTAACGTGAAAACCATTTTAAATAAATAAATTTGAAAAGAATACCAGAAATTTGAATTTGAAATACCAAATTCAAATTACCAGTTGTATCATTTAAAAATGAAATTCAGTATTGCCAACTCAAACAGTCATTCTTGATCACGTTGTATTTGGTGATAACATAGGTTTGAACAAACTTTATCAAAATATGCAGATGTCAACTCTTATTTACAACAAAATTAGCAATAAATGCAGAATTAAAACTGTCTTATGGGCAAATTACCTGCTTTATCGATTTGTTTGGAAAGGTTTGCAAGCTCCGCCCTTTCTCGTGACGTCAGCACTTAGGTATGCTATTTTCTATTATGACATAGATGTTCTGTGTTAAATATGTTTTGTGGGTTAGTTATGTAAAAACTGGTAAAAACCTGTCACGTTTATGTTCTTAAAATCAAACAAAACCTACCCAGAATGGCTGGTCTAGTGAGAATTGGGCTAAAGAAGTTCCTACTGAGCGTCAATAAAGAAACGCTCCTTTCGAGGACGATTTCAAGTCGCAGCACAAGATCCATAGAAAATCGGCCCCCAAAACCAGCACCATGGCCCTACCAAGAGAAGAAGTATGGTCGATTGCAATACTTATACGACAAGACAACTTCTCGCATCGACGACAATTCAAAAGTACCTTCCCCATGTCTCAATCGCGTAGAAAGATATTACAATTTTCATTTTAGGTTGTTGTGGTGGAAGGACCCGTTGCTGCTGGCAAGTCGGAATTCGCTAAGAAACTGGCAAACGAGTTGGACATGCTGTACTTCCCAGAGGCCAATCTAGATATGTGGTACATCAACCATTATGGGTATGACCTGAAGAAGCTCGACGATCAGCTACCGGAAAGCTGTAGGAGCTTTGACATCATGGATTTTCTTAAGAAGCCCAGGCACAGGAATGTTGCTAGGTTTCAGCTCGATCAGTATACAATTAAGTAAATCTATAATTCTTTTTGTGTTAAATTCCTTAATCGGGTCCTTTTCAGATTTTCCCAGTACATTGATGCTCTAGCTCATGTCTTAAGTACAGGGCAAGGGGTAGTCTTAGATCGCTGTGTTTTCTCCGATTTCATTTTTGTTGAAGCAATGTATAGTAATGGATATCTCTCGAAAGCAGGTAAGACAAGAGGAAGTCTCAAAGCTAAGTTAAATACTCTTCATTTAAGCTTACAAAAAGTACTATGAAATCCGCGATGCGTCTATAGTGGAGCTCCTCAGACCACACTTAATTGTTTATTTAGACGTCCCTATACCTAAAATCATTGAAAACATCAAAAAACGCAACTTGAGCTATGAAAAGAACTCTACAGTTTTAACACCAAAGTACCTAGAAATAATGGAGAAGAATTACAAGCAGAATTACTTGAAACAATTGAAGTATGCAGAATCATTTGAGTACTGACTTAAATTTATTTACTTTGTCTTGTTTTACAGTTCTCACGCGGAACTTTTGATATATGATTGGACGGAACCAGGTGAAGTTGAAATAATAGTAGAGGACATTGAACGCATCAGTTTCAAGTACGATGTTCAGGACTCAAAAATGCAAGATTGGGATTTCGATTTCGAGGAGGATTGGGCTTGTGCAAGATCACAGTTAGTTAATGATCTTTACGTGTAGTGGTGTATTATCAACTCTATGCTTTCATTTTTAAGATTCGCCGATAAGAAAGATGCATTGATGCAATACTTAAATATTCCATGCTTTGAAGTTCCAGAAATGATCGTCGAAGCATTGGAATCCAAGCAGTATTATGATCTCTTGGAAACGGTAAGTAAACAATAATTTCAAATTTTAATACTGTTCATGGTTATTAATGTTTTTTAGGCCCCCGGTGAGAAATACGAAATAGGTTATAATACAGATCTAGGAGATGATGGTGTACTCTTCAAATATAAAGCGCCACATCGTTCTACACTCCCTTTAATAGAAAGAAGGTAAATATGGCGTAAAACGGTAAAGTAACACATTTTAAACCTTTTCTTTTTCAGAACATCAGTGTAAACCTGTCATATGATGTATTTCTTAATTTACTTTATGAATAAAAGAGTAATGTTTTGTTCAACTGTTTATTCTGATACTACCTGAACAGTTTGTTTTTTCTATTTCCCTTTAAATGCCATATTCAACAAGGTGTACATCCCGCTACCGACCCCGAAGACGGCTAATGCAGCTGTTGCACCAAACAAAAGTCGATCACCTACGCCTCCCTTTATATATACAGGGATACCATTCTCTTGTTGGAAAAGCTCTTTCTTCTGCCTAAGGCGTTCCCGCATCTTCTCTCGGGAGAATCTCTTGGATTCTTGAAAGTAGATCGGATTGGTGACCACCTGGAAGTGAAAATTACATATGGAGAGAATGTATTAGTTTTTAATTATAACTCACCTCATTAAGCAGTCTCCTAGTGTTTGGAATCCTCATAGTAATGCTGATTATTACTGAATACCTCAATATGCAATTGTTCTATTTTCATTCAGTTACGTATAACTGACAATTCTATTTTAATGACAATAGTGCAGGTTTAAAGATAGATCTGGTGCAATGTTAATTATTTCAATAGGTACACTGGGAAAACTTGCAATGCTTAGAAGGAAAGGCCAAATTGCTGGTTGCATTACTTCCAAGTTATATTGTAAAAAATTAATTTAAGTTCAGATCAGACAATCAATAACCTGTTAAGATGTAAACTGAAGATTATTAGGGAAAACTCTACAATCATCTTTGGTAAATTTTAATGAAACAATTATTACTCCATTAAGTTCATACGTTGGTTTAATAAAAATCAGTACCATAATACAATACTTAACTTTTCAAGTCCACTGCAACTGAGTTGAATGAGATCTTCTCATAGAAAGCAGTCCTCAGTGGCATGTGAGGTGACAACATGTTTGGATCACCAAACATTGTCAGGGGCAGCTTCAATACATTAACACCGCATTCCTTGTTTGTGTACTCCCTGAGAATAAAATCGGTGGTGAAATCGTGAAATAGCCTCGTGTCATTTATCCTGACCATTACGCCGTCCACCCGCAGGAAGAATCTGAGCAAGACAAAGAAGAAGCTCGGCATCACCCTCTAAAAAAATAGTCAGTAGATCAGGTCACGATATTTTTTTTTTATATTGTAAGTGTTTATAGTTACTTCGTGATAATGGTACCTATCACTTGGTAATCAAAGCTTATTTAACAAAAAAAATTTTGCTTTCATAGAATTATTAGGTTAATTATTAATCTTAATCTAGAGCAAGAAACTACATAAAAGGACACCATTCAACAACCCTTCGCTCTCAAATAGATTCTTGGATACATTTTGTGACTAGATATTTGTGAAATATCATCAAAAAATAGTAAATTGACAAAAATCAGTCAAAAAACTTGTGTATCGTAATATGATTCAATTGTGTCCTAAAAGTTACAGTTTTCGACATCTTCTGAAATTACCTCACTTTTTAATTGCAAAATTTGATGTAAACAGGCAAACTAACTACACTGAATAAAAGTTTATGGAAAAAACAAAATTGAACATAGGTATATTGGCACAAAGTAGAATTTTTGCTTACTATCTTAATTGTACAGGAGGCTATTCCATTATCATGCAATTCGTCCTCATAAAGCATCAGCTCCTGATAAAACAAGATCTTCTCCTTCACTTTCAACTTCTCGATGTCTATTCTCTCTTCAGTTGGTGTAATACTCACAGACCCTGAAAGCGTACCCCTATAATCTGAGCTGAAGGTCCAATCAAATGGTTTTATTTTCTCCTCGAGATTCTCGGGATGCCTGAAATAAACATTAGCATTATACAGATATAAAGAGAAGGTTTTGGTTCACCTTGTCTCCTTCCACATGTCTGAGCAGGCAACTTTAATGGCCTGCCTACCATTACAGACATGTTTGAGAGCATCCAGAGCATTGAACTCAAACAAAACGCCAGAGGCATGCATCAATATTAGGCGGTTATTGGGAAAGACCATTTCTGGGAGATGCGGCAACGCCAGTTCCCTCGTGTACCTTCGGAATTATCAATCAGTAATACCGGATTTAGTGTAAGTGAGCGATGGTCTTACTTGCATAAAAGACATTGCTCCTCTTCTGACTGAGTGCACTTATCTGGGGTGGTACATATAGAATGGAGAATGTGTGACTTCGTGTACTTCACCGACCAGTTATGGACGGTGTACTCCTCAGAGTCAACCGGGAGACGTGAAATTTCGATTTCTCCGTTGTTTGTCGCAGTGCTCATTTTTACCAAATAAACTAATCACACTTTATTTTTTTCCCTTGGACTTTATCCCTCTGGTCCTTTGAGCTAATACTCAAATGCTTTTGAAATATACTCACTTTACACGTTAACGAAATCAATGTTTGATTGTCGTTGAAGTAAAGTAAATAGCAATTAGCGCTTTGTACTCATTATTTATTTCAGATTTTTACCACTTTTTGCAACAAAATAATAAACAATAAACATCCACCACACAAACGTGTCAAACACAGATCACACGTCACGACGTCACACGACACGATTGGCACGATCACAAAAGGAAAAAGTCAAGTTTAAATGCTATCACAGAACAATTAATACAATTGCTCAATTGCTCGAGTGAAATAAAGGCGGGTTTATACAGCAAATAAAATAAAATAAGGAACAAAATAAAACAAAATAATAAAGTTAAACATGCACATTTCTATGATAGGGTTTATACAAAAAATAAAATAAAATAAGAAATAAGAATAACAACAAGAGATGGCCAACTTTCATCTTTTTGTCTAAAGTCACTAGATATATAAAGTAGCGCAATTGGTAAGAACAATGTGTTAGACAGAGAAAACACTATTTGGAATCAAAATGGCGGAGTTACAGTTGTCAATTGTCATTTTAAGTTGTCACGGGAGGAAGTTCAAGTTCAATCGTAATAAATAAAACGTTGCCACTACAAGTTTTCGTTCTGATTTCTCCTACAAATTTCCCAAACTACTCCACATACAGTCGAATGCAAAACATTTTGGTTGTATGTCATGTCATGTCATGTCAAACATGTCATTTTTGTCAAAGATATGCAACCAAATAGCAACATTTGCCCAACATTTGAATTTACCGCGTAATTTTGGAATCACAATGGCGGCCAAATTGCGCTACTTTGGATATATAGTGACTTTATTTTTGTCTTATTTTATTTTATTTTGCTTGGAAACTATCGTGCTCGTGCATGACGGAAAGTGGAAAGTGTGGAAACCGAAACTTAACTACCTAACCTAACCAAACCTAACAATATTGTTTATGGCGGTTGGCGGTGGCGTTAACGTTGTTTAAACAATTTATATGGATGAATACGAATTATAAGGTTGGGGCGATGATGTTGTTGATGGCAGGCACTGCGGCTGTGGCTTTATTACGTAAGAAGCGTAATAGGCGTTTTAAAGTTCGCTCTTTGAATAGAAACAAAAAGTGCAATGTGTATAAGAATTTTTTGGAATATGCAAAAAGGCATGATAGGAAGCAATTCTTTAAATACACAAGGATGTCTCCAGAGATGTTTGACCATTTATTGAGACAAATTGAAATTCTTATTAGGTGTTTCCTCCATTATGCTTGAAATGGTCAGCCACATAAGGTCAGCCATGCATTTTCCTTCATCAGATTATTTTTAAATCGTCCATCTGTTTTGGCATACAATTGCAGAAAAGTCGATATTTGTTCTATTAACTCTCCATCATCCATTTTTACCTATTTTAAATATTTTAAAACACGACCAACAAAGTAAACATCAGACGAACATTTGGAGGTTAACTCCATG
Source organism: Cryptocephalus moraei (assembly GCA_946251905.1). Lineage (NCBI taxonomy): Eukaryota > Metazoa > Arthropoda > Insecta > Coleoptera > Chrysomelidae > Cryptocephalus > Cryptocephalus moraei. Next base: position 3,794,042 of record OX276460.1, read on the forward strand.
TTAAATTCACAGAACGTGCGAATGTGTACAAAACAACAAAGTCATTGTCAAATATACAGCGATTTGATTGGTTCATTTTTATTTCTTATTTTAAGTTATTCATCTGTATAAACCGATGTTTTGTCCTCCTTGTTCTTAATTTATTTTCGTTAGTTCCTTATTTTATTCTATTTTCTGTATAAACTCGCCTTAAGTTCTTTTGGTATGAGCATTACAGTTTTTATTTATTAACTTTCAACAGAACTTCAAAGGTGCCGTTCCAAGGCCCACTTTTTTTTTCATTTTGTGACCAAATCGAAAGTTACTACTACAGCTACTACAGAACACAGAACATATATTATTATTCTATGATGAAGTCTTGTCTCTTGTCTCACTTGTCTATCTTGTCTGTCAAGATTTCAAGATGGCGGTTAAATGTCGAAAATTAGAGTAATAAAAAGTTTTAGTAGAGTACCGAGAACCGAGAACGTCTCAGACGGATTATCGCTACTTGATGGATTTACAGGCGAGATCGATGTGTCCGTCTCAATGGCTATTTTCGATCGAGCAGTCTCCAACAAGGTTTTACTAGACGACACTGAACCCATAAGATGCACAATTGAAAATTGGAAGAACATCAATGGGCATACAGTGAGTTAAATTAAATTTCCAGCTTCTATTCTTCATATAGCTTCTATAATCAACCCTTTTATAGGAATTCGTTATAAAAGTGTACAGGGGCCCCTTTTCGGACGAAACTTGGAGAATCAACAGGAGGTATAACGATTTCTACAAGTTGCATAATGTTCTTCAGACGTCTGGGATCACCCTCGAATTTCCTCCAAAAAAATTCATCGGGAATATGGACCCTCATTTCATCACTGAACGGCAACAAGGTTTACAGGTAGGCTACTTAAAACCCAACATAAATACGCTTACTATCCATCAGTGGTATGAGACAATTTATTTCGAATTGCAGAAATATCTAGATAGCATATTCATGAATCCGATATTGGTATCTTCTTTGCCAGCTCGATCGTTCATAGATCCTGCTAATTACTGCCAACCGTTTGGAGGTGAGTCTCAACACATTTCTCCTCTGCTATCTTTCCTCTTCTGTAACTTTTTGTCATTTCAGAACTGGCCTTGCAACATGTTTCGCTAGCTCTGCGAGGCGAAGTGGGTTGGGAGGTGATCAGTCCAATAAACGACATGGGATGGAGATTAAGGAAGCACTATTACCAATTGAAGTGTAAATCGATGCAGAAGGAGGAAATCTTAGGCAGTTGGACAGATTATGGGCCTGACAAGTACCTTGACGATAAGGACATGCATTCCATTTTCAAAAGCTTGAATCAATTACAAGTGAGAAAGTTTATATTGTCAGCGATAAAAGGTCAAAAGTTGTGATTAATTTGTTAAAAAAATATGTTATTTCACGTTATCAAACTACAGTATAAAAAATGTTGAAATAGTGATAAAAATTCACTCTGACAATGTTCTATATTCTTTTAGCATCCTTACATATATCCAATTGAGCTATGCATCTGCAACGAGACTGGAGCCCTCGTCGCCAGGCTGTGTCACAAGGATGGCTCCTTGAGAGACCTTTTGTGTGGGGCGAAGCCCAAGCAGTCTTTTCTGAAGAAATATGGCAACCCTAAAGGTCACAAACCTCTGGTGATTGAAAAGGTCGCCCTATATGGTCGACAAATATTGGAAGCACTGAGATTCCTGCACGATAAAGGTTTACCATATGGTAAGAACTAAGATATTAACGAAGGGTTTAATTTGGTAAGAGGTCAATCTGCTTTAGTGCGATTTCAATATGCAGTTGAACTTCAGTAAGTCGAATTCTCATGTGTCTTCAAAAATAACTCGAATTATAGAAAACGCGAGTTACCTATATAAAGAAATTCTCAAGATGTAAATTCAAAACTTTTATTCTTAGTACAGTCGAACCTCTATATAGTGAGAATCAAGGTACTGCAAAATTTGCTCGTTATCAAAAACAATATAGGTTACAGACGGCTCGCCAAATGCAATATGTAGGCGAATAGGAAAGGAGCCCGGGTTCCGAAAGCCTGGCTCCACGACTGATTTCAACCGTTAGCCTTTGCTATCCACCAAGAGATGGTACACGACCCGAAGGCACTGTTGCCTTGAGTTTTCGTAATATCGTAAATAAGAAAAAATGCACTGAATTGTTCGGTTTTTCTGACCTACTGGTTTAGAGAAGTAACCGGGTGAGTCATTCAATTTACAATTTGAGAAGATGGAGCCGCCCGTTCAATTTCATCGCATTAAAATAATCTCGTTCCAAACGGTAGGTCACCCCCTATCGATTAATAAAGAATCCAAAACAATCGGTCAGATAAAATCAAAGGCCCCATTGCAATATTGTCCTATAAATATGAGCATTAATTCATAATAGATCGATTATAAAGTTTGGTAATAAGGGCTGTAATAGAAATGTCTATAATTGATTTTAATGGTTTAATGCATTGAACCAAAACTTATTTCCGGCCATTATGATATTTTAGACAATTATTCTAGAGGTCGATTACTTAGAAAAGAAACTAGAGTTGAGCTAAAAATCACTACCTGTGAATTATTCACTGTTAACGGAAAATCACATTCACGACCTGTGAACAATTTTAAAATAAAGCGTGAATGCCGTGGCCCGTGAATGTGAATGGTGAATGTGAATATGAAGGAACGAGTCACGGATCACGGAGAGGGGAGGGAGAACAGTCGAAGATCGAACACGTTCCCGAAACAGTAAACGTAAACCGTGAATTCACATTCACAGGATAGCGACCATATGATGTGAACTGCATGCACGCTTACGCTGTTGACAACAAATGACTAACAAGATCAAGGCATTAAGTTTAAACCGTGAATTCACATTCACAGGTTAAAATCACAGTGAATAAAAAATCACGATCACAGATATACCTGTGAATGGAAAATCACGGTTTAGCTCAACTCTAAAAGAAACACCGTCATACGTGCGCAGAGACGAATTTCAGTTTGTTTACCGGGGTTGTCTAGCAACCATAACGTCACCACTTGACCTTCATGCTCGTTTAATAATTGGATTTGTGGAAGTGGCGTAGCGTAATTATTTTGGAGTGATATTTTTCGTTTTATTTGCTGGTGTTATTATTGTTGGCGATTTTGAATTGTGTAGTGCCTTAACCTTGATTTAAAGAAGAACATACAGAACTGTTAAAGGTATGGTATAGCCCCAAGTATGTTTAATTGAATTTATTAGATCCCTAACCTTTCATTCAAACATACGCCACTGATGCTGGTAAAGAGAGATAGCTGTATGGTGTGACGTATACCTGCGCGAAGTTGATGACGGTGTTTCTTCTCTAAGTAACAGACCTTTAAGTGCGCACTTTTCACGTCAATATCTATTTTCAATATAAGTGTACAGACTTTCAAGAGATATACCGTGTGTATGATTTTGACTCTTCAAGTGGTTTGCGGTTTTTCTAGCCCAGGCTACATACTGAAAAATCATAGTTTTCACGACATTTTGTTCTAAAGATATCTGAAAGTTTTAAATGGTAGGAGGGACCTGTAGAAAGATGAAAGATGTATGACCATATACAGCTAGAATATCCCTGTTTTTTATAAACAATGGGTTAAGGTGTGAAAATCGATTTTTTCCTCATAGAATTTTCCGGTTGCATTTTAAAGAAAAGTGGTCAACAGGAAAGTTGTAGAGAATAAACAGACGGTTAATTTGGTTCTTTATAAATTAAAATCGATAAATAAACAATTGAGTTATTAGCAAAAAACCATCAATTTTTTATTATTTTATAAATGCTAACTTTTGCAATAATAGTGATAAGTGAAATGTAATACACGAATTATGAAGTCTTTAGGGGTCTTTATAAGCGTGAAAAGTTTCAGCCAGATCGGTTTATTAGTTTACAGGAGATATCTTATTAGGCGGAAATGAAGCACTAAAATCGGCATAACGACCGAAATTTTTGCAGTAAGATGGATCGAGATGCGGTTTTTTGCATTCGGCTCATGGAAGCGTCTACAAGTTTTGTGAACATTTGTTATGAACGATAAATGCAAAATTGCAGAGGTGCAGAAGAAAAATGCTTTTTTATACGTGCATGTGAAGGTAACGGTTGTTGAAAAATTTACAACTCGGTAAATAATAACGGAAATGTGTTCAATTTTGTTACTCGGGGGTTTTTGGGGTCGCTGAAAACGAATATGACATCGCCAGTGGTCTCCGAAGTACCTGGTGCTCAGGGCCGCTGGATTCAACGTCGTCTCCGGGAGTTTTAGGGAATTGATTCTATAATTAGCTGAAAGGTCAACCCAGGGATTTTTGGGGACGCTGAAAACGAATATGACATCGCCAGTGGTCTAAAGGTACAAAATGGTCTAAATCCAATTGACTGGGAATGGGAACTTAAATAAAATTGATTAATCCCCATAAAAATGACACAGCAACCAGGACCACCCAGTATATTAAATTTGATATTCTGTGCTTGCAAAACAAATTGCGGTAACTCATGCGGCTGCAGAAAATATGGGCTAATTTGCAGCATAGCATGCAAAACATGTGCTGGTGCTAATTGCACAAATATTGAAAATTATTCAAGAGAGGCAATTTCTTTGGACGAATTTGAAGTTAGTGAAAAAGAAAATGAAGAAGATAATAATATAAATAAAGATTGATATATACTTATTACACATTAATATACGTTATTAATATAGAAACAATTTGTAGGATACATATTTTCTAAAGAAATAGTTGAAATAGAATTTTGAATATGATTGTACTTTTTAAGCGTAGATTTTTTTTAATTCACGCTTCAATATTTCAATATTCAAACTAAAAACGTTTTCGATAAAATACGATTTATCGACAATGTCAAAAAAATGTATAGGTTCCGAGTTATTATCTGGCGATGTCATATTCGTTTTTAGCGACCCCAAAAACCCCCGGGTTTACACCTTTCGGCTAATTATATAATCAATTCCCCTAAAACTCCTGGAGACGACGTTGGTTCAAGCGGCCCTGAGCACCAGGTACTTCGGAGACCACTGGCGATGTCATATTCGTTTTCAGCGACCCCAAAAACCCCCAAGTAACAAAATTGAACTCATTTCCATTATTATTTATCGAGTTGTAAATTTTTTAACAACCGCTACCTTCACATGCACGTATAAAAAAGCATTTTTCTTCTGCAGCTCTGCAATTTTGCATTTCTCGTTCATAACAAATGTTCACAAAATTTGTAGACGCTTTCACGAACCGAATGCAAAAAACCGCATCTCGATCCGTCTTACTGCAAAAATTTCGACCGTTTAGTGCTTCATTTCCGCGCCTATATATTTGTTTATCCCAGAGACTCAATGTTTAAACAATTGAGCTTGCCCAGGCTACAATTCTAGAGATATTTAATAAGGTGGAATAGTTTCCTTGAATGCCGAACTATACGTTAAGTTTGAAAAACAACTTATTTTTAATGAGATTGTTGTTAAAAAAATCATTTTAAAAAGGGTCTAATTTTTTGCTTATAAACAAATTGAATAACTTTTTTATCTATTGTTACACACGTTTTTAATATTGCATTGAAAAGCAGGTAAAAAAACCTTCATTTAAAAAAAAAAGGTTCTACGGCCAATAGAAGCCGAGATAGCAACATTTTTTTAAAAAATCATATCTTTATTATTTATAAATATTAAGAGCCGAAATTTTCACCAATTTTAAATAAGACCTAAATTTTATTAGAGGATTTATAGGTTTAATATCCATGCAGTCCACTATGTCATAGTTGGACGCGCTATTTTTTTTCTCGATATCTCGGCTTCTAGGCAACGTAGAACCTTCATTTTTTTTATTCTGGGGTGATTCGACGAAATATTAACATCTAACCTATTTTCGTCGCCGTGGAAAATTGAAAAATCCCGGAAGATTCGAAACAATTATCTTTGTTTTATAATTTTTTTTTAAATTAATATTTTTTCATCGTCCTAGAAAATCACGGATAAATTCAATACATACAATGATCACAATTTTTTTTACAATTTAAATGCTAATTTTTTGCAGCAGTCATTGTTTTTTAAATTTTGTATAAAATTAGTATATTTTACAATTTAATTGTAATGAATATTATAAATACCTATCTATTTATAAAAAGAATAAATAAGAATATTATATTAAGAATAAATAAGAAAAAAGTCTTTTTTCTTGTTATATGGTTTTAAAAGGTAGCTCTCTCGATAACATAAGGAATGGCGAATGGTCGGAATGGCGAATCGCCAGACTCTCACTCTGTAAGTTGCTGAGATATGATAATTTGTTTATCCCGACGGTGTTATTTGTTAAATAGCCGGAATACGATTTGGGGGGTTCAAGGGGCTCCAAACATATTGCAAACCCTACGTAAGAGCCAATAGTTTGTTGGTTTTTAATTTCCGGAGGATCCATAACTTATATCACCCCAATTTTTAGTATAAAATATGGGTTATTTTTTATAACGCTAACTCGGTTTTTGTTGGTTGTAGAGCATTTTTTTCGTGGATTATCGAACTCTCCAACTGTCAAGATTAGAAACTCGTACGACGAGTTAATTGACAATAACGTCGAAAAACACCCGTAAGTAAGTGTGTGTTTGTTTGTTACTAAATAAACTGATTTGGCTAAAATAATATTGAACAAGACAAGACCTGGACTTGAACTAGAAAAAAATTATTGAAACTTGTACCTATGGACCACTCCTGTAAGTGATGCGCACGATGTATTTTTAATTTCGATGTTTATATCGATGTTTATTTATTCGATATTATTAGATAACATCCAAATTTTTTGCGATGTTTTTCCGATGTATTCTATTTTTAAAAACGATTTTATTTAACTTCAAAGGGACTGGCTGGTTAAAATTTGATACACTACTTGAGTAAGTTGTTATAATTAAATTAAAATTAAAAGTAAGTAACATATTTCGCGTTAAAACCTAAGGTGGCCAATATCATTCTAAAATTAATTAGTTATTCAATTAATAAATTAAACATTTAATAAAACATCTGATTTATTTATTCTTTAATATATACGAAAACGCCAACCTGCCTTAAAAATATTGTTTTTTTTTTCATATGACAAAAATTCGGCCTTCAAAGCAAACCAGGTTTCCCAACTATTACTATAAAGGCGGCCGCCTGTAACCTTTGACTTTAATTAGGCTGCCGATGCCGACAAAGTTTGGAGAAAAGATGGAAAAAAGCAGACGGTACACCATGTCGTAAAATGTAAATCGTGAAACACTGCAGTCTATTTTTAACATTCGAAGTGTCTGACGGTGGTGCGAGAATATTATAATGATAACTGATTTGCCTTCGACCACCAGTACTGCCATCGCGTGGCCCTCAGTCAAAATAACGCTATTTTCTCCCACGAGCCGTCTATCTATAACCTTTATTGTCTTTGTCGTTATATAGAGGTCTCGTTATATGGAAGTGCTCCCATTTTTTATGGTTAAGGGAAAAGTAATTTTTTCACATACCAGCATTTATTCTTATTTTGGTTTAAACATCACATGACAAAGTTTTTTCATACAAATCTTCAAGCCGCGATAATTGAACAAACACATTTTCCGGAACGTCTTCAACTGAAAAGCTGTTCTTATTGTTGAAAATGCATTGAACACGTAGCTTAGAATGTTTTTGTATACTTTCTTCATCACCACTGTCATCGCTTTCCTCGTCTTTCTTCTCCTTATTTTCCACATCCTAGATAAGGCTTTCCTCTGTCGGTAAATCAAATTCTTCTAAATCATCATCGATATTTACATAATCGGTAATTTGTACTTTATCGCTATCAATCGTCCCCATTTCGACCAATTTGTTTCCTGATTAATACATAATTTACGAAATTTGCTCCTAGTATGGAGGATTGCAATTTAACAATCTCGTAATATAGAGGCAAAAATCGATTATAAATCATAGTTAAAGCTAAATCCCGTCAAATACGGAAGTACTCGTAATATAGAAGTTCATTATATAGAAGTTCGACTGTATATATACTATATACTATTAGGTATATCCACATCTTACAATTAATATTTACGCATATGTAGGTATATGACTGTATTTATCAGTTATATAGGGAGCTAATTAGCACTTTCTTCGATTTATTTTAGCCTATAGAACATATTCTGAATGTTTCACCGCAATTACAAATCCCCTATCAGTTATTAAAAAAATACGTCATATATAAGTATGTATACATTTGGGTACATCAAAAACTTAAAGGTATACTTGAATTTTTTTAAAGTAAGTAATTGTTTAGGAGTAATGTAAAAGGAGTGGTATATTTCATTGATAATAATTTCTAGTAATTCAGAACCGCTGTTGTTAAGAAATTAGCGATGTTGATATTCCTCCTGATTCTGAACCCATATTTTACTTTTCTTTGTTTTTTGATGACAGTCTTTTCGACATTATTACTACTGAAACAAACAGAAGAGCAAACGAGTGTTTATCAAATCGTAATACGAGGTATAAAAGAGAACAAAGCTGGAAAAATATTACTCTAGACGAAATGAAAAAGTTCATAGGTATTTGTTGCTTGGATGGTACTGTAGTTTTTCCTATGCTTTCCAAACAGTGGAGTAAGCACCCCTTGTACAACCATCCAGTATTCAGCCAAACAATGTCACGATATGTTCTGTTGTCTCTCTTAGGGAAAACAGATTTCAGCCAAAAAGAAAATTATAATCCATTGCAAAATTTCCACTTTTTAGAACCACATCCACCAACACAAAAAGATAAAAGTCCAATGCTGAGATGCAGACATTGCAAGAAGAGAAAAACTAGATATTTTTTCCTGTTTGCGAAATATATTCAGGACTCTGTATTCATCCATGTTTCAAAGAATATCATACTTCAAACTAAATAAAAGTTTATTACTTCTTCTGTAGTTCATTTTCACGGTTCATTGGAATGTATCTTGATTTTATTCATTATCAGACACTTTATTTTGTTATACATATCTGCTTTAGATATATTCAATGTTTATTTTATAATCGTTTGTTCTCACTATTTTTAGAAATTTCATTTATGTTATATTTTGCGTATTTTCTTTAGATAATATTCAGTTTTTATAATAACATTCCTTTGTTTTGACTATATTTAGAACCTTTGTCCATGTTTACTGGACGTCCAGATAACTGGACCGCTGGGATATTATAGATACGGTTATTAAAATAACCCAGTGTCAAGTAAACTGGACATCCACTTACAGCTGTCAAATTGACAGATATACTTTACAGCTCCATAGCTCCATAAACAATGTATTGTGCAAGAAAGAAATGGATTGCACAATTATTTGCCTTTGGGCCCTGGGTAGAGTTTATTAATTTTAGGTTGGCACTCAACCTGTTAAGGAGAATGGTATGGTTCGAAATAGGCAGAAAGGTCATAATGAACGTGTGTTCGTAAAGGGGCGATTTTGGATATAAGCAAAGACTATGTATAGTCTTTGATATAAGGAACATTTGCATTTTGGGGCCATTGAAATTTTTAATGAAGCATAATTATTTCCAACTTTAATTTTCTGAAAATTGCTGCTCTTATCGAAATAAAGAAGAAGTTGTATGTAAAAAGCTTATTTTATTTTTGTATTTTTGTTACTTTCACAATTATTACAATTACTATAATTATTTTCACAATTCTTACTCAAAATCTCGAAATGGTTGTGTACAGAGTTAGGGTATTTTTCACCCCCAACAACCCTTAAAAATCACGTTAACCGTAAAACAGGTTCATTTTCCATACCAGAATTGTACTAATCAGCGCACCAAAATTAGTAGACTATAAAAATTTCGCTTGTCTAGTGAAATTAAGATAATAAAAAAAAAATTTTTTAAGTTTAACGCCCGGTATCTCAAAAACCAAGTGTTTTCGGACGCATGTCCATTAAGACTTTTCTACATATTTCTACAGGCACCATTTACTCATTACTACATATACCATTTTCCTTTCGTTTAAGAATAGTATAATCATCATTTTTTTAGTAGGTATGATCAATATTGTGTTAGCTGGGATTCCACATTCAAAAGCAATATCCATTTTCCTCTTCTCACCCTCACCTCTTTGAAGCCATTCAGGGGTCTAAATTATAACCTTGCAGAATTTAAAGTTTCTGAGTACCTACTCGAGAAGTACCTCAAAATAAAACTGACAAAAATAAATTTCATTCCTATTTTTTACCCCTTCAGCAAGGGAGTTCAGAAATCATCTGGAGACCTGATTTATAACTTACTAAGTTTCCAGTTTCTAGCTAGATAGTTTATAATTTTTGCATGAGTCTCATCCCATTTTCCACCTCCTCGCTAAGTGAAATTCTATCTTTTTTTTATTTCCTAAATTTTTTTTTCGCGCCAGTGAGAATCGTAAAAATCTCTGTTTGAGTATGTTTTTCGTTATGACACAGTGTATCGATATTTTGACTGCACCATTCAAAAGAATTATTTGAAAAAAGGTAGTTAACCTTTTGTGTACATATACGTTACTTAAGTTCGTGGTTAAAATATTGTCCAAAATTTTCTAGGTCGCATTTTGTCCCAGATAAATCGGAAAAAAACTCATGGTTGATTTTAACGCAAAATGCACCATTTTTCGTCATTTTTGTGATGAATCGTTCATATGATTGAATTCGTGAATGATTTCATGATTTTTTTATTGGGAGCTAAGTTGCGGGCAGAAAAATAAATTCATTAACAAGCCTATTTCTGGCCGGATTGGATGTCCAAGAAAGCACCTAGGAAGCTGAAAGTTTACCAAAAGGCACTTCTTCATATCCACTTTTAAGTGATCTCTGTCACACATTGAAGTCACACTGGAGCAAATTGATCCTCTTACCTGACTAGGCCCTTTCCTAAAAATATTCTGCTATGTTCTGGAACTCAACAATTTTCCCTTCTAGGTCATTTACATTCCGGTAACGTGATAATAGAAGAGGAAAGAGTGAGACTGTTAGACATAGAAAATGGGGTATTGGGCGTGCCATCATTCTACCGACCATACTTCATGCAGCATAAAAAGATCAACAACATACAAACTGTTGATATTTATTGCTTCGGACACGTTCTTTATGAGATGATGTTTGGTACACCACTCCACGAAAGTATAGTCGATCACATCCCAAACTGTCCCAGTCCGATAAGTAAGAAACAAATCGTTTACTTATTTATTTATTTATAGTAGAAGCGCTGTGTGACCATCTAAGGACGGTCGTCGGTAGTATCTCAAGAACAGTTATTGCTACAGATATGTTAGTAAAACTTATATAACAAAAGTCGCCACGAAAATTTCTTTTAAATAGTCCACCGCTAGGGAGCGTAATTACATAATTAAAAAGGAATGTTTTCAAAACTTGCATCATTAAAATCGACTGAGAATTCCAAAAAACCTAAACCGTCAAAAAATTCTGAATAATTTTGTTCGAGTCAGCTTTGCTCTATGTTCTCAAATACGAGATAGAGGAGAGTGGGAATCTTATTTGAAAGAGAGCGTATTAGTCTGGTTGTCTGTAACTGAACTTTGTAAACTTGATTTTTAAATATTTAGAAATTCTAACCAATTGAACAAGTTGTACGCTAAAGGGCGATATGTAATCATTTTTTAAATCGCAATTTCTCTTTAAAATATTAAATAGGAGCATATAAGTTTCACTATAGTTCAAAGATGCAAATTATGCTGTAAGTCACGCTTAGGCAGTGGATTGGTTTAGCTGACTGGATATTATTATAACGCAATTTGTTATCCACCTTTTTCAATAAAAATCAGCACTTCAGTCGATCGACTCCACTTTTTGCAGTGGACTCCTGGACTACTAGAATTCTGCACCACATATTTACAGGCCAACAACGCTGATGTACAATTTCTTACATCCAGAGATTACTTTCGCATCAGTAATGCATATTATGCCCTCCCAAAATATTCTGACATTGATTGGGTATATATCCAGGACGCTGTTTGCACTTTTTATGTTTCAATGAACATTGAAGATATCTAAATCCTGTTTTTGCTATTCTGCCGCTAATTTGACACTACTAGAATTCTGCACCACATATTTACAGGCCAACACAACAACGCTGATGTACAATTTCTTACATCCAGAGATTACTTTCGCACCAGTAGTGCATATTGTGCCCTCCCAAAATATTCTGACATTGATTGGGCATATATCCAGGACGCTGTTTGCACTGTTTATGTTTCAATGAGCGTTGAAGATATCTACATCCGGTTTTTGCTGTTCTGCCGCTAATTTGACATTTTTTTTTAAACCATTGTTAATCTTTACACTTCCATTTATTTTTTCAAAAGAACTCATGATATAGAAAAATAATTAAACAGCATTCTCTACAAAATTTGGTTACAGATAATGTTATGGATAGATAATGGTTACAGATGGTAATAAAATGCGTTTTTCTAAAGTAAGGTCCTACCCTCTCCATCTCTCATTTGACAACATAGAGCAAAGCTCATTTGAACAAAAGTAGATATTCAAAATTTTTCGAAGATTTTCAGTCAAACATAATGAGTTGCATTTTCTAAATACTATTGTTTTTCATTATTTTTTAGAGAAGTTTCATGGCGAATTTTGTTAGATAATTCCGTTCACATAACTATAGTAAAAGCCATTCGTAAGATACGGCCGACAAGGATCCGTGTCTGACCACCCATTACAAAAACAAGGTGTTAAAGTGATAAAGAGTTTACCTCCAAACCGTTTCCAATGTATTGACGTGAGTTTACTACATTTATTATATTTTTTCAGGTGTTTTATTGTTAAGTTGTTTAAGGGTGATAGTGTACAGGATTTTCCAAATCTTTGGATTCCACATCCACAAATTTAACAATTTATTTATTTATTTACTTGCTTCAAGGGTCATTGAACAAAAATAGTACAAAATTCGACGTAAGACTTTACAGCAATTATTTATAGGTATAATCTTAGTTGTCATGCCTGTTTTGTACCTATACTATATCCAGCGAAAAGATAAACGCCGTGGAATAAGAAATTGTCGTAAAGGCAGGCATACTAACTACATTTCGTCTCGATTTATTAGGAGATTGTACAAATTTTTAACGGTATAGGCGTACAGAACAGAACTGTCAGTCATTTTACATGTCTGTTTACACGTACGTACATGGGTGCAAACAATTTCTCCTTTTCTTTATATTGAACGAAATGTTTCTTTAGGATCAAGCTAAGCAAGCAAGCCTGACTGGATTGTTTCCAAAAATGTGCAGTCGATTTGAGAAAGCAATGCATTATTGTTCCTATATAACAGCAGGGGTATGGGATGGGAGAAGGGGGAGAAACAGAAAGCGAGAGAGACAACGATATGTATTTATTCTATATTAGCTTCTAATTTTCACGTAATATTTTACTCCACCGATTTTGTGTCCTGGACATTTGAGCATTTGAAACGGATAGTAGGAGGCACTACGTTTACACAAGCAATAATATAAAAAACACGTAACTAATGAAATCTATTGTTAATCCCAGAAAACATTTTGACAAAAATTCTGTCATCTGAGGCGTGCAAGGTAGGTCTTCCCACCATAGCGGACCTGTTAGCGGACCCATTCTTCTCTTCAGCACAGTTGAGATGCAATGATAAAGGACACTTAAAGATTCCGAGTAATACGAAGGAGCACTTAAAGTTTACGGTAGCGAAAATAGAAGAGCGACTGAAAGAAGAACAGAGGATGGTGCGCAGTCAGAAACGGCTCGTGAGGGTACAAGAGATGATGAGCTCCGAGGAGGAGAAGAAGAAACACCGACATAAAATGGTAAAGTTGGCAAAAAAAAATGTTCACAAAAAATGGACTTGAAAATTTTAATAAGGTTTACAGACCGGAATTCCTAATTTTTCTTCATTACTTTTTAAATTGCAGTTGATATGGAATTTATCTGATTTGACTAATTTTTGTTAGAGACAGGACCGCGCTTCGAAGGACCATCATAAACACAGCAAAAGCTTCGACAGAGTCAGTAGTACCAATGAAGATAGATCAGACAGTGTAACCAGCAGTACTGCTACTTCCGTAGGTACTGCCACTCCTCCTTCCACAACAGGTATATTTAACTTATTAGAAGAAGAAAGAAATCGATAGGCTGATTTCGGGAACCTATGTAAAAATTTAAAATTGTTTCAGGGGCGAGCGTGTCATCTCCACCTCCGGCTCCGGCTCCGCCGATTCCACCGCCATTGGAACCTTTCGTTAATGGTACGACAACAGTACCAATTCAACATGAGATTAATGACAGGTCCGCCCTCTTGGGAGCCATAAGTAACTTCAACAAGGCGAACCTGCGTAAAACTAAGGTTTCCTAAATCAACCAAAATAATTACTTCTGTCCCGATTAATTTCTACCCAGTGATAATTTGTTTTTAAGTGTTACGTTTGAATTTGTTTATAATGAATCAACTGTTAATGTCCTTTGGAGTTTTAAAGATTTTAATGTAAATCCCTAGGTTCTAGATTGTAGGATCTGTCAGAATTGAAACATCCAGAATTATCGTTTTTACAGAAACTCAGCAATTTTAGAAGGTACGAAATTTATTCAGGGGGTTCCAATGACTTCAAAATAAAGTTTTGTTCTAAATTTTATAAGTTTGAAAAACTGAAACGTCCACAATTATGTTTAAGGAAGTTGCCAGGGGCTTTGATAATGAATTAAGAGAGGTTCTAATGAGCTGATGAAAAAGCGCCTTTTTTCCACTTTATGTACACCTGACCTTTAAAAGTTTTTTTTGAGTTGAAACAGTAGAGTTACTTTTATGGATGCTTCCAACCTCTTCGGAAAGTTCTTCGCGGGATTGTGATAATGAAAAGTATTTCAAATTTTATTTCGGTTTTAAAAAAAAGAGAGGTGTTTAGTATTAACTTGTCCATTGTATTTATGATAATACATGTATTTATGTGTCCTAATGGAAAAAGAATCTATAGATGTCTTTGAGAAATCGTAAAAGGAAAACATATTCTATTTCTCTATATTCATATAAACATACTTTTTTACACCTTACATGTTCGAAATGCTGTAGATGACATGCACTGTATTAATTTCTTAGATTACGTGTGAAATGGGGGCCACAACAAATTAGAGGTTCAATTCTGTTGGTAGGAAATTGGCTTAATATGCAATAATGGCCTCACACATTGAGAATGCCTAATTAGCGGATTATTTAAAAAAAATCCTTCAAAAACCAATTACCGTCCATAGAATTTGCAAAAATAAATTAGATACAGTGTCACAAAATGGACTATTATAATTTAATTGCTTCGTAAAAAACCAAAGAGAATTCGGGAATCCTTCGAGCCCATCAACAATATTTATGTGCCTTTTGTCTGACGATTTTTTTAATTGCACAGGATTTTACGCTAAACTTCGTTTCTCCTTTATGTTCCCGGAAGTTGAATTGTGCCAATTTTGTATATTTCCAAATTTCAGAAGAAGATATTTATATACATATATATTTTAAGACTAGTCACAAAGTGTATATTAATGTTGTAAAATTTGTATGCATAGTGCAAAGAGCAGGATTAAAAAATTAATGATCTGATATTTTAAACATGTCAGTTATATATTATTGTAATAAAATTATATATATAACTGAAAAATGATAAAAATATATAGCAGTTCATGAACACTTTTATTTCACCGAATCCCCAAAATAAATATCAACTACCAAGAGTTTAATTGCTTAAATATGTTGGCATCTTTTCATCTTCATGTGTGCCATGAAATTTCGTGGATTATATCCAATCGAGGGTGGTCCTGGTGGCAGATGACACAATAAATCTTTCATACACCCTCGCGGATATTAATATTGGCCCATAAGTACTTAATAGTATCAAACAAATAAGCGTGCCTCCCCTTTATTTCGCCTCCGTAATCACTCAAGTCGGGAGTTAATTCGATCTGGTCGTAAATCAAACGATTAGAGAAGATCAATAGTCAAAGCCACAACTGTTCGCATTCTGAGGACGCGAGCGAGGAACAACGGGCGTCGGAATCGACCCTCTTAAAAATATGTTAAAAACAACTTTGATGGTTCGATCACATGTATTAAAAGTTTAAATTTTCTACGAAATGGAGCAGTATTTTTATAAATTACTTTCTTTTATTTTCTAATTATTTTATTATTAAAATTAATTGAACACTGGAATGACTATAAAATTCATACTTGTGAATGTTCTCACAGGAAAAAACTAACAGCTACATACAATTTCTCTCCGTCCCCCTCCCCCTTTTCAAAAAAAAAATCTTCCAAGACAACACTGCATTCAATTAGTTAAATGTCGAATCATTGAGCAAAAGTGTTCAATGTGCAAATGCTCCCATACATTACCCTAAATATCTCATAAACAACTTTTAAAATGTGCAGCGTTTTTCCGGGCTATTTGGCCGTGGTCCAGAAAGGTTTAAGTAACCTGGTGTTTCGTCTGCTTCAGAGGCGATGTGGTAGTCTTCTAAGCGTTCGACTGCTTCGAAAATTACCCTCGACTGAATCTTCGACTTGACACTTCGTGACACTTGACATTCCTAGACCTGCTGCGTTTTTTTTTATTGTTACTTCCTCCCAAACTGATCAAACTATGATAGATGTTTTGTATATATTTTATAATTCTGCAAGTATAATATGGGCGATTCCATGTCAACTGTCGTGAGGTTGGTGCGTCATAATTTTTTTCCCAACCAAAACTATTTCATTCTATTGTAGGTTCGACTACAAGTATTATACCAGGGGCGGCGGTGGTCGTATGGTTTAAGGCGCTGGCTTTGAGTCAGGCGGTCACTGTCGTCGTGGGTTCGAATCCCACGTAATCCATGGATGTTGTGATTGTTGCGGGAAGTGTGTAAAATGTATCCAAAATCCCGTTCCTATTCACGCCGGTAACCAGGCCGGATAGGATCGGATATCCTGTAGGAGGGCGGGACTAGGATACACACACACCATGAGTCGGTAGAGCACGGAGTGGATCAATTGGGGTGAGAGCCTTAAGGGGATACAACCGTGCTCGAGGACCGTGGTTCGGAGCCCACGTTAAGCTGTAGGTCCCGTCCAGTTTAGCCTTGCAGCAAAAAGGAGACGTTAACTACAATTCACACACCCGTCCTCAGAATTGCCCTAAAATTTTTCCATTTGCGAGAAATCCCAAAACACCAATTTTTTTTATACTTGCTCTATCTCGCGTGTGGAAATTTTTGGATTTTTTTGAAGAAGCGCAAAATGTTTGGTTTTTAGTGTACTTTGAAGGACTTATAACTTTTCCGTGTGTATTTTGGTTTCAAGTGCCCAAACATGCGAAAAATGGCAAAAAATGGACGAATCAACCTAAAATGGTGCATTAAGCGTGAAAAAGGAGTGTCAAAAGTCAGGAATATTCATGTGGATCTCAAACTCAATCCTCAGCGATGGAGTCAGATTATTTTCATTAAATACCAGACCATCTGGAGGTTCAATATTGGGAGATTCGTGCAAAAATTCAGAAAATATCTTGGAAGCTCGATACTTTGATGGTCGGTTTATATGAACTTTGGACTCTAATATCCAGGAACTATGAAGGCAAATGACGTTGAATGACGAAAAATCAAGTGATTAAGATATAATATTACAACACCGAACATTTCCTTTTATGGAGACATGAGGGCAAATCAGCATCTTTTGGACATAAGATACACAGACCAAACGTGCAATTCTCGTTTTCTGGGCTACAAACTAAATTAGCAACAGGCATACTGACGGATCTGGGAACGAATAAGTTTAAGCCACTTGATTGAAGGAAAGTAGTGAAAACTCTGCGTCCAGATTCAATTCACCCGAAATCATTATTACTCCTAGATGCCACACGTCATTGAAGATAAACGCTGCGCATATTGACCAGCACATTTGTCATCCAAAATGGACTGTTTGCATTTTATTATCCAATCACTATTCAAAGAGAATTGGTGATAACCTCTTGTTCTTGTAAACAATGCGTGGTACCTGGTGCGAATGGTACCCATTTAATTTGTGTTTGTCAGATCCATCAAAATTCAAACTCCTTCTAAATCGTACTGGCACAAAATTGTCCTCTAAGAATCTTGTTGCTAATTTAGTTTGTAGCCCAGAAAACGGGAATTGCATGTTTGGTCTGTGTATCTTGTGTCCAAAAGATGCTGGTTTGCCCTCGTCTCCATAAAAGGAAATGTTCGGTTTTGTCATATTATATCTTAATCACTTGATTTTTCGTCATTTAACGTCATTTACCTTCATAGTTCCTGGATATTAGGGTCCAAAGTTCATATAAACCGAACATCAAAGTATCGAGTGATTCAAAATATTTCTTGAGTTTTTGCACGAATCTCACAATATTGGATCTCCAGATGGTCTGGCATTTAATGAAAATGATCTGACTTCATCGCTGAGGATTGAGCTTGAGATCCACATGAATATTCCTGACTTTTGACACTCCTTTTTCACGCTTAATGCACCATTTTAGGCTGATTCGTCCATTTTTTGCCATTTTTCGCATGTTTGGGCACTTGAAACCAAAATACACACGGAAAAGTTATAAGTCCCTCAAAGTACACTAAAAACCAAACATTTTGCGCTTCTTCAAAAAAATCCAAAAATTTCCACACGCGAGATAGAGCAAGTATAAAAAAAATTGGTGTTTTGGGATTTCTCGCTAATGGAAAAATTTTAGGGCAATTCTGAGGGCGGGAATGGATTCCTTGGAAAAGTTTACATCGATTATGGGTACTCTGAAATTTTTCCAGCGAGCGATGTGTTTCCGGTAACGTTTTGGAGAAAATTTGTCATCGAAAACTGAAAACGCGAAAGAAACGAAAATTGGTCGTAAAAAACGCTAGTAGTAATATTTTTGTGTGAAAATTTGGGATAATACTTGTTGTCGAACCTACAATAGAATGAAATAGTTTTGGTTTAAACTGGCAGAGTTAAAAAAAGAACTCGAGGAACGGGAATTGGAAACAAGAGGGAGGAAGACCTAACTCCAGGACCGACTCTCGGCATTTTTGAAAGAAAATGGCCAGGACCCGGAAGTTTTCGAGTTCGAAGACGATGACATCACGAAGCAAATCGCCGCCCAGAAAGAAGATATTACCTCCCAAATCGCCGGCCAGAGGGAAGACATCACTGCTCAAATCGCTGCCCAGAGGGAAGAAATCGCCGATCAGAGGGAAGACATCACTGCTCAAATCGCTGCCCAGAGAGAAGACATCACTGCTCAAATCGCTGCCCAGAGGGAAGAAATCGCCGCCCAGAGGGAAGAGATAACCGACCAGATTGAGGCTCAGCGTAAGGAGATTGAACAGAAGATCAAGCAGTTGGAAGAACGACTAGAACAACTCAGTAGCGGCGAGGGGAAAGAAGACGAAATTGAACAGAAGACGAAGCAGTTGCAAGAACGACTAAAGGGAGTCAGTAGCGGCGAGACGAAGGAAGAAATAAAGGCGGTCGTTCAACAGAACTCGATATCCACCAATCGAGTGACGCCCCCAACGTTCGATGGAAAAATTCCGTGGGCCAGCTACAAGAAGCAGTTTGAGGCAGCAACGGAGGCTAATGCCTGGTCCCCTCACGAGAAAGCTGTTTCCCTTACGGTAGCCTTACGTGAAGAGGCGTTGGAAGTTCTTCAGACGCTATCCACCGAGGAAGCCGGGAATTACAAGGAGCTGCTGAGGCGACTGGAAATGCGGTTCGGCCAAACACATCTGGAGCAAGTCCATCAATCCCAGATGTCCAATCGCTGTCAGAGATCGAACGAGACCCTGCAGGAGTTCGAAGCGGACGTGGCCAGACTAGTGAAGTTGGCGTATCCTACGGCACCGGAACAGATGATGGAGTGCCTCGCAGTGCAGACGTTCGTGAGCGGGCTGCGGGACCAGGAACTGCAGATGGCCCTGAGGCTAGCTCGACCGAAAACAGTAATGGACGCGCTCGCCATCGCACTAGAACATGAGGCAGCAATGGAAGCCTCCCGCATTCACGGTTGTGCTCGAGCTGTTACCGACGAGGTAGGCACAGAAAAACTCGTGGAGAAGGCCGTCCAGCAGATCATGGAGTTGCTGTCAACAAAGAAGACGCGGCCCAAAACAGCGGTGCCGCCAAAGGCCCCGGAAAAACTAATGCGGGTCGATAAAAGGAAGGGGACGTCGACCCGTGGCAATAGGAACCCCCGGGCCAGTATAGCCTCGTTTTCCCACCAACTGGGGAGCGCGTACGTCGATGGCACTATCGACGGGAGATCCACGCCATGCTTGTGGACACGGGAGCTACGAAGACGATCGTACGCCCGGAAGTTGTTAGGGACCGTAGGAAGATTAGGCGAAGTAGGTGGCAATTGAGAACTACCACTGGGGAGAAGGCAGTAATACACGGTGAAGCAACAATTAGCATAACGTTGGGACGAGTAAATTTTGACCATCCTGTTCTCATAGCCGAAATTGAGGAAGACGTCATACTGGGGATGGACGTCATGAGGAATCATGGATTCCAGTTGGATTTCGGACACCGAGTGTTGAGGATCGGTCAAGAAAAATTACTGCTACACAATCGTGACAACTTTGTGTTAGACGTAATAATGGCAGAAGATGTGATTCTCCCGGAACGAAGCGAAACGATCACCTCTACCTGTCTGAGGGGTGTTGTGGAAGAGGGAATTCCAGCCGTGATCGAACCAGGAAACGATGACAATCGACTGGCTCTGGGGGTAATGGTAGGAAGGGCGCTCGTTACTCTCTCAAGTGAAGTGCCTGTGCGGCTACTCAACATCAATCAGTACCCGGTCACCATCAAGAAGGGTACGAAGCTGGGCACATGTATAGCTGCTTCGGCCATCGTAAGGGGCGTTAGTGAGGAAGAAAGGTCCAGACACACTCCGCAGGACTTGAAACAAATTCTTTCCCAGACCAGTGCGTTTCTCTCGCCCACACAGAAACAAAAGGCCCACGAATTAATAAATAAGTACCAGGACATATTTACCACCGAGAATGGGAAGCTGGGAAAGACTAAGGTCGTGACACATAAAATTGACACGGGAGAGACACGACCGATTTGACAAACAGCAAGACGACTACCCTTGGCCAAACGGGAGGAAGCCGAGAAAATCATCAAGGACCTAGAGCGGGACGGGGTCATCGAGCCGTCAAGCAGTCCATGAGCCTCGCCGGTAGTACTGGTGAAGAAAAAGGATGGGACTACTCGATTCTGTGTAGACTACCGGCAGGTGAACAGTGTCACCAAAAAGGACAGCTACCCGCTACCACGTATCGACGACACACTCGATACCCTTGCTGGATCCACGATATTTTCGACCTTGGATTTAAAAAGCGGCTATTGGCAAGTCGAAATGTACCCTGCCGATAAGGAAAAGACGGCATTTACCTTCGGTAACGGCCTGTGGCATTTTACAGTCATGCCATTCGGACTTTGTAATGCCCCAGCGACGTTTGAGAGGCTGATGGAGAGCGTGCTAATGGGTTTGACGTGGAAAACGTGCCTAGTCTATTTGGACGATGTCATCGTGATGGGCAAGACCTTCGATGGACATCTGAAAAACTTAGAGGACGTCTTCCAGAGACTGCGAGGTGCGGGGCTAAAACTGAACCCGAAGAAATGTCAGCTCTTCAGAAGGAAGGTCTCTTACTTAGGGCACATAGTGAGCAGAGAAGGCGTCGCCGTTGATCCGGACAAGACAAGTACGGTGAAGGAGTGGCCAATACCGGCAGATAAACACCGGCACACTATGTCCGGATGTTCTCTTACGTCGCTAAGCCGTTGACAAGGCTCACGGAAGAAGGACGAAACTTCTGTTGGGATGAGGTCTGCCTTCGACGAGCTGAAGAGGAAGTTGACCAGTGCCCCAGTGCTGAGTTTTCCTCTGCCAGAAGGACAGTTCATCCTGGACACTGACGCGAGCAATGTGGGAATTGGAAGTGTTCTGTCGCAGCGTCAGGAGGGACAAGAACGTGTCCTTGGATACTTCAGCAAGGTACTCTCCAAACCAGAAAGGAATTACTGCGTCACCCGACGTGAATTATTGGCCATCGTCAAGTCCATCGAGCACTTCCATAAATACTTGTGTGAAAGGAGGTTTTTGATCCGGACCGATCATGCTGCTCTTAAATGGCTCCTCCCAGTTTAAGAATCCCGAAGGACAGATCGCTCGCTGGATCGAGAGGCTCCAGGAGTATGACTTTGTCATAGAACATCGGCCAGGACAGAGTCATGGAAACGCAGACGCACTCTCGAGAAGACCATGCCCTGATGAGTGTCCTCATTGTCATAGAGCTGAGGAAAAGTCCGAGAAAGTCTATCGAACGACCGTGGTCGCCGAGGAATGGACACCATCCTCGTTACGACAAGAGC
This sequence comes from Cryptocephalus moraei, assembly GCA_946251905.1. NCBI lineage: Eukaryota > Metazoa > Arthropoda > Insecta > Coleoptera > Chrysomelidae > Cryptocephalus > Cryptocephalus moraei. The sequence continues at coordinate 3,816,460 of OX276460.1, forward strand.
AAGGAAAAGACCCGGTTCTCAAAGAAATCCTGGTTTGGAAAGAGGGAGGAGAGCGTCCTGAGTGGCAAAAGGTATCACCTGGCTCGCCAAAACTCAAGAGCTATTGGGCACAGTGGGACTCGTTAGTGGTTGAGGATGGACTACTAAAACGCGTACTGGAGAGCCAAGACGGGACGGAGGAAAGACGGCAGTTGGTAATTCCCTCGTAAATCCCGGAGGTCTTGCGGCACCTTCACGACCAATCGTCTGGTGGACATCTAGGGATCAAGAAAACGCTGCAGAAGGTACGGGAGCGATTCTACTGGATCAATTGTTCAGACGACGTGAAGGACTGGTGCAAGAAATGTACTACATGCTTTGCAAGTAATGGGCCACAAAGACGACCGAAAGCTCCCATGAAACAATATAACGTCGGAAGCCCCTTCGAAAGGATCGCTATTGATATAGCAGGACCCTTCCCTGTGACCGAAAAGGGGAATAAATACATCCTGGTCGTAATGGACTATTTTACGAAGTGGGTAGACGCTCTCCCTAATCAGGAGGCAGAGACAGTGGCCGATGTGCTCGTGAAGGAGCTGATCTGCCGGTTTGGAGTACCCATGGAATTACACTCGGATCAAGGAAGAAACTTTGAGAGTGGCCTATTCCGGAGGATATGTGAGAAGTTTGGGGTACGAAAAACAAGAACCACGGCCCTTCACCCTCAGTCTGACGGCATGGTAGAACGGATGAATCGCACCCTCAACCGCTATCTGGCGAAAATGGTCTCGTCACATCAACGAGACTGGGACGAACACGTGCCGTTCTTCCTGATGGCCTACCGCTCGGCCGTTCATGAGTCGACAGGACAAACTCCAGCCAAAGTCCTGTTCGGGCGAGTACTTAAACTGCCCTGTGATCTAATCTTTGGCGCTAGACCGGACGAGGACGTTTCGGGGGAAGATTACGTCTCCCGGATGCGGCAAAGGATGAACGAGATTCACGATCAAGTCCGTTACCAACTATATATCGCCAGTGATCGCATCAAAGAGCGTTACGACATCAACGCTAAAGAGGGTGGATACCAAATGGGAGATCGAGTTTGGCTGTACAACCCACAGAAGAAACGTGGTTTGTCCCCTAAGTTACAGACCAATTGGGAAGGTCCCTATGTTGTGAAGAAACGAATCAATGACGTGGTCTACCGGGTAAGCAAACTACCAAACGGCAAGCCGAGAGTGGTGCACTTCAATCGGTTGGCACACTATGAGGGGTCGCACGATGAGGCGGAGGTTCCCCGAGTAAGAAACACGTTGGCGCAGGACATCAGGAAGCTAGCTGTCCCCAAGTTAGGTGCTGGACGAGATCAGCTGGACTGGATGGTTGTCCGGAATATGCTGGAAGTGATGTTGAAGAGTACCGGAGTGGAGGTCTTGGTCTGCTGTTTTGGGCCTGCACCATGTCGACTGGGGAAGACGGTCCCCTGTTATTTTGACGCCACGTCTCGTTTTAAGCGGGGGGCTAACTGCAGGTTCCTGCATGGGCCTACCAGGGATACGTTCCGAGACGAAACGTCTCTAAGGCGGGGGCAGTGTAATGCGAGAAGTAAACAAAGCGACACATGTTTACTCGCTCCGAGTGAAGCGGTTACTTCAAGAGAATAACTACGACGCGTAAAAGACAGCTGCATGAATTCTGCCGGATTGTTGTTTACGAAAAGTAATTTGTTACCTTCTGCACATTTCCTGCGTAGGCGTTGTTAAAAGAACAATCGTGCCTTCTAGAAGGTACGAGACGATTCTCGATCATGGTTGGGGTGTATATATAAGGGGGCTTGTGATCGAGGGAGTTAGTTAGAAGTAGAGAAGCAGACGTGAACGCGACATACGATCCGAAAGCGGAGCAGTACAAATAAATTATGTAGTGTCTAGTCTAGTGTACAAGTAGTTAAGTGTGTTAAATAAATTAGAAAATAAACGTTACACTATGCTGTAATTCCGAAAGTATAACTTTCTATAATTATATTCGTATAACCATTTGTTCGCTATCATAATTTTTGCTTTTCGTTATAAGAGTAGTTATACTTTCAAAGTCTAAATGAATTATCTCGAAATAACCCAGATATTGACAAATTTGAGAAATTCGGACTAATGCCATTTAATAGGCCTTTACGACATTCATCTTTTGATATAAGAATATACCTAAGTGTGGAAAGTTATATTTTTGATCTGAAAACTTCGAAATAGGCACAGTGGTGGACATTTTCTGAAAATTCTAACTAGCACTGTTTTGTTGATTTTTATGTCCTTTGTGGTCTGCTATAAAAAAAGAAGTGTAGAAAGTTATAGTTTCGCACTTACAACATATTAAATAACTCCATTACATGTGAACTCGATTCAAAAACCTCGAAATAGTTCAGTTATTAACATTTTTTGGAAATTGTTACATTGGCTGTTTGGTTGGTCTTTATCTCCTTTTATTATAACGCCATCACAATTGAACATGATTCGAAAATTTTGAAATAGCTTAGTTGACATTTTTTGGAAATTCTAACTATGGCTGTTTTGTTGATCTTTATGTCCTATATGGTCTAATATAACAAGAGAAGTGCAGGAAGTTATACTTCCGAAGTTACAGCATATTAACTCAATTATGAATGAATATGATTCTATAATAATCGGACCTTTCGATAAAAGAATTGACTCACTGATCAAGGTATAGGTAGTACCGATATTACTTATGGTGGGATTGACTTACTTAATTGATTGATATCAAAATTTACTTGGTTTCCTAAGTGAACGAGGGCGCGGGGCTGCACAAATGCCCGTCTTAATCGATTTAATATTAAACAACTGAATGAGATAGAAAATTATATTAAATAGAATAGTATGCCCAAACAAAAAAGAATATTATATCACACTCTCAGATCTTCCGTTCATAAAGCTAAACAAAACAAAGTTAAACAAATTTTAATGTTAAAAGAATAATTAAAATTAAAACAAATTTAAGTGGTTAGTCAGAACCAAAAATATTAACAGGTTAAAAGACAAATGATCAAGGAAAAGGACACTACTTAAAAAAAAATTCCCGCCCAAAACGGCACAATTGCGCTTGATTAACGAGGAAACGTAAAACCCACACAAGGTCTATAAAATATCTACCCAATTGGTATAAGTTGATAAAATAGTAAAATTTCTCTTAAAACCCTTAATGCCCCTGTATATGAAAACTTGTCGCTTCGAGATACGATGGAAGTGACTTTTCAAAATTCCGACAATTGTCGGCGTATTAAATCCAACCCAAAATGTAGGGCTACACGACCTTTTCGAAGTAGTAACGACTCACGCAATTGCCTAGGAGTCTTCTCTGGTTAGCTACTTTGGTCTCGGCGCGGTACTCTGCAACTTCTTCGCTCGGCGAAGTTTGCTCACTAACGCATTTTACTTGGGCGGCGAAATTTAACTGACTCTACTCGTAAAATTAATACTCCCGCTTCTAGGACTCTCAACTCCCAAGATTTACGACTCAAAATAGATCTACTCTACTCTTACGATTGAGCTTAAAAACACCCAAAGTTACAACCTAAAAGAAAAATTCTCTATAGTTCAACAAAAAAAATTATTACTCTCACGTCTAAGCTTTAAAACTCTCAAAATTTACAACTCAAAAAAAGTTACTCTAAACTTCAACAAAAATTACTTCTCTCACGTTTAATAAGCTGTAAAACTGCAAAAATTACAACTCAAAAAAAAGTTATTCTAAACTTCAACAAAAATTACTACTCTCACGTTTAATAAGCTGTAAAACTCCAAAAATTACAACTCAAAAGAAAGTTACTCTAAAGTTCAACAAAAAAATTATTATTCTCACGTTCAAACCTTAAAACTCCCAAACTTTACGACCCCATCGTAATAACTCAAAACCCTACACTTCGCTCCTGGAGAACAAAAAAGAACTTTAACTTCTTTAAGGTCCCAGACCTTAACAATAAAAGGAAAATTCAATCAAAACACTCATAGGAGAACCCGGTTCTTTAACGAATCCCTGTCTAAACTGTGAAACTTACAAACTTACGCCTCTCGCGTCCAAACTCTAACGTCAAAATTACAAGAATTACTAGAACTTCAAAATTACGACTCTCATGCGACAACTCTTACTCTTGAAAATTATTATGACTCGCTTAGCAAATCTAACCCTCTCCAAAACTTACGGCTCCTTCGTAATAACTTTAATTCAACTCTAATTTCCCACATAATAAAGGTCCCACATCTTTAAACAGAAATGGAAATGAACATTACCGATAAACACAAAAAAAAACGCAACGGGACAGAAGTCCGGTCCCCGACCAACTTTCTTTACTTCACAATTTCTCTCTCCAGGAGTACTTGGTTCCCCTTTCTCTGAATTCCAAACTCTAGCGAAATTTTTCCTTCAAAATTTTAATTGGTCAAATTTTCTTCACTGGACCTATGACTATCCCAGATACGTCACAATCCCCGCCTTGTTGACTCATTAATTATTGCAATCGCGAGTTTTGCTATAAAACAAGCAGCCTCCAAAATTCGGACCTCAACCTCAGACAATGAGTTCGTTGTTGTTATCGGTAGTTAGCAGTTTTAGGCTTCATGTTACACTTACGGACGTGTGTTACGTAATAAGAAAAAAGTCACGTTCCATTTGTTTTTCCATATCGACGCTTAAGAAACAATAGTACCTCTTATCTCCATTTATACTGAATATGAGTTTATTACTGTAAACCAATAAACACTCTTATATTGATCTTTTCCCAATAGCTCGTATGTCTAAGATTCATTTAAACCTTAGAATACGACGTGATAAAATACCTCGTATCACCAGGATATACACAATTAATACTCGTATCTCCATAACCTTTAAAAATTTGGAGATACGTGGTATTCTGGCGGTAAAAGGTAAAAAAGGTTGCACGTGGAAGGGATATTCGAGTTATTTCTCGTCACTCACTCGAGTCACTCGTCAGTCTGTATTAAATCGCTGTGTAAAACGGCACGTTTAGGCTTGTGCTTTCTTGAATTTTAATCTCGAAAGTGAAGAAAATGGATGAAGAAGACTGTGATAATATGTGTTTGATGATGACGAGATCATGGAGGCCTTTAGAACAAATGAATATGGTGTGAGATTAAATCGAGGTAATATTTACTGACAATATAAAATCATTACTTACAAATTAGGTAGGTACTTTTTTCTAGAAGAATCACGTTATGTTGGAAAAACAGTCGAACACAATTCAACAATCAGTCAGTCAAACTCAATATCTGCGATCTCTATCTGCAATATCTATCTATAATGGACATCTGCAGTTCAAATAAGTATAGGGTTATTCAGAAAGGTATTGTCACTTTCTTTCTGTTTACGTTTCAAAATGCTAACCAAACCGTTATTTGCTTTTAGATAAATCAGACGAGAGCCCAAAATGCGATGATCGAACAAAAGATCAAGCTGTTATTCTAGAAATGGATAAAGACTTTTGGGATGACATAGATCTAATGATACCAAAGATCAGCAAAGCCAGTAAAGATGAGTTTGGCCATGTTGATGTATTTACATTTTTGTCTTACTTAATATCTTTTTTTTATTGGTACGCTATTTTGCCTATTTAAAACATGCTTTGGCGTGCGTAAATCGAGCTTTATCGCACCCGCGTGTTTTAAAGTCGCCATGGAAACGTATCAACAACGGCCATTTCAACCAATAACAGAGCGTCTTTGGCCGTAGCGGGACGAGCCTATTGGTCGCACGACGGGCGACGGGCCATCACGAAGTGTCACGAGTGTCGTTCAAATTAATCATATTGGGTATGCACTTGGTTTTGGTATAAAAAATGGTACCAATAAAAAAAATAGCGTAAAGTATTCGTGGATAACTGCTCTTTCAAACACTTGCTCTATTTCGAGCACTCCGGCAACGCCGTCGTGCTCGAAAACTCGCTCGTGTTTGAAAGAGCTCAATAGCTCAAAAGAGCAACAAAAGGAAAATCTGTCCTTACTGCAAGAAACCTAATCACACTATCAAACAATGCAGAAAGTGGAATGCCGATGGAAGACCTCTCGAGCCCAGCAACTCAGGAACATCAGAAAGTGGTGCCAACATGACTTTGGTCGCTATAACCTCGATTGTAATGAACTCGAAGTGCAACTCTGACGATTGGTTTGTAGATAATGGAGCAACGAGCGATGTTTCTATGAATAGGAGTATCTTCAGGAAGTTTGAACCATTTTCTACGGAACACTCAGTGACCACAGCGAACGGTGTGAAGGTTGCAGCCATTGGAAAAGGTGATATCGACATCGAAGCAGCGGTCAACGGCAAGTGGCACAAGCTCACGTTGGCTGATGTATGATGCGTTCCTGGGATCCAGAGAAATCTATTCTCAGTCCTTGCAACCCAAGACAGAAACAAAGACAGCAGGTTCAACTCGTCTCCAGAGGTCTGAAATTTCATCATCAACGGCGAAACAAGATTAATTGGAATTCGTGAGCAGTTTGGTGGACTCTACAAGCTGAGAGTAAGGAACGTGAACAACAGTGCATTCAAGGAAGTAAACGCAACAGAAAAGAACAACCATCTCCAACTTTATCATGAACGATTCGGGCATCAGAATAAGCGACACGTGAGATCCCTCCTAAACAAAGAGCTGGGAATTCACGTTGAGGTGGACAGCGAACACTGTGAAGGCTGCGTTTATGGCAAGGCTCATCGTCTGCCTTTCGGAACGAGGTCTGGAACAACCAGCTCTCCCTAACCGGGAGAGCGGATTCACACAGACGTCTGCGGCCCGTTCGACGACTCAATGTCAGGATACCAGTATTTCGTCCTCTTCAAGGATGATTTTACGAAGTTCAGGACCATTTACTTCATCAGAGAAAAGTCTGAAGTTCCAGAGAAGTTAATCCAATTCGTTGCAGAAGCGAAGACTCTCGGACACACCATCATGGAGCTGCTGAGTGACAATGGCAAAGAATTCGATAACCAGTATGTCAGAAAAGTCTTGCAGAAAGAAGGAATTGTTCAACGACTTGTCACGCCTTACACTCCCGAACAAAACGGATCCAGCGAAAGAGAGAACCGCACCGTGGTCGAGTCTGCTCGAGCAATGATGAATGCTCATGGAAAACTTCCACAAACACTTTGGGCCGAGTTGATCCGGACAGCAGCATACATTCTCAACAGGACTGGACGCAATGGTACGGCAGGAAACCAGGTCTGAAACATCTTCGGGTTATCGGGTCTACCTGCTATGCGCATGTTCCCAAGCAACAAAGGAAGATCCAAACGCCACCAAAGGAATTCTTATTGGATACGACAACGACGACGGCTACAGGATCTTCTGTGAAGAGGAAGGTAAACTAATTCGATCGAGAGATGTCATTTTCGAGGAGAAAGTATTGCACAACAAGAACGATATCCATCCTCATGGAAGCTCAGACCCTTCTGTTCAACTAGAACAAGATTCGACCCCTGAAGAACAGCAAGATGACGACGAAATACAGAGCGAAGAGGAGGAAGATGAACTCTGGGACCTGAGTACTGAAGGCGAAGCTGAAACTCAACTAGAACAAAAAGGTGCTCAAAGCTCAGACGACACCATCGTTCGATGACTTCGTGAACGTTCGTCTCTCAATCCTCCGTCAAAGTATAAAGACTTCGTAATGTATCTCTCAAGCCCTCAACAAGAACCTGAATCCTTCAGTGAAGCCATTAAATCAGACCAACAGGACCACTGGAAGGAAGCTATGCGTCGTGAGATGAAAGCTGTTGAAGAGAACAAAACTTGGGAACTGGTTGATCTGCCTCCAGGAAAAAGAGCCATTTCAAATAAATGGGTCTACCGACTTAAAACAAATGCCGATGGATCGATTGATAAATTCAAAGCCAGATTGGTCATCAAAGGGTATTCACAGCGGAAAGTAGTGGAGTACAACCAAACCTTCAGTCCAGTGGCCAGGACATCAACCATCAGAACATTGCTCAGTGTTGCTGCAAAGAGAAAATGAAACTAGCACAGATACACGTTTCAACGGCATTTCTCTATGGTGACCTCAAGGAAACTATATACATGCAACAACCTGAAGGACATGGTGATGGATCTGCCAAGGTATGCCGCCTGAAGAAAAGCCTGTATGGTCTGAAGCAAGCTCCTCGATGCTGGAATGAGAAGTTCAGCAACTACATAGTCAGCCTAGGATTTCAACGAAGTGAAGCTGATCCTTGTCTCTTCATGAGGCAAAAAGGACAGAAGAAGATGTTCTTTGTTCTCTACGTTGACGATGGAATGATTGCGGCTGAAGATGAGCAGGAACTCCAGAAGTTCTTAGATGATCTGAAACGGGAGTTTAAAATCACCTCCAAGCCAGCATCGTACTACCTAGGATTGGAAATCAACCAAGGAAAAGATGGTTCAATAAGGGTGAGCCAAGCTCATTACACGGAAACCATACTGGAGAGATTCAACATGAGCCGTTGCAAGGCTGTGACTACTCCAATCACTAAGGACAACGATGCAGAAGAGAGCCCTAGGAACTCCGAGTTTCCATACAGACAAGCTATTGGAGCACTCATGTTTCTCATGTGTGGCACCCGACCAGACATCGCGTATGCTGTTAGCGTCGCCTCCAGGAACCTTGACAAACCAACTGAACGAGATGTGCTCAGAGTGAAGAGGATGCTGCGGTATTTGAGAGGTACAACAGATCTTGGACTGGTCTACAAAGCCAACTTGGGAGAGGAGGTTTTTGAGTGCTTCAGCGATGCAGATCATGGTGGTGACCCTGGTACGGGCCGCTCAACCTCAGGGGGGCTGTGCCTGTACTCTGGAGCGCCTATCTCGTGGATGAGCCAGAGACAACCCTCTGTTGCAATATCCACAACCGAAGCTGAAATCGTGGCTGCCAGTGAAGCCGCAAAAGAGATCATCTGGATCAAGAGACTTCTGACTGAACTAGGCCAGTTGAAGTCGACGCCCATTATGCAAGAAGCAGCCATTCGGCTAGCACAAAACCCTGAGTTTCATCGAAGAACGAAATACATTCGTATTAGACACTTCTTTGTTCGCGAATTGGTCACAGCTGGAGAAATGGACATTTCAAAAGTTGACACACAAAATCAGCTCGCGGATATTTTGACAAAACCACTGTTTTCAATTCGTTTACGAAAATTATGTAACGACATGGGAGTCTGCAAAGTTATTAAATAAGGGAGAGTGTTGATGTATTTACATTTTTGTGTTATTTAATATCTTTATATGTTTTGAGAACACAGACACATGTATTTTCTTAAACTAACTATTCTATGAAGTAAAGCGAGTAACACTTGTACCGATGTAGTCACCATTTTGCAATAAACCAAAAACCACTGTCCAGATTCGTAAAACAGCTCATCCCTGACCATAACGACAGTAAAATACAAATTATGTCTGATATACAATTGTCATCACCGAATGTCGAGTATATTATCCAAAAAGACGAAGAGCCCAAACTCAAAAGGTATAAAAAGCTGGGTTGAAAGACTGGAAAATAAACAGGAACAAAAAATTATTGAGAATGAAAGGAAAGCAATATTTAGGATATAGAAGACCTAGAGTTACAAACAAGGTTTTTCATGATAAAATAAGAAGTCCTAGAAAAATGAAGGGCACTTGTCACTCAGAAATGTGTAAAAAGTCTGGTAAACTTTAACCACTAGCAATTGGAACACTCAATAAAATCTGAATTTACCGAGGGCATTCGAAAAGAGCCCATTGTCTCTATACAAAACCATGGGACTTATCTTTTTGCTTATTCAGAAACGCCCTGGAATTTTTAAAATGCAGGTATTCAGTTGCCCAAGTGAAATCATATATGTGAATGTATGGATATATACAGATAAAGAACTAGCGGGTCCATTGGACCGCAAAATTTTTTTTACGGCACCGGCACTCCGTTTGTATATTCTTCTTCTTCCAAGGTGCAGGTGTACAGTCGATCAGTAAAATCGTGTACGAGGAAGTACGCGAGACTCTACGGATACTGGATACAGATCCACTGGACCATAACACAGCGGCCACGTGTGCTTTCCTTGTGATCTCTTCTTCCGCACTTATACTCGAGCAGTGGTGTGTGAATGTATGTGCCATTTGTTTGTGAGATTTGGAAGTGAATTGATTGTTAGAGTTATTATCCGTAATGATACGCCCATGGAGGACCGGGCGGCATGGCTTTTCACCACTTAAAAAGCCAGTAAGTGTTTTTTTTGCCGTTCCAACTCGGACTGGACAAAGTATAAAAGGTTCTGCTTTGAAATAAGTGAAGAAGAAAGATTTGCACAATATGAAAGGTTTTGGAATGATATGGATTGGGAGCAAAGAAAAGTTTTTGTTTGTTCCTTATTTGACTGTTACGTTGTGTGAGGATTCGCAGTTGGCACCACTGCATGGGATCCGTGTTTCGTGTGTGACGTTGACATAGGACACAGACAGGGGAGCGCGTCCATTCTCCATTCTGTTCCAGTCATTAATCATTAATAAACGACTCTTTCATAAATTCCCTTACAAATTCAGAAATGGGATTAACCCTAGTGCCCTTTGTGAAATGATAAGAATAGCAGGGTTACGAAAAACTCAAAAACTTAAGTTTGCGTGTACGTGTGTGTGTAGAGAGGACAATAACAAACGAACGAAACATGGCCGACGCGAACGAGAACAGAAGGACGGGGGACAAAAACAAGCGTGGACGTCGTCGCCGTCGTCATGGCTCTAATTCGTCGAGCACTTCGAGTTCGAGCAGTCCGTCGTCATCAGACGACAGGGACGTGAGAAAGGAATTGAAGAAGTTGAAAAAGGTGGTATCCAATCTACGTAGTAAACCATCGACGTCTACTGCCAGTTCCGGAGATGAATATTTAATCCCAGTCTACGATCCTGCCAAGGACGATTTGAGGATTGAAAAGTGGACACAACGAGTGGACAATCTTGCAGAACGTTGTGGATGAACTGATTTTACGACTCTACGATTGATAGCCGGAAGACTTCGAGGAAACGCTCGACAATGCTATGACGAACAGATGAAATACGACATTTCTTAGCACAACCTTAAAGACGAAATGATTCAACAATTTCGTAAGTCAGTACCATTTTCGAATTTACTTCGTGAGGCCGCCAATTACCAAACGAGCCCAGGGCAGAATCTAGGAGACTACTGTTTTCAAAAACTCTCCAAATTACGTGCGTTGGAATTGGAAATACCAGATGAGTCCCTAGTGGATGCAGTCATCGGCGGTATTAGCGATGAACAAATTTCGCGGGTTGTACTTTCTGCGCGCCACACCGACGCGAACACTTTATACGCGTATTTGAATACGATGGGGAGCATGCCGATTACCGTCGAAGTTCGAGAACTTTAAAGATTCAACAAAGACCCAAAAATTTACGTGTTTCAACTGTGGACTAGCCGGACACTTAGCTCGAGACTAGAAAAGCGAGACGCGAGTGTTTTATTTGCAAAAAGTTGGGACATTTTCAAAATAAATGCCCATTTACTAATAAAAAAACTCGGAAAAGAGGTCAACAACGTTAGTAAGCAACAGTCTATTCCAAATATGTATGTAAAGAAGGTTATTATCAATGGCCATAAATATCAATGTCTAATAGATACAGGGTGTCACACAACACTTATTAAGAGATCATTAGCACAAAAAGTGGGACTTGTCGAAAAGATGGCTTATAGCATCACATTAACTGGTTTTAATGGCTCCACTATTGATTGTAACGAGACTGTAAAAATTTCTGCCCGTATTATGGAAGCTGTAGCTGAAGTTAAGGCTATTGTAGTGAACGAAAACTATTTAATGTACGACCTACTAGTAAGACGGGATTTTCTGGACCAAGGACATATTATGTTACTAAAACAAGCTGATTCTGTTGTATTGGTGTCTCTTTCGGACACGCCTGACTCCTTCATTAGTGTAAACGTAGTGGACCAATGCGAGAGAGAAGACATCTCACAAAACATTGACATCGGAGATACGGACTCTAATACAAGACTGTCATGTTTGCAGCTTCTCAGTAAATTTTCGGATTGTATCTCTTCATCGCTGAAAACGTTAAGAGAAACTAACACTGTAAATATGGAAATAGTGTGTACCACGGACGAACCTATTGATTACCATCCATATAGAATGCCAGAAACGGAAAAACAAATCTTGAGGAACATCATAGAAGACCTGTTAGAGAACAATATCATCAGTGAATCACAATCTCCATATGCCAGCCCAGTACTCTTAGTGAAAAAGAAGACTGACGATTACAGGATGTGTGTTGATTTTAGGAAACTCAACGCAATCACCAAGAAAAATAAGTACCCACTTCCATTAATAGAGGACCAAATAGACCGTTTAGGAGGCAACAGATATTTCATCTCGCTGGATCTAGCATCTGGCTATTACCAAGTACCCATGCACGAGAAATCTGTGGAAAAAACTGCATTTGTAACGCCGGATGGACATTTTGAATTTCTTCGCATAGCCTTCGGCTTGACCAACGCTCCCGCTCCCGCTGTCTTCCAACACTTGATGGCCAAAGTATTTGGGAACCTTAAGAACACGGTTGCATTCCCATATATGGATGATATTATTATTCCATGTAAAACAACCAAAGAAGGGTTAGAAAAACTTCGCATTGTATTACAACAACTTCGTAAACACAACCTTACCTTAAAATTAAGCAAGTGTTCGTTTTTCGAACAAACCGTTTCATATTTAGGTCGTGAGATAAGTGTCAATGGGGTTAGACCTGGAAAGCGAAAACTAGATGCTGTTTTGAGTATTCAAAGACCAAATAACGTGAAACAAGTTCGTCAATTTTTGGGTCTTTCTGGATATTTCAGGAAATTTATTCGAAATTATGCAACCATTGTAGAACCGAATACGCGTCTCATAAAGAAGGATATTCCATGGGACTGGAATGATCCTCAAGAGAAAGCCTTTATTCAAATACGACAGTTGATGACGAAAGACCCTATACTAGCTATATTCGACCCGAAAAGAAAAACAGAATTGCATACCGACGCAAGCTTAATAGGAGTTGGAGCAATATTATTACATAAAAGTAGAGAAATTTATTAATGAATTATGACTAATTATATTTTGTGTTAATAGGTCCATTTCGACTGAGGACAGTCGAGACTGTCAGGAAGGCCGAGTGTGAGGATTCGCAGTTGGCACCACTGCATGGGATCCGTGTTCCGTGTGTGACGTTGACACAGACAAGGGAGCGCGTCCATTCTCCATTCTGTTCCAGTCATTAATCATTAATAAACGACTCTTTCATAAATTCCCTTACAGTTGCTACAAGAAAAAGAACGGAAGAAAATAATTCAAGAAGTTCAATTCTGGTTTACCATTTGAAAAGTTGTGGAATCAGAAAACAAGTCTGCAAGAAAACATTCTTAAATACATTTGATTTGGGCGAATGGTCAGTTAGGAACTGGGTGACTGAAAAAAAAAGATGATGCTGGAATTCACATGAGTAGAGAAAACAGAAATGAAGAGTGAAATCTTAAAAAAAAAACTAAAAAGAAAGAACAAAAGGAAAATCTAGTTACCTACTTGGAATCAATACCAAAATTACCATCTCACTATTGCCGAAAACAAACTGATAAACTGTATTTGGAATTAATGTTCGCTACAATGACACAATTCTTCAATCACTATGTAGAGTACTGTAGAGACAGACAAATTTCACATTTAAGTAGGAAACTGTTTGATACAGCTGTATCAGAAAAAAAACATCTCCATATTCTACCACAAGAAAGATGCATGTGACATCTGCATAAAATACAATAAGGAAATCTGAAAGAAGAAGAATACAGAAAACACATTGACCAAAAAGAACTAGCAAAATGTGAAAAAAATAAAGATAAGAAGAGAGCTGGGAAAGGTGAGTGCATTGTACTTACTGCAGATGTACAGGCTGTTTAATTGGTACCATAGTTTAATGCCAGATGCCAGTGCCTTATACTATAAAACTAAGTTATGCGTTCATAACTACACAGTATTTGATTTAACTTCACATGATGCTACCTGCTACTGGTGGAATGAATCGCAAGGTGCGCTTGTAGCCTCTGTTTTTGCTAGCTGCCTCATTGATTACATTGTAACGCTCTTGCTGCGGTTACTAGGGAGATTTGGCGCTGGGATGGAATTCAGGAGTTCAGTAAAGGGTTTTATGGTCGGAAAATCCCTAAACTATTTTATTTCTAAATGAAAGTGACAACACTGTATGGCCAAACACCTGCTGGCGTTTCGGAGATCAGAGACCGGAGAATTGCAAAAAATATGTTTATTTACAAATATTTATACATTTCGGAAAGAAAATACAATTAGGAAAGTAAGAAAATTAAAAATTACTTTACGTAGAGACAATCGGAAAGATCGAAAATTGTTCGGTGAAGCTAAAAATGCGGAAACGGAAAATTATCCAAACAATTTCACAATAAAAGAGAAATAGGGAGAAAAGAGAAATACGGAGACGATAGGAAAACGTGCAAGGTCTAATATTCGGTAATACGGTCTTTTAGATTACGTGAGAGCGAGAGCGAGAGAGCGAGCGGAAGATTGTGGTGAATTAATTTTTCCTTAACACGACGAGAGAGAAATTAATTCAGAGCGGTTCGGAGAGACGGATATTTTGACGGTACTACAGATCCCTCACATATATCGGTCGGTAACGGACAATTACATAACATATAAGGGCGGAACATATAGTTCGGATGGCGGTACGTTCACAATCGGACGGTGTCGGTCGGTCTAGATCTATCGGTCGGTAACGTTCACAATTACATGTATCGGTCGGCGGTCGGTAGTACGTTCACTGTCGGACGGTTATGTAACAAATAACGAATAATTCGGTCGGTGGAACGGAAACGGATATCAGACGCAACGGAAAAATACGGATAACGTACGGCTGGTCACAGACAAGTATTGGTTCTGACCTTAGATTAACTCAGGTACAGGACGCTGAAGAGGGGCGGTTGACCTACCCAAATTTAGTCTGAATATGTAAGCAAGGGTAGATTGAGCATTGCCTTATCGGCCGCCGTCTATCCGAGATAGGTTTGATTTCGCGATTAACTGTATGGTGGGTGGTCTACCCTCAACTCTCGAAAATGGGCTTCATTACATCATTGGCAAGTACAAAGATTCTGGAAAGCCAATTGTAATCTGGACAGATGGTTACACACACCAGAATCGAAACTCTGTGATTTCAAGTGCCCTACTCATGTTCTCAATTAGTAACAACATTATAATAGAGCAAAATACACTCAGACACACTCAGATGGAGTGCGACTCCATACACGCAGTGATTGAAAATATACTAAATAACAGAGTAATCCATCTTCCTTCAGTTTATGTTGCTGTTACAAGAGAAGCACGACAAAATCCACGACCTTATGATGTGAAGTATCTCTCATTTGATTTTTTCTTATATTATACCCGCAATAAACTCGTATCATCAATCAGGCCAGGTTTACTCACAGTCAATGAATTACGATGTCTAAAATATTTACAAGAAGGTAAAATTATGTGTACTCTAACGAAGTGTGTTTTTTCCTACAAGAAATTGCCCCAACGAATAAGAAAACCAGAAAACCTTAATCGGAACATCGTTCTGCCAAAATTATATAAGAATCCGATAAAAATTAAATTCACCAAATGGCAACATCTTCAATAACTAAGAGAAGTTTTACCGAAAGAATGTCATCATTTTTATGACAGCCTTTCACATCAGTGATTCATCTGTCAGGAGTTATGATTTATTTTCTACAAACTAAGAATTCATTTGTAGTCTTTTTTTGTTGTTTATGTATCGCTTTAATAAACCAATTTTCGTAATACATTTTCATTGGAATCATTTCTTTTATCTTAATACCTCGTATCATTATAATAATTACAACAGTAAAAAAATAATACCACGTATTATTGTATAAACAAAAAATGAAACCAAAAGTTGCAATTGTAGTTGAAAAATCATTATTATATCTCAAAAACAAGTACAAACCACTAGAAATTTGAATTTGAATATTTATATATGTCAAACGGTTTTTTGTGTCTCCTGTAAAATTGCGATTTTGGAGATAAGAGGTATTGTTTCTTAAGCGTCGATATACAGAGTCGTATTTATTAATATTCAAAAATCTAATCGATGGATAGTAAAATAATAAAAATCCCATAAACACACTCAGCGTGTTACAATCCGGAAATTTTGAAACAGCTCAGTTATTGACCTTTTTTGGACATTCTCGCTATGGCCACTTTGTAGACCTTTTTGTCCTCTATCGTTTGTAATAAGAATAATGATGTAGATGTTTATAATTGCAGAGTTATCCAATATTTACGAAACATCTTTCATAGTTGAGGGCGAAGTAACGACCATTTGGCGAGAATGACTCTTGTACAAAATTTGTCGCTGACTTCATACACATCTTATAGTAAATAAATTCGTTAAAAAAGACCAAGATAAAGGAAAGCGAATCTAGGCTTCTTAGTGAGCGCTGTGACATTGGAATAATCTTTTTCTAGTAATTTATAACTTTCCGTGACCTGGTCAAAAGACTTTTCTCTCTCCCACTCTCTTCTCTTCTCCTCTCCACTCCAATTCTCTCCACTTC
This sequence comes from Cryptocephalus moraei, assembly GCA_946251905.1. Lineage (NCBI taxonomy): Eukaryota > Metazoa > Arthropoda > Insecta > Coleoptera > Chrysomelidae > Cryptocephalus > Cryptocephalus moraei. Next base: position 3,833,118 of record OX276460.1, read on the forward strand.
AAACTCTTCGCCGTAATTCCGGATCAGATCAGTTTAATAAATACTGAAGTTCTAACATAGTCTAACTAAAGTCGAAAGTAATTTGCGTTTCGGCAGGCTCGAAATACGAGCGAAAGAGGGACGGAAACGGCATGGTTTTACTACAAATATTGACGGATCTTACCGAGCCATCGAGGGAGAGCTCGATATTACGAGCGCCGTAAATTGTGTTTATAGTCGACGAGAAACCGAGAGAAAAACGATTTCAATCCCCTTCGCTTCATAATCATTCAAGGATATGGACCGTATAGCCTTTACAAGGTTGCTTGAGATACAAAGGAAAATACATTCAAGAAGCGCTTTTTGCCTTATACTAAAGCACAGTCATACTTAATTACGATACTTCGTGCCGTGCGCGTGCGACTGACCCTAGTTAGAATGTGGTGCGAACCTTTGCAGTGGCCTACACAAGCATAAGAAATAAAAATCCCGCATCTGTGTGGAGAATAAGAGTGGGGTAACTACGGAGGTAAAACGCAGATTATATCTGGACGAGCAGATACATCTATTACAGTTTTAAATGTTTTTTTCGGCTGTTCCAACTGAGTTTGCATAGAACCAGGCAGAGAGAAGAGATCATTTGCCCACATTTATAAATATTATTGACTTTTTTCACACAAATAAAATTTACATAGAATAATAGCTTCGCTAACAACCTTCTCTTGAACATAAAAAAAAAACATTTTTTTTTTATTTTCGGTGAAATATGACAGTGTAATAGTACTTAAATAACAAATAAATTAGTTTTTGTCAAATGCATTGTTGATGTTTGGGTAGTCCTAGCGTAATATTTAAACCAAGTTTCGAAAGTGCTAACCAAGTATTATAAGTCCCTTATTTATCTCAAACCTAAATTGTTGTAACAGATGACCGACAACTGCTACAATATAGGAAATTTTCAAACACACGTTTGTGCAAAAAATCTGAATTTCTTTCTATCCTTAAGAAACTTAAATTTCTTAAAAAAAAATTTGGTTGTCTGTAAAGTCGGTTTACGGACGATAATTTTACGTGATAACGTCATAAGGAAACATTGATGAAAAATTGCATACGTTTATTAATTGCATTGAATTATCATCACTATATTATCATTGATTAACAGGAATGAACTTCAATCAAAATAATGGTAATGAAGTGTTCATTGAAAACAGTGAAATTGGATAAATAAATGGAATTCATGAAACTGATGGTTTTGAAAAGCCCGCCAAAACCTACTCGATATAAAGATATATTCCTTTGCACTGCGTTAACTTATCATTAAAACAAGAATAATTTGAGAACTCTGGTGAAAAGCATTATTTTTCAATCCTCAAGTATTATTGAAAGTTTTTGCAAAATGAATTTAATGAATTTGTTGGAATATAATCACGAACGAAGTCATAGAAATAGACTGAAATGTAATCAATGCTATAATAAGTTGTTAATTTGAAATGACCAAATTGGACAAATAAATCATATTATTTGAATTGCTGCCTTTGAAAAGCCGCGGTAACCAGTTTATATTATAAAACATTTTATCACACTGCGGTTGGCCGGCCCAACTTGTCATTTTAGACACATTGTTATGACATGTGTGAAGTTAAACATTAATCTTGAACCTGACATGAATTGGTACATAGGATAATTTTTGTCATTGAGTACTGTAACGTTGATTATTTACTTCATGTAATTAAACTCTTAATGCCGGCTAACCAATGACTATCTCTGGGTCGGGTCGAAAGAATTTCAATATTTTAATTATAGCGGTTTAATTAGGTAAGTCCAATAGTTGGAAAAAGCACAAATATATCGATCAGATACAAATACCAACGTTAATCCAATAAATGCGTACGATCTTCCTAGATCGTACGTAACTCAAAGGCAAATACTTAATTCTTACTCAACAAATCCTACAAACAACACAACTGTATCCGGAAGTTATAGATTTGTTTAACTAAATAACGCAAATTACTAATATCTAATTTACAAGGTTTGATAATAATGAAATAGTTGATCAATCGATTAAATGTTTTTTAAAAAGGCCTTTTTGTTCAATAAATACCTGTGCACTAGCGCTTATCACAAACACTGATTACCCTTGATATTCGCTACTTCCAAGGATCTCACTGCTTCCAGCCTTTTGAGCGAGCTCGGCGGCGATGGTGGTCGCTGCTCCCCTTGAAGTCAGACGAACCCGTTCAGCTCTCAGCGCTCGTGTTAGCACGTATAGACGTGCGGTCGGTGATAGTGGCGTATTCAAACACACAAATCCGTTTCAACGTAATTGACGAAGCGTACCAATCAAAACACTGTTTAACGTTATCTCGGACCGAAACACGAATTCACCACACAGATTTACAAAGGACAATTTTATTACATGGGCCCCTCAAATTTTGGGGTTCACCAGCCAAAAGTTAGTCAAAATTCTTATCTGAACGCTTTCAAAGTCCCGGACCGACTTCCACTGGCTTAAAACTTTACTAAAATGCCCAAAAAAACTAGATAACTGGGCCAAAGTGGCACAGCCATCTGAACCCACTCGGGTCCCCGAGACTAGTCCTCTTTCAATCTCATCTCCTCTCTAGAATAGCCCCTTCCCTATGACCGGAAGTGACGTGATAACCAATCGTTAAACTTGAACCCTTTCTCTTTCTAGACTTTTGACCTATTCGGGCTTTGTGTACACCCCAGTTTTGCAATTTCTTTTCTCCCACCATAAGACAGAATCGGTCACGTAAGCCGCTCTTCTTCTTCCCCAGTAATTCTCAAAACGGAAATAGATAATAAAAGGTTTCAATGCCAAAGTGAGACAGATTTGAGCGTTTTGCATTTTATGTAAGGTGTGATAGCGGCTAAACTAACCGGAGAATCTCGTACAAACTTACACAACTCATTACCCAATAGTACGAAATTAATCTGTCAAAATATCAGATTCCTACCTATTATACTTTCCGTCATAGTACAATGGCAACGCCGTGGCGCTAGTGTCTCATGTAAAGGTTAACACACGTCCTCTTCATGGTCCTTTTAAGTAAACAAATATTCGACTCGGCTCGCACACAGTTTCAAATCAGGTTTTGACCAAACCAAGTGGAATTGAGTATTTCGCAATGTTGAGTTAATATTTATACTCGGTTAAAATAACTACCGAGGAATCGTATTGTAACGAAACGGTTCGCCGCGATATAAACACGCCGGAAGCTACACAAGTTCGCCGAATTGCGATCCCGGAAAGAACGGGTCGAAGCCGCAGGGAAGAGTCGAGAGAGTTCAATGCGGTAACGGGTTCCTCGAAAATAGAATATTCTAGAAATTATCGCGAAAGTTCGAGAATGCTTATACCTGGTATATAAAGAATGCTGGACCCAAGGCGAGACAGTTGAAGAACCGGTGTGTAAACAGGTTCGTTCCAGCAGAGTTTGTAACTCATCAGAAATGATCAGACGCATGCGTGTAACCAATATCGCGTTCCAGCAGTGACCAGTTTGTGGATTCTGACATTTCTGACCAAAAGTCCTACGTTCCAGCAAGAAATGTACTCGGTTGCTAACTGATTTGTGACAGTTTGAAAAGTTTGTGGATTTTCCTCTGACTTTCGTGATAGCTGCGCAGAGTTTGCGCATTTATGCCAATTTAGGTATTGTACGTTGTACTTAACCTCCAAAGTTGTTGATATTTGTGGGCTGCGAATGAAAATCGACACAAAAGTAAAAAAGCATCAAGTTTAGTAAACTTTCGTCTTGACCGAGTTTTTTATCACCATGACCGATATACCGTCGACATCAAGTTCCAACGATGAGTGGGCAGAGTGGTCCGATTCATCTGATGATGAAGAATTGCAAAGCAGGAAAAGGCCAAAAAAACGAAAATTATTTCGAGGAAACGTTCCAACAGTGTTCCGGTTGCTAATCAGTTAGGAACCAGTCCACGGCAGAGCATGCGCAGTAAAAAGTCAGAAACTAGTTTCGTACCTATCATGGATCTACTGCAGGAACAAACCTAACATTCGAGCGAGAGACCGCGCGCGTTAAATAAATAAACATCTCTGTGTGAAACAAATTATAAGTGTTAAGAGTTAGTAATAAATTAATTAGGACAAATAGTGTAGTGTTTTAGTTTTAGTAAACAGTAAAAAACGTTACAGTATTTAATCAAAATTCCTTGGCTAATTTGTTGTGGAAATACATAACGTAACAATACTAAATGAAAACAGTCGACTTTTTATACGATCGTTTATATCATTCATAATAATTTTTTAGTCGAAATCGTAACATAGCCTATTATTACTGCACTCGCTGACCGATGCTACTCTATTTTAATGATGAAAGAACAAATGTATGAGATTATATGGCTAATCAAAATCTTAGAATGCAAGAATTAATTACCTTAATGCGCAATTATTATTGTAATGAGCAATGGTATTGGCAGGAAATATCCAGTTCACTTTATAAATAGCCGGCAAAACGTAAACGTCAAGCTGTGTGCTGCCGCTGTCTCTCTTTCATGCGGACTCAATCGGCAGGTAGAATGAAAGGGAGATAAATGCGTGAGAAGTGAAACGCAAACGTACCTCTCTGTCCCTTGTTCTCACTCCCGCTTGCACGCATGGCCCACATTCGTTGTGTGCTGCCGGTCTCTCTTCGCTTGGACGCATCAGCCGATAGAGTGGAAGAGAGGTAGATGCGTTGCAAGCCAAACGAAGGTCGATCTCTGTCACTTGTTCTCGCTTTCGTTTCCACGCATGGGTCAGGCGGAACATTACATTTTGTCTGGGATATGTAGCCCCGCACATCGATTTATTAGCCGTTATCAGTTATCACGTCAAAATTTAAAAATCTTTACCTCTTTATTTATTAATATTAAAGAACAATAACTATTGCCATTTCAAACAGAAAAGTTCAAGTTATATGTCCGTGCAATAATATTTAGTACAAATATCCTTTACAACCGCTCTTTTTCGACATTATATAAAATTTTAAATTTATTTGATTAGTTTTATTGTCCCAAGCTTTTTAAAGTATTCACTTAGGAAGGTGTTTTAAACCATATTAAGTTTTTTTGGGTTAGTCTAAAAACGCCTACCTTTAAGATCCTTTACTTCGCACGTGCGCCCGCGGACACACACACACACACACACACACACACACACACACACACACACACACACACACACACACACACACACACACACACACACACACACACACACACACACACACACACACACACACACACACACACACACACACACACACACACACACACACACACACACACACACACACACACACACACACACACACACACACACACACACACACACACACACACACACACACACACACACACACACACACACACACACACACACACACACACACACACACACACACACACACACACACACACACACACACACACACACACACACACACACACACACACACACACACACACACACACACACACACACACACACACACACACACACACACACACACACACACACACACACACACACACACACACACACACACACACACACACACACACACACACACACACACACACACACACACACACACACACACACACACACACACACACACACACACACACACACACACACACACACACACACACACACACACACACACACACACACACACACACACACACACACACACACACACACACACACACACACACACACACACACACACACACACACACACACACACACACACACACACACACACACACACACACACACACACACACACACACACACACACACACACACACACACACACACACACACACACACACACACACACACACACACACACACACACACACACACACACACACACACACACACACACACACACACACACACACACACACACACACACACACACACACACACACACACACACACACACACACACACACACACACACACACACACACACACACACACACACACACACACACACACACACACACACACACACACACACACACACACACACACACACACACACACACACACACACACACACACACACACACACACACACACACACACACACACACACACACACACACACACACACACACACACACACACACACACACACACACACACACACACACACACACACACACACACACACACACACACACACACACACACACACACACACACACACACACACACACACACACACACACACACACACACACACACACACACACACACACACACACACACACACACACACACACACACACACACACACACACACACACACACACACACACACAAACACTACAAAAGGTGTAATTTCGCCCTCCAACATGCGGCATTGTCTTTGAGTTCGCGTGTGCCGTAGGGGATGAGGAGCAAAAAAGGACCTCGAGTGGCTCGAATTATGCCTATAATACCCTTCTGGATAAGTTATTGGGAAAATTATTTACGCCGAATATTTTTCGAGTTCGCGTTATTACATTCAAAAAGGGAGCACTTTGCTCCCCTTGTATTTACGCTGAGCACGAGGGGTGCCCGAGAAAAAAGTTCGTAAATATATCGTTTGGCTATTTTTATGGTATTAAAAATATTTTCAATATGTTGCCTCTGTTACTTACAAATTTTTCTATTGTTTTATTAAAGGCTTCTTTTAAGTTTTTACGGTTCGATGGTAACACTGCTTCGAGTTATAACGCGGTTGAAGTTGTGAGGGACCGTTTCCACCTCTTAAATCGCCAAAACAACTATTTAAAAAAACGTCCCCAATACATCAGTAAATTCTTTACCAGCCTTTTAAACGTAGCAGGTGCGTTACACAATCCGAAGTCATCACAATCAATTGCCACAATTCGGAACCTACGCAGAAAGCCATTATTGGAATCTTTGGAAACCAGAGAGTTTTTTTTTTCAAAATTTTCTATCCTTTAGCCTTTTATGATCCAACATCTGTCTACAAGGCAATAGATCATTGCTAGTTTTAGTCCGCGTCGAACATTTGATTTCCCGGGTACCACCCATATTTTTGGAAGGCGCTCCCTTATCCGCCACGTGGAGAAGCGCTCGAAGATGGACTAGCAACCCCACGTGGGTTTGTTGCTCGATTTGTTTTGCCTTTAATAATTTTAAGATGTCATTCCATTATACTATATCGAAAGCGTTTTTTACGTCAACTCAGCACATATATTTGGGTTTGTTGTATTCCATTGATTTTTCTACTATTTGTCTAATAATAAACGTAGCGTTGTTGGTTTATTTGAAATAATTGAACTGAAACTGCGACCTTTTGGTTTATTGCAAAATGGTGACTACATCGGTACAAGTGTTACTCGCTTACTTCATAGAATAGTTAGTTTAAGAAAATACATGTGTCTGTGTTCTCAAAACATATAAAGATATTAAATAACACAAAAATGTAAAAACATCAACACTCTCCCTTATTTAATAACTTTGCAGACTCCCATGTCGTTACATAATTTTCGTAAACGAATTGAAAACAGTGGTTTTGTCAAAATATCCACGAGCTGATTTTGTGTGTCAACTTTTGAAATGTCCATTTCTCCAGCTGTGACCAATTCGCGAACAAAGAAGTGTCTAATACGAATGTGTTTCGTTCTTCGATGAAACTCAGGGTTTTGTGCTAGCCGAATGGCTGCTTCATTGTCTACTTGCAGAATGGGCGTCGACTTCAACTGGCCTAGTTCAGTCAGAAGTCTCTTGATCCAGATGATCTCTCTTGCGGCTTCACTGGCAGCCACGATTTTAACTTCGGTTGTGGATACTGCAACAGAGGGTTGTCTCTGGCTCATCCACGAGATAGGCGCTCCAGAGTACAGGCACAGCACCCCTGAGGTTGAGCGGCCCGTACCAGGGTCACCACCATGATCTGCATCGCTGAAGCACTCAAAAACCTCCTCTCCCAAGTTGGCTTTGTAGACCAGTCCAAGATCTGTTGTACCTCTCAAATACCGCAGCATCCTCTTCACTCTGAGCACATCTCGTTCAGTTGGTTTGTCAAGGTTCCTGGAGGCGACGCTAGCAGCATACGCGATGTCTGGTCGGGTGCCACACATGAGAAACATGAGTGCTCCAATAGCTTGTCTATATGGAAGCTCAGAGTTCCTAGGGCTCTCTTCTGCATCGTTGTCCTTAGTGATTGGAGTAGTCACAGCCTTGCAACGGCTCATGTTGAATCTCTCCAGTACGGTTTCCGTGTAATGAGCTTGGCTCACCCTTATTGAACCATCTTTTCCTTGGTTGATTTCCAATCCTAGGTAGTACGATGCTGGCTTGGAGGTGATTTTAAACTCCCGTTTCAGATCATCTAAGAACTTCTGGAGTTCCTGCTCATCTTCGGCCGCAATCATTCCATCGTCAACGTAGAGAACAAAGAACATCTTCTTCTGTCCTTTTTGCCTCATGAAGAGACAAGGATCAGCTTCACTTCGTTGAAATCCCAGGCTGACTATGTAGTTGCTGAACTTCTCATTCCAGCATCGAGGAGCTTGCTTCAGACCATACAGGCTTTTCTTCAGGCGGCATACCTTGGCAGATCCATCACCATGTCCTTCAGGTTGTTGCATGTATATAGTTTCCTTGAGGTCACCATAGAGAAATGCCGTTGAAACGTCGATCTGTGCTAGTTTCATTTTCTCTTTTGCAGCAACACTGAGCAATGTTCTGATGGTTGATGTCCTGGCCACTGGACTGAAGGTTTGGTTGTACTCCACTACTTTCCGCTGTGAATACCCTTTGATGACCAATCTGGCTTTGAATTTATCAGTCGATCCATCGGCATTTGTTTTAAGTCGGTAGACCCGTTTATTTGAAATGGCTCTTTTTCCTGGAGGCAGATCAACTAGTTCCAAAGTTTTGTTCTCTTCAAGAGCTCTCATCTCCCGACGCATAGCTTCCTTCCAGTGATCCTGTTGGTCCGATTTAATGGCTTCACTGAAGGATTCAGGTTCTTGTTGAGGGCTTGAGAGATACATCACGAAGTCTTTATACTTTGACGGAGGATTGAGAGAAGAACGTTCACGAAGTCGTCGAACGATGGTGTCGTCTGAGCTTTGAGCACCTTTTTGTTCTAGTTGAGTTTCAGCTTCGTCTTCAGTACTCAGGTCCCAGAGTTCATCTTCCTCCTCTTCGCTCTGTATTTCGTCGTCATCTTGCTTTTCTTCAGGGGTCGAATCTTGTTCTGGTTGAACAGAAGGGTCTGAGCTTCCCTGAGGATGGATATCGTTCTTGTACTGCAACACTTTCTCCTCTAAAATGACATCTCTTGATCGAATTAGTTTACCTTCCTCTTCACAGAAGATCCTGTAGCCGTCGTCGTTGTCGTATCCAATAAGAATTCCTTTGGTGGCCTTTGGATTCTTCTTCTTCCATTGTTGCTTGGGAACATGCGCATAGCAGGTAGACCCGATCACCCGAAGATGTTTCAGACCTGGTTTCCTGCCGTACCATTGCTCGTAGGGAGATGTTCCCTCAGCGTGAGAAGGTCCAGTCCTGTTGAGAATGTAGGCTGCTGTTCGGATAAACTCGGCCCAAAGTGTTTGTGGAAGTTTTCCATTAGCATGCATCATTGCTCGAGCAGACTCGACCACGGTGTGGTTCTCTCTTTCGCTGGATCCGTTCTGTTCGGGAGTGTAAGGCGTGACAAGTCGTTGAACAATTCCTTCTTTCTGCAAGATTTTTCTGACATACTGGTTATCGAATTCTTTGCCATTGTCACTCAGCAGCTCCATGATGGTGTGTCCGAGAGTCTTTGCTTCTGCAACAAATTGGAGTAATTTCTCTGGAACTTCAGACTTTTCTCTGATGAAGTAAATGGTCCTGAACTTCGTAAAATCATCCTTGAAGAGGACGAAATACTTGTATCCTGGCATTGAGTCGTCGAACGGGCCGCAAACATCTGTGTGAATCCGCTCTCCCGGTTTCGTTGTTCCAGGCCTCGTTCCGAAAGGCAGACGATGAGCCTTGCCATAAACGCAGCCTTCACAGAGTTCGCTGTCCACCTCAACGTGAATTCCCAGCTCTTTGTTTAAGAGGGATCTCACGTGTCGCTTGTTCTGATGACAGAATCGTTCATGATAAAGTTGGAGAAGGTTGTCCTTTTCTGTTGCATTTACTTCCTTGAATGCACTGTTGTTCAAGTTCCTTACTCTCAGCTTGTAGAGTCCACCAAACTGCTCATGAATTCCAATTAAGCTTGTTTCGCCGTTGATGACGAAATTGCAGACCTCTGGAGATGAGTTGAACCTGCTGTCCTTGTTTCTGTCTTGGGCTGCAAGGACTCAGAATAGATTTCTCTGGATCCCAGGAACGCACCATACATCAGCCAACGTGAGCTTGTGCCACTTGCCGTTGACCGCTGCTTCGATGTCGATATCACCTTTTCCAATGGCTGCAACCTTCACACCGTTCGCTGTGGTCACTGAGTGTTCCGTAGAAAATGGTTCAAATGTTCTGAAGATACTCCTATTCATAGAAACATGGCTCGTTGCTCCATTATCTACAAACCAATCGTCAGAGTTGCACACCGAGTTCATTACAATCGAGGTTATAGCGACCAAAGTCATGTTGGCACCACTTTCTGATGTTCCTGAGTTGCTGGGCTTGGGAGGTCTTCCATCGGCAATCCACTTTCTGCATTGTTTGATAGTGTGATTAGGTTTCTTGCAGTAAGGACAGATTTTCCTTTTGTTGCCCTTTTGAGCTATTGAGCTCTTTCAAACACGAGCGAGTTTTCGTAGCCGGAGTGCTCGAAATAGAGCAAGTGTTTGAAAGAGCAGTTATCCACGAATACTTTACGCTATTTTTTTTATTGGTACCATTTTTTATACCAAAACCAAGTGCATACCCAATATGATTAATTTGAACGACACTCGTGACACTTCGTGACGGCCCGTCGCCCGTCGTGCGACCAATAGGCTCGTCCCGCTACGGCCAAAGACGCTCTGTTATTGGTTGAAATGGCCGTTGTTGATACGTTTCCATGGCGACTTTAAAACACGCGGGTGCGATAAAGCTCGATTTACGCACGCCAAAGCATGTTTTAAATAGGCAAAATAGCGTAGCAATAAAAAAAAAGATATTAAATAACACAAAAATGTAAATACATCAACATGGCCAAACTCATCTTTACGGGCTTTGCTGATCTTTGGCATCATTAGATCTATGTCATTCCAAAAGTCTTTATCCATTTCTAGAATAACAGCTTGATCTTTTGTTCGATCATCGCATTTTAGGCTCTCGTCTGATTTTCCACGTGCAACCTTTCGTCTGATTTTCCACGTGCAACCTTTTTTACCTTTTACCGCCAGAATACCACGTATCTCCAAATTTTTAAAGGTTATGGAGATACGAGTATTAATTGTGTAAATCCTGGTGATACGAGGTATTTTATCACGTCGTATTCTAAGGTTTAAATTAATCTTAGACATACGAGCTATTGGGAAAAGATCAATATAAGAATGTTTATTGGTTTACAGTAATAAACTCATATTCAGTATAAATGGAGATAAGAGGTACTATTGTTTCTTAAGCGTCGATATGGAAAAACAAATGGAACGTGACTTTTTTCTTATTACGTAACACAAGTCCGAAAGTGTTACATGAAGCCTAAAACTGCTAACTACCGATAACAACAACGAACTCATTGTCTGAGGTTGAGGTCCGAACTTTGGAGGCTGCTTGTTTTATAGCAAAACTCGCGATTGCAATAATTAATGAGTCAACAAGGCGGGAATTGTGACGTATGTGGGATAGTCATAGGTCCAGTGAAGAAAATTTGACCAATTAAAATTTTGGAGGAAAAATTTCGCTAGAGTTTGGAATTCAGAGAAAGGGGAACCAAGTACACCTGGAGAGAGAAATTGTGAAGTAAAGAAAGTTGGTCGGGGACCGGACTTCTGTCACGTTGCGTTTTTTTTGTGTTTATCGGTAATGTTCATTTCCATTTCTGTTTAAAGATGTGGGACCTTTATTATGTGGGAAATTAGAGTTGAATTCGTGAGAGCGAAGTGAAGAGTTTTTGAGTTATTACGAAGGAGCCGTAAGTTTTGGAGAGGGTTAGATTTGCTATCCACTTCCTGCATTGTTTGATAGTGTGATTAGGTTTCTTGCAGTAAGGACAGATTTTCTTTTTGTTGTTCTTTTGGAGATTGTCTTTCGAAGAGTTCTGCTGCTGAGTTTGCTGTTTGGACGAATTAAAGTAGAGTGCTTCTTGTCAAGATGAGACTTCTTTGCTTCTGAGTACTTCTCATACGCACACAGCTGATTGGTCAGGTTGTCAACTGTCCTTTCGGTTTTTGACATCAACATCCAGCTAGACTTGAACGAAAAATATTCTTCTGGCAGTGTACCTAGTATTTTACAGATCATAAATACATCTGGCAGATCGTACTTCATTCCGTCATCTTTGGACATTTCCTGCTTTAATTCGCTCCACAGGTTCTTTAGTTTTGAGACATGTGTTGCGATGTCATCCTCATTTGCCTTTTTGCAGCTGAAGAATTGCAGGCATAAGTTGTACACTTTATCTTCAGAGACGCAGTCAAATAGTGTATGAAGTTCTACCCACACTTCTCGGGCTGATGTGAGACGCATGATTTTTTGTAACGTCCCTTCTGACATGTTAGAAGAGTGTGTGGCTATCCGCCTTATTAAAAACATCAAGCTGAGTCTGATACGCCTCTCTTGCCTCAGAGGTTGCGTCCTCAGGAAGTGAGCCTGGCCTCTCTAACCTGCCTTCAATTACGTCTAACGCTCTGGGGATCCCTCGTAGGCGAATACTTATTTTGTATCTCCATGTGTTCCAATTTGCTTTTCCTTCTAGGAGGCCAACGTTGATTGTCCTGGTTGAATCCATTGCGTGTGCACGTGGTCCTAACCTCAAAATCGGTCCTCGGAGTTTTCGTCAAAAATATCGCTCCAACACACTGTTCTTATTTCGTCCAATTATTCATTTTAGCTCAATGCGTAACTGTGCCCATAACCTGTTGGTTTATTTGAAATAATTGAACTGAAACTGCGACTTTTTGGTTTATTGCAAAATGGTGACTACATCGGTACAAGTGTTACTCGCTTACTTCATAGAGTAGTTAATTTAAGAAGATACATGTGTCTGTGTTCTCAAAACATATAAAGATATTAAATAACACAAAAATGTAAATACATCAGCAAGCGTCTATAGTACCAATTGCAATTTTTTCTGGAGTCTTGTCGTTCCTCGGACATATCCAATCATTCTTCCATCTTATCTTTTATTATGGCAGTAAACAATTTAATTGTACTATTCCGGGCTGGTGCCTCGGTAATTTTCTGGTTTTTTCCTATCTCCATTTTTGATTATTAGTATTAAGATACTTTTTCCATTCTTTTAGTACCTACTTTTCCGTCGTTCATTATGTTGTTGAACAATTTTTTAATCCACATAACGAATATTCCTCCTCCGTATGTTAAATATGAGTTCATTAGTTGTTCCCTCTGGGTCCGACGCCTTTCTGTTTTTAGTTGTTTTAGAAGTGTTCAGTCCACTGTTTTACAGTGATGTCGTTTATTAGTATAAATTCCTTCATATCTTTTCTCCGTCTCTATCATTTTCCACACTTTCGTCTGAGACGCGTAAATGTCATGCTTCATATTTTTTGGTGAATTGCTCCCAGGGTTCTTGCTTGATTTTACTTGATTGATTTTGTTTCTTATTCTTACATATTCCTCTCTGGTTTCGATTGTTGTGGTCTTTTTGTATCTTTTTTGTTTCTGTTTACTTTTCTTTTACCTAGAGCCTTCACTGCTGCGTTTTGAACGTTTGATTTTTTGATTTTGCAATATTCTTCTACATCTCATACTGTTTCTAAGTTGTATGTTTTCCCTGTTAATCTGGTATGTTATAGGTTTTTAGTCCCTTCATCTTCGAGACTGTCTATGTTCAAATTTGTGTTTTTTGGTTATATGGGTTTTATTGTTATATTTCATATTGTCACGAGGCGACCTCGCAAAATGGAACTAGACCGAGCTTGATCAGCAGTTACACAAATCAACATAGCTTGACCTCACAAAAAATCTTCCGGCGAGGCACGTATATTTAAACATAACAAGCAACGCACGAGAAATTAAAAACACGAACAGCTGAATAAATACGGGGAATCGGAACCACTTAATCAGTGATAAATCAGTGATCATTGATCTAGCATCGTGTGACCCTGCCCGTCTGATTTCGTGCCAACCTGCTGCCTTTTGTGAGGAGAGATGTGCCTTGTGAAGCGAGCCCTGTACCAGCTATCCCCCTGGTCACCTGGGGACTATTTTAAGCACATTTATACACGATTTTTTTTTATTTTTGCCCCTTTTATGGTTTTAACCTTTTATTCATGTTCACTTTGTTTTGTCGCGCTTTAAAACGGGCTTTCTCTTTCTCTCCCCTGTACTTGGTGTTCAAGAAATAATATTGAATTCGTTTAATGTCTCCACCAGTGCCGTTTTTACCAATGCTGAGGCCCCGGGCGCATATAAAAATGAGGCCCTCTGTATACCATCGTTGGTTGAATGTTGCTACTTGCTAATGAACTTTATGACAAAAAAAGCACATGATATATGAATAATACACTAGGAGTGTATTTAACTACCATAAAAATGTATCACTTTATTTTTGCCAACTATATACATCATTTGATTAATTTATATATATAAAGTAAAATCCTCTGTAAAACCTTATAAAATACAATAAATTGTCTTATTTTAGAAATATTTAAAATAATTTAGAATTCCTTTTTTCTACTTTTCTTGCTTGTGATTCATCAATTACATCGTCAAAATTTAGTTCACTTACAATATCATTTTCAATATTAAAGATGCATAAGGAATTTATTCGCTCTTGTTTCATACTGTTTTTTACACTTTTTATTAGTTTTAATTTAGAAAATGACCTTTCAGCTGAAGCGTTAGATACCATCATACACAAAAAATTATTCTTAAACAAATTTCAATATTTGGAAAAGCGGTAAGGAGCCCCTTTTCATAGAAGTATTTGTAAGCAGTCTTTACATTTAGTTTTTTCATTACAGAATGGTAATCATTCTCACTTTTTCTTTATTCTCTGGTTTTAACATTTGAAAGGCATTTGGTCCAGTCATCAGCGGTAAAAACTTTAAAACTGTGGAATTTTGGGAAACAAAGTCGATTTCTTTGAAAATTGAGATATAGGTAATAATATCTATAACCCTCTTCAAAGTTGGACTTGTGCCGAATTGTGCTTTTTCCCTAGGGGTGGAAGCCACCCTTTCTATGGGGTAAAAAAATTTTTAATCAAGATAAACCCGGAAACTGATAAATTGATCAATTCTAAGCAACTTTTGTTCTATAAAGTTTTTTGCGAAGTTGATATTTTTCGAATTATTCACAATTGAAACTACACATTTTTCATTGAAAAAATGAACGTTTTTTAACCGTTTTTCACCAATAACTTGAAAAATTTTCAATTTATCGGAAAAAACATTTAGAACAACAATGCGACTAATAAACAAACAAAGAGATTCGTTTTTGAATAACCTCTATAAACCCAATGAGGGCTGAGTTATTGTTCGTTGAATGATGGCTATTTTTCGACTATCCCGAAATTGAAAATTTTGTATTTTGAATAGCTTGAAAATGGTGAAATGGGAAAAATATTTTATTAGTGAGTGAGGCCCCCTTCCATGCGAGGCCCTGGGCGTACGCCCACTACGCCTATAGGTAAAAACGGCACTGGTCTCCACCGTCTCTTCTGAGCTACCACCCCCAACCAGAGCACCCCTCTGAACCATAGGCCCATAGCACCATAGGTGATTCGGTAAATTTCTCGCATTCGAATATTACGACACAGCCTACCCCTGAAGTCCTTCGTTCATAATCGCTAGTGTCTACCACAACTTAAAAATAAAGAATAAGTCGATATATGAACAACAATACTACGTTTAAGTCACGGTTAGTTTTGAAGTGAATTTGAACCTCTCAATACAGCACATTTCGGATCAATCGCATTTCCTCCTTGTTCGCCAGATGTCTGTGTCCGAAAAATCCCCATTACATACTCCACCCGACGTGGAACATATATTCCAACTCTCTAATGTTGTTATTCATCAGCTCCGATTTGTCCGTAAATCATCGAGTCACAATCTAAGCGTCGGCGGTCGACATTATTGGATTTACCGCGGCGGTGGAGGGGATCAGGGTGGTAAGGGTCGTGGGTGGGCGAAGGGGTGGGGAGAGAGGGGCCGCGTGAAGGACGCTCCGCCCCCGGGGTTAAACGGTAACCAAGGATACGGGGCGGAGGGGCGAAGCTGCCCCCGTTTGGAATGGCCGACCGGGGTTGGGGGAGGGTAGGAAGGAGCGGGAAGTAGAACGGTCGAACGGAGCTCGCCGAGTTTAACGAAATTTTCAGGGAATGCGCTAGTGAAAAACTTTTTAAAAATGTTTTTGGATTTATATCCCTGATGGGATTACCTTAGTTAGATTGTTGAGATAATAAAGGCTACAAGAAATAGAAATTTTATATAGCTTGGGAATAGTAATTTTCATAGTTCCCATCGAATCTTCACCAATACATATTTCCGCTACTCCCTTACACCAAGTAAACAAACTTAATAGAATAGGTAAACACTTTTTTCAAATATACAAATTACTTAATTATGTGAAAGTTTCTGCAGAAGCTGTTCAAGTGATTGCAGCCATGCAGTTACTAGTAATGGAAAGATATGAAAAATATAAAGGTATTGGCCCAAAAGTAATCGCGAAAGAGACTTTCAACTTATTGCAAAAAGAATGAAATGCAATTTCCAGTAAGGTACAAAGGACGAAGATATTAATAACAAATATTTCCATTTTTCAGGAAATCAGAAACTTTTTCGAATTTCTGAAGGGTCATGCTTCATTTAGGTGTTTCAGCTTTCATATAGCAAAAAGCGCAACATCCTAATATGTGCCCTTACTGTAATCATTTTTAGATAATGTAGATCACGTCGTGTTTCGTTGTCCACGTTGGTCAACTTAGCAGCTAAATATCAATTTGCAATTAAACAGAACTATTTCAGCACCAACATTATAAATTTAATGAATTTGAACAGAGGAAATTGTGTTCAAATTCGTAAATTTATTCAGAAAATTATTTCTGAATTATTTATATTTTTATAAATAATTTTATGTGTTATTATAAAGAATAGCTTGTAAGAAATACACAGGATATATACTATGCTATTTTTTTTTGTAGAGGTTGAAAAATCTTCAAAAGACACCAACAAAGTTGAAAATGAAGATGTTGATAGTGTGGGATTTTTACCCACTAAAAACAATCCTCTTTCTCCCCTTCTTGTGAGAAGGGGGCCAGACCGGAACTGACCCATTGATACGCCATTAGGAGTCCGCCATTGAATCTTCCTCAGCTTTCTCAGCTCCTCAGGTTGAGGACGTTCCCCACAAAGCACATCACTGCTTTCCAAGAGCTCTAGGAGCTAGCCATGAGCGCTATGATGCTTCTGGGATTTGGTATTTCCCCAATAGCCTCTCAAGCGTTGTTGCTTTCCACTATCCAACGGCTACAGTGGAAGAATTATATTATAGTACTATAATAGTATAGTGGTGGCTAAAGTAGTATAGTATACTACTATAGTAGTATAGTATTGGTATTGGTAGTATACTAGTATACTAAGCTCAGTAACTCGTCCCTGTGTGAAACAATGTTCCCGTATTTGTCTTTCAACTTGCAGATGAAAGTTTTGCTTTTATTTGCCCAAATTGGGTTTATATCGGAGAACTTTCATATTTTTATTGTCTTCTATCCTTTTATCTACCTGATGGCGTGTGTTATATTTCCTAAGATCCGTAGTGATAGCTTTAGATATTTATTTATAACAGTCTAAGGTTATTGAAGTGTTTCGTATGTCTATCTAGGATTTCTCTTCTTTACTTCATCATATTCATGTTTATATTTATTTATATCATATTCATCATCATATTTTGTTTCATCATGTTATGTTTTTATACTTAATTTCGGTTCTCATTTCTTAACTTTACTACAGTTATATTGTCGAGCTTTTTGTATTGTATTTGTAATCTGCTCGTTTAGTTCAATATTTATTTGATCTCCATTCATACTGTATATCTATTTTAGTTTGGAATTGATCATTGTTTTATATGCGTTTACATCTGTATAACAGATTCATAATATGAATCTGTATCGAGTTTCGAGTTTCATTGATTATGTTTCTTCGTTCCTTTCTTCTATTGATAACAACTCTTGTTCAGACTAGTCGGTGGTCAATACTGAC
Source organism: Cryptocephalus moraei (assembly GCA_946251905.1). Taxonomy (NCBI): domain Eukaryota; kingdom Metazoa; phylum Arthropoda; class Insecta; order Coleoptera; family Chrysomelidae; genus Cryptocephalus; species Cryptocephalus moraei. The sequence continues at coordinate 3,851,472 of OX276460.1, forward strand.
TGAGAATTTGTTTAATACGGTGACCTCTTGTATGATAGATTCTTTGTTCGATATTATATATTATAGTCTATACATTCTTAAGGAGAAAGGATATATTGCAGACGTAAAAAATTACCGTTCTATCAGTCTGTTATCTCATCTATATAAAATGTTTATGAAAACCATAACAAAGAGATTGACGAATAAGTAAGTTAGATTTTTATCAACCTGTAGAACAGGCGGGTTTCCGAGCGGGCTTTGGTACTAAAGACCATCTTCAAGCAATGAAAACCCTTAATGACAAATGCGTGGAATATAACCAGCCTTTAGCTCTAATTTTTGTATACTTTAAGAAAGCATTCGACACTATATATCAGTCAAAAATGCTCGAGGCGTTAACTGAATGCTGGATCGATCACAGATGTATCACTTTTATGAAGAACATATACGCTGGAGGAACGTCATGTGTGAAACTGCACAAGTACACGAACAAGTTCCCAATCAGAAGGGATGTGAGGCAAGGAGATACAATCTGTACACAGTTATTTACCATCCTTTTAGAATATATATTCAAGAAAATCGACTTCAACGATATAGGCATTAACATAGATGGTCGAAATTTAAACCATCTTCGATTCGCAGATGACATTGTTCTGATAAGCAATAGGTAGTTTAGAACTTTAGACAAAGCAGCTAAAATGCTTGATAGGCTGCACAAGGCTTAATTAGATGTAGGCCTTAAAATCAAGGTTGCTAAAACTAAAATCATGACAAACCTTGTTCCCAACCAAAATATAGTTCTATATTCTCAAATTACACAAGTTACATCTTAAGTGTATCTCGGCCACGAACTACGAATAGATAGAGATAATCAAACTTGTGAAATTAAAAGAAGAATATCACTAACTTGGGCTGCCTTTGGGCGACTTGGTTATATATTTAAAGAAAACTTTCCCCTTTGCCTCAAACGTTAGGTGTTTGAAAGCTGTGTCCTGCCAGTTATGATCTATGGAGCCGAAACCCTGACTCTAACTAAAAACTCCGTGAGAAAAATAAGAGTGGCTCAGAGAGCCATGGAACGTTCTATGATGGGAATATCATTAAGAGATAGGATTACAAACGAGTATATTAGGAGGCAAACGAAAGTTACAGACGCTGTTGAAAGGATAGCTTCCCTAAAGTGGAACTGGTCTGGACATGTGGCCCGTATGAGGGATGGAAGGTGGACTAAAATACTACTGGAGTGGAGACCACGACAAGATGCCACACGCAGTAGAGGACGACCTCCTACTAGATGGCAAGACGATCTGAAACGCTTCAAAAGCAAATGGATGCAGGAGGCACAAGATAGAAAAGGATGGACAAAGTTACAGGAGGCCTATGTTCAGCAGTGGACAACTATGGCTGTGCGATGATGATGATGATGATGATGATGATGATGATACATTCTTCGTGACACCGTCAGGACTCAACCAAGTTTACTTGCGCTGATCACTCTTTTTAAAAAATGAGTTCATACAGTTCGGTTTATGATATAACAAGAAATTGAGGAGCATATCTCCTCTATCGTTTCTTTCTCCGTAACCGTAACATAGCAATTTCGCTGTCATCAAGCTTATGACCTAAATTATGGCATTAAAATCACCGAGGAGGATTGTATCCTTCTCTTGGTCTTGTCGAATTGCTTTAGATATATCTTCGCAAAAATTTTCGCCTTCCTCGTCATTATGGGTCGATGTTGGGGCATACACTTATATAATTTTCACTTTGTTTCTTTTGGTAATTTCTGGTATCAGGTAAATAACTATTGTTGATGTACTTTCGATTTTTATTGTTGTTTTTGTGTATTTTCTTAATGAGAAAGCCTACTCTCCCTTTTAGTGTGTCTTCCTCTCCTCCTATGTAGTGGAACAAATGACCTGTCTTGAGTCCTATTTGATTTTCTCCTTTGCATCGAACCCCACTAATTCCTAATACGTCCCATTTAATGTGACAGAGTTCTTCTTCCAATTCATTCATTTTTGGTCAGATGATAGTGTTCTTATATTATAAGTGGAGATATGCATTGACGTTTTTTCATGGTAGACGGATCTAACCCGTGGACTTATCGCATCCTTCGCTCCCAGTCTTGTCTGACTGCTACCGTAGTGAGGAACTACTGAGCCGCCGGGAACTAAGGGCCTTTGTAGGTTTTGTGTATGTATTGATGTGTTTACGGAGTTTTTACCCATACTCTACCACGCTGGCCATTGAGGGTTGGTAGAGTGATTGGATGCTGGGGAGATGATAGGTTTGACAAGGAAACGAGGATTGCACAATGGTTTCCCCTGTATGGTTAATACATGGAGATATGGATATGAATCCATGAAATATGGAGATGAACCAAGGCTCGCGTGGACAGGGGCGCATCCCTGAAGTAGATCTGTCACATATCGGGATCATTGATGAATATTTACCCACTACCTAAATCCATTTAGGTAATGTTTAATTATTATAAATAAAATAATAAAAGGCTATGCTTGCTGCCTAAATAAACACATACAAATTTATAACATTTATTATTTGGGTTAGTGATAGAAACCAACTTAAAAATTTTCACTTCTTTGTTTCGATTAACAAGGAAATCTCAAATTTTTTGATAGGCACCTTCTGTGTAAATTTCAAATAATAAAAATTCACCGACTGATTTTTTTTTTCAGTTTCTAATATTTCTGTGTCCTTTAATGTCGTGGAAACTTTTCGTCCTAATATTCTCTATTGAAACAAAGTTTTCTGGATTTCAGTGCTGTACTATTTTCAAATCATTATTTTTTGTAAATATTCTGACAATCTAAAAACTTTGTAATAATTTATAGTCATCAGTCATTCTAGAATACAGAACTTTAATCTTTTGCCTTTCTGTTTGAAATTCCCAGTTCATGTCATTAAAAATTGTAAGAGCGCATTCCAAATACTCAAGGTATAGTTAATTTATCAGATTTTGTAATGTAAATATCCCTTCCACTGGATATTCCAAAAGATTGTTCTGAAGTACAGCTTGAAGGCTTCATATTGTTCCAAGTGCCGAGTGTGAAGAAACCCACTTTATTTGGTTTGTTGTAATAATTTATGTGGTTTCATATTTACAAATTCCTGAAATTCCTTAAATTCGGTTGGGCGTTTAAAACCATGTTACATATAATGAAATATGTTACGAATTAATTTTTCAGCTGTAGGATCCGATATCTTATTACAAGCATAATAAGTACATACTGCTAGTAAATGGCAAATACCTACGTCTAAAGACGAATAAGTCTGCAATGTCTTGCCGAAGAAGGTTTTTTAAAGAATGATTTACACTTATTATTTCATTTGCGCTATCCACTCCAAATGCAACAATGTATTCTTTGTAGAGAATATTATTTGTTTAAAAAAATCGGTAATTACTAATGGGTACACGAGTTCGGTTCTTATCTACACTTACGAGAATTTATTAAATGAACGGAAATATGAACGGAGAAAATACATTTAGGGATGAAGGTTTCTATTTAAAACAGATTAAACTATTTACATAGCGAAAGATCGCAAGTTAATGAACTATAATAGGATATGAAACGTTCAGAGTCAGTTGAAGCTGTTAGAAGCAGGCGGAAGAAAGAGATAGTTACAGCGAGAGCGGGACAAGCAGGCAAGGGAGGTATTGAGCCTTAAAGGGCGTGCTCAAACGGTGACAGCGGGAATCTAACGTGCATAGCACGTATTTTGTTCTACCACGTGACATTTGCCTTGGTTGCTTCGGTTCCATATCAGAAGTACAGATTGATATACTATGCTCAGTTAAATGTTCAGAAATTTTTATTGGAAGGTTGTGTTCAGCAACAAAACAGGCAATTTTTATTTCATTTTGTTTGAACATACTGTCATTTGAAACTTTAATTAAGTTTTTTGCCAAAGATTTAGTTTAAATTATGTTTTTATTTTAAATATCTGATATTTAGAATTACTACGTTTTTTAACAATAGATTAACCTCTAAAATAATCGCCATTTTCAATTTTACAATATAAATATTGATTACCCTGTTAACTGCCACTGATCCAGCTCTTTAAAATCTGCGCTGTTCTCTGTTCCGAACAATATTTATGAGCCTAGTACAGTTTCTTTCTTTTTGTTGGAGTTTCTCCTTCATATTCGTCTGCATTCGAGGATGCATCTGTAGATTCAACTGAGCTGTCATGAACTATAGGTAACAGCATCATCTAGACTACTACTATCAATTATTGTGGCTGAACTTACGGGCAATTAAGTTGATAGGGGCGTAGTCTGCTTTTCTTTAATAAAAAATTTCTTCATTTTGCTACCAAAAGCATAAACAAAAACAAAGCAACTTTTATTTAAAATAAATTTTTTATATTAATAATAATTTAATAATAATAATGACAACACCACAATATTATATTTTACTTACCGATTTTTTTTTTGCTCTCAAATTATTATTAATACCTATTAATGTCACACTATTGTACAGTAAATCATGCCATACACTACAATAAAAACCGTGATATTTTCTACTAAACTATGGAATAGACTAATGCACAGACAGGTATTTGTAAAAGAAAACACCAAAAACAGTGGGGAAAAACATAATTCTAAATTACCCATACAAATAATAATTGTGATAATAATTGTAATAATAAATAATTGTGAGTGCTATACTCATATACATCCGGATTTCAAGGAATCGCACTTTTTACGAACCAACAGCAATGTGGTCGCTTCCGCACGACGGCAAGACGGTTTACTATTTATTACCATACCATATTTACCATACTATTTAATCAGTTTTTGTTACAAAATGCTCCTGTGTGTGCCTTTATGACGAATAACGCAATGTCGAGTACTTCTCTCGCCGCTACGAACTATTAGCGCGAATAATTCCTCTTATTGTTAAAGAAAATTTTATACGATTAACATTTTTTTTTTTTCTAAAAATAATACTTTTGATCGTACCCACGATCACGTATATAAATAATAATCCCGGTGGTAAATTCGTGACACAACAACTAAGGAGAAACATATATGTTCATGTTCATATACAGAACACAGACAACGCCAATAGCGCCTCTTCTTAGATGTAGTAAAACTAATACGTGTTAACAAGACGTTCAAAGAAATGGCAGATTTTTGACCTCAATAACAAAATAATACTAATAAAAATTAATAAATAATAAAAATTTAAAATAAGGTGCATATCGTAATTTTTATTCCGGTATATTACTGGAGTCGGTTGCTCGATTTTCGACTTTGTAATTGATTTTTTGCTTGGGCTCATTGCTGCACAAATCGCTAGAAATAGAGCTTTTAGTAAAAGTTTTCCCTAATCCCCAAGTAGCATAAAATATCTCCAGATCTGGGGAAATTTCTCCAGGCCGATGCATGTGTGGGAAACTTGTCGTGACTTCTCACTAAATTATACATGGATCAGTCGCACGAAGTATCGTACATAACCACTTTGCTTTAGTATAGGGCAAAAAGCACCTTGTGAATGCGCTCGGCACGTAGGCATTTTTCTTTATTAGTCGAGTGACTATAAAGACAATACTGAATTGTTAGTGTGTAAATGTTTATTAAAAATGGTACAAGTTGAGCTCCTCTAAAGGATCATGAAGATCACATCGTAGATTCCAGATATTCCGATAAAACTATAGCTGTTCATGATACGCGTTGAGCGCCTCAATACCATCATAAAAATGGTCTCGTATCGGGTAATATGCCTCGTGGCTCCATTCTTGCCTAATGTCAATGGCACTGGGAGCCCTTTTTAACTCAAGTGTCAGAATCCCAATCCAGGACAATAGTGGCCTGGAACTATACGCTGCAATACGCACTCAAAATATGATGAGGTAGAATTCCAAGAAAACGCGTAGCTACCTTTGTCGGTATCGAGGACTTTCGACAAACGACCGAGTATGAGCAGCGTTAGAAAGTCATTGACGGCGCGGTCGTAGCACTTACCATACTAGCTTTTGCGTGCATTCGACATTGACAATAATGTCGAAATTTTTAAGGCACGCCTCTGTCGCGGTATATTGTTACAGTAGTTCCGATAAGAAGAAGTTTATTGGCTTAGTAGGTTCTTGGAATTCTAACTCATCAGATATCGACCCGGCTGTACATCTTGGTAAAGATTTCCTGAGAGTACGCAGCGGAGGCTAGTGACCTGTGGACGACCGGAATGAACATGGACGAGTCCTAAATGACTCATACTCGTATTCATATCACAAATATTAAATACCTATTACTATACCAAAGGCGCCTCTATTGATCTTACAGAAAGGTATGCGTGTGGTTCAACTCAAGAACTTTGATGGCTGAGAGGTGCTATTATGAGACTGGGTGGTGTTGACTGCTTTGGAGACCTAAGGCCGAGAGAAATATTTTGCCAAAGAGAATCGCTGCGATACCGCTATATCGCGTTTCCACTGGAGATCTCGTTTTTACTAATCTGTCTGGATAAGATAGGATGTTTTTCGCATAGACTTTCTTTCCTTAGAATGGCGGAGCCGATCCGCCGTATGACGTCCGTAGGTTGATCGACTACTGCTTAACAAATAAACCCCCTTTCTGTTTGAGTGCAATACTAAATATCACAACACTGTATGGGGTAGCTCGCACAAAAAAGCCTGAATGTAGAAATTCATGCAACATCTCGTTGTCATCCCGTCGCTAGAAACGAAATGTTTCCGTGAATAAATACGTTGCTTACTAAATAAATGAACAGCATCAAATTTCTTCTATGCCAAGGTTGTGCCTTATTTGCAAGTTGGCTAGCTGAAGGGTGTAGGACAAATCATCCTCTTACGATCCAAGGAGCCTAAAAAGCTCAGGAAGCCCATACATTTAAGGTTGAGTTCAAGGTCGATTTGGAGGAGACAATGAGAGAGATATCCCCAACATAAGGGGTGTTTCTACCATAGAGGACTCAAAAGATTATACAAAGGCCTTACTAGAACTATCGAAAGCAACTGCCAACTTACTACTGCTCGCCTGAAAGGTCAGGTTAGCTGGTAGAATAACATATTGTGCATGCTCAGTAGAGCAGCCCCCTTGACAAATTTTATTGTCATATCCCAAATAAAGGTAGCTTGCATCATAGGTACGAGTCGTTTGGATATTTTGGACAACAGTATTCAAATCGCAAGAATAAGGAACCAGCAGACTATCACAGCGTTAACTATACAGAACAACTTAAGAGACTCTCAATGACCTTGGTACTTTTTCATGCGGTACCCTGTGGTACAAAATGAGGACCGACTCTAAAAATGTTTACACAGTAATGATAATGCTGTCAATATGACAAGTTCATAATTTACATTTGCTTCTTTGTGATATTAATTGCATTTTGCATTTAAAAGATCATTCGTAAAACGTCATTATTTAATAACTATTTTACTATTTGAAAGCAGGTACCTGTTGAAATAATGTGAAAGTGCAAATAAAACGGTTTATTGAATAAAATAGCAGCTGTATCAAAATCACCAACACGTATATATGGATAATACATAAAGACCGTATAAAAATGCATTTACATCATAAAATCACAATCTACAAGTTACAAAATACTTTTTGTTGCATATATTTGTAATTCTAAGTAAATAATACTGAAAACGTATTCGTAGTTAAAAAATGTCATAATGCACCCAATCATTTTACTTTATAAATATTTTTATACTTATATATTTTAGAGTGTAGTACACCTTAATTCGGTATGCTATAGCAATATTAGCGCAAGGATGCATTTACAAACCTTAGAAACTTTTTCGACACACGATCTTTAGTAACCAAATTTTAAAAATTGTTATAAAACGATTTATTTCGTTTGCTAATGAAGTTAATACAATCCGTGCCAGGCATTTCTGAATTTCCATACTTGACCAAATTTATGTATTGATATGCATTTAACTCGCAAAATAAGGACGTTTTATTACAAGCTATTTAGAGCATTCTCAAAAGTTTCACACGTTTCACATCAGTGCATATTAAGACTTGTTTGATTAAGTAATCACTTATATATCGGATAAGATTTTGAATACGATGGCATTATTAATCAGTACATCATAAGGCAGTTTTTTCGCTGTTAGAACCACAATCGACGAAATAACATTTTATGGTGACATATCAATGTGAGTCTGAACTTAGAAGGTAGATTTTTGGGCAAAATGATGGATTTCGATATAAATCAGATTCTTAACAGAATCTGGCCATTTTGAAGTGGACGAGTTATAATCAGCAATATCAGCCAGAATGTTCTGACAAATTAATAACAGTTGAAGGTGATTCTATTTTTATATTATATTTTATGTTAATATTAAATTTAATAATGTGCTGATAACATTGTGAATAAAATATTAAATGCAAATTTTGCATACCAATTTGTGCACATTGCTTTTACTTTTGCTCTAGAGTCTTTAACAAACATTTTACTTTCCCTATTCATTTGTTAGCTGACGCAAATAATTCTTTCATATACAGAGAGAATGAAAATGTTCGGGGTATATGGCTCACCGTGAGTGCGAGAGAGAATATGGGAATTAAAACGTAGTAGAAAGAGAGACGGTTTTCTTCTTTCTCCCACTCTCCCCCCTCCCACCTTCAGTACACACACCATCGCCACCACCACACTGACATCGTGATCGTCACGTCTCACTCAGACAGAGTGTTGTCTCTGTCGTTTGTCCATACGCTGCTTCTTCGTTGTCCGCTCGTGCGCTCGCATAATCTAGGAAGCAGTGCGAAAATTCAATTCATTCCCAATATGTATCAATTTATTAATTGTTGTTAACTTAAAAAAGATAATATTATGAACGAAATGATTAATTTAAAAAAATTGACGTGATCTTCTTGAATTCTTCAATTACTTGAATAATTTTTATTGCTTTCAATTGACACGGTGGTCTTAGAAAAATTATTTAATTTACAATCGCGTAACTTGTTGAAAAATTGAGTTAAATCGATTTTTACTACGGGACCATATTTTTTCCGGTGTTGAGAACACACCATAATTTATTCGAACTTTTTAATTGATATTAGATAATTATAAAGCATTATTTTATGCCAGCGGAAGCCTATTTTCAGCGTTAATTTAAAATAATTAGCAATGAGGAAAGTTACGGGAGGTGGGACAATTTTGTTGGAAATTTTCTCCTCTTTTAGAATCTCTTTTCAGATTTCGATTAGCTCTTGTAGTTTCTGAGTTATTCACGGAAAACTGAATGTCCTTTTTTCTTTGTTCTTTATGATCTTTTATGATTTTTGAATGTCCTGATTGTCCTTTATAACTTTTACAATTTTTTCTTTAATTTACAAGAAAAAACGCTTGTAAATTATGATCAACAATTCCATGGAATATGGTTTTTTAAGTGCCTCTCGAATCTAGTTAATACTTTGTTTTTCAAACTTTGAAAAAAAGATAGAGTTGTTACTAAACTTATTACTTATTACTTATTACCGTTGCTAACGCACGATGTCCAGAGTCAAAATTTATTGTGAGAAATGTTCTTCTCTTTAAGAATATTTTTATTTACTTTATTCATTATTAGTACTTTTCGAGTAATTTTCAAAAAACTAAACCTTTTTCTTTTTTTTACTCTACTTATTTTGTTAATATTTTGCAATTGTTTATCGTCATTACAAATGGAATGAGGTCTTGCTCATATTTTTAGAGTCATAACAAGAATTATCACTATTTCTAACTTTTAAACCTGGACGAAGGAATACAGGATCGACACCAAATCAATTAGTCTATCTAGTCAAGAAGTCAGTTTGCTGAGAAAAATAGTTAGAAGGGTAGGAAAAATATGAGCGATGGCTCATTCGACGCGGATTGCAATTCTGACCAATGTTTTTTCGTTGTTTGCCTGCAAACAAAAAATGCAATTATTGAATGCAATAACAGAAAACGAAAAAATAAAAGTCATTTTATTTCTGGATGATAACTCAAAAACTATACAAGATAGCGGGAATTGCAAAAAAGATCCTTAAAGAGGAGGAAATTTTCTATAAAAAACTCTTAGCTTCCGGATCTCTAGCTCTATTATAATGGTAATTTGGTGTTGAAATAGGGCTACGCGCGACCGTTTCGGGATCACGCAGGCTGTAAAGTTGAGTGCCGCACCTAAAAAAATTTTGTGAAACCAATAAATATTGATTTAAAAATTTGAAAAAAATTATGGTGTCATTTCAACACTTGCAGAAAGAAAGTCCCGTTGAGAAAAAAAATTTAAATGCATTTTTCAAAAAGCTAGCCTATTGTTAAGTATACCTATTTTATTTCGTACCTCCATCTACATTGAAAGCTGGATAATTGTTTAAATAATCACCTTACAAATTTTTCGCCTCCTGGAGTCCTTTCTATGAGTGTACTCAATAAGATGGCGTCATAAAGTTGTATAAATTTTGTTTATAACAAATTTTCTAAATTAACAAAAAATGAAAAAACCTACAATTGTTGTTAAATGTTTTTTAAAAATAAAAAAAGTAATAAAAATATTCTTAAAGAGAAGAACATTTCTCACAATAAATTTTGACTCTGGACATCGTGCGTTAGCAACGGTAATAAGTAATAAGTTTAGTAACAACTCTATCTTTTTTTCAAAGTTTGAAAAACAAAGTATTAACTAGATTCGAGAGGCACTTAAAAACCATATTCCATGGAATTGTTGATCATAATTTACAAGCGTTTTTTCTTGTAAATTAAAGAAAAAATTGTAAAAGTTATAAAGGACAATCAGGACATTCATAAATCATAAAAGATCATAAAGAACAAAGAAAAAAGGACATTCAGTTTTCCGTGAATAACTCAGAAACTACAAGAGCTAATCGAAATCTGAAAAGAGATTCTAAAAGAGGAGAAAATTTCCAACAAAATTGTCCCACCTCCCGTAACTTTCCTCATTGCTAATTATTTTAAATTAACGCTGAAAATAGGCTTCCGCTGGCATAAAATAATGCTTTATAATTATCTAATATCAATTAAAAAGTTCGAATAAATTATGGTGTGTTCTCAACACCGGAAAAAATATGGTCCCGTAGTAAAAATCGATTTAACTCAATTTTTCAACAAGTTACGCGATTGTAAATTAAATAATTTTTCTAAGACCACCGTGTCAATTGAAAGCAATAAAAATTATTCAAGTAATTGAAGAATTCAAGAAGATCACGTCAATTTTTTTAAATTAATCATTTCGTTCATAATCTAGCGTATGGACAAATGACAGAGACAAGACTCTGTCTGAGTGAGACGTGACGATAACGATGTCAGTGTGGAGGTGGCTGGCGATGGTGTGTGTACTGGAGGTGGGAGGGGGGAGAGTGGGAGAAAGAAGAAATCCGTCTCTCTTTCTACTACGTTTTAATTCCCATATTCTCTCTCGCACTCACGGTGAGCCATATACCCCGAACATTTTCATTCTCTCTGTAGAAGTAGGTTTTGTCGCTTGTTCCGAATGTTTACAGTCGTATAAAATTGTCTGCTCATTATTATCTCAACGGAAAACAATTCTATTCCAGACGGAAAAATTTTCAGTATACTCTTCCATTCTCTAATGTAATCAAATCATAAAACATACGTATACCTGAACCGATCCACTCACTTACGAAATCTTATAAATGAAGCAGCGAATTCTCTTGTTGGGTCACGGGAGCAGGCGGTAATAATTTTATATTTGAGTTGTGCCACAACGGATTAAACGATTTCTAAAAAAAAAACATGAGATTTTCAATATGTACTTGTAAAATATACATCTGATGTAAAACAGTGGAGAAATAAATTAAATTGGATTTCTATGTTTTTAAGTACCGCTCGTAAGTGAATCGGACAGCACTGAATTGTATCGAAAAAATTGCAATGATTGTATGGTTTTGGTTTTTAAAAGTATTAAACAAAATCAGGCTTACTCCTTTTAAATTATTCGCCGCTTATGTTATTTAGGTTAGGTTTATTTTAATTAAAATTTAATTTCCGACTTTTAAACGTCTCAATTTTCAAAGCAAATTTTGAATTTTACTTCTAAAGTACCTACTGCTGCCAGCTTCCTTTAAATTAAATTCGGTGTGTAGACTTATGTACACTTTACGGAGTTTAAAACTCGTTGTTTTTTAAAAACTTCTTTGAATTTTGAATTTACTTAAGTGAAGGAATGATTTTCATGGTTCCAAATGCAGAGTTTCTAAGGAGAGTCAGAGGATATACAAAAAGAGAGATTTAGAAATGCAGACATCAAACGGGAATTAAATACATATATATGTATATATTTATGTCATAGGAAAACTCGAGAATGGCTAGACCGATTTTACTAATTTTGATCTTGAAATATTTGTGGAAGTTCAGAAAAGGTTTAAGCGGCGAGAAACATAAATAATACGTAACGGACATACCAAAAAAGGTACGTTTTTTAATTTGACAATTGTAATCAAACAAATGAAAATATAGTGTCAATTGGTTGTCAAATAAATAAATATCAAGACGATTATTAAAATCTATCATCAGTTTGTCAGTGCGCGAGAACTTTATTGATTTTAAAATGCCAAGAAGAAGACGACCAGACTTAGGTCGTCTACGAGCTACCTCACGTGCAAATCGCACTGGCGACCAGCGAGAGACAGATAATGATAACATTCGTATTGGTATGACAGAATTGCGTTCAACAGTGAACAATTATGAAGTAGATAGGCGTAGAATGGAACGACTTCGGGCACATCAAATACAACAGCAGCGAGCACGACACAATGAAATAGAGCGACTCCGCAGATGCAGTGTTCCTGTAAACCTAGAACGAGAAGCATTCCACTACGACCCCGAAATTATTGTAATATAATTATTATTATAAAAAATTATTGTGCAGACTAATCCGTAACGATTGGAGAAATGACAATCATTTGTCGATATTGTAAAGCGTTAAAATACAGCGGTTAATCTACCGGATTATGTTGTGCTGGTGGTAAAGTAAAATTGCCACAATTGTGTCCACCACCAGATCCATTACGCTCATTAGTTTCTGGGATGGGAAATGACTTTAAAGATTTCTTGGCCAACATCCAAAACAACATTGCTTTCAAATGACGTCGTTTGGTGCAATGCATATTGTACAGGAAAATTTCATGCACACTTTCGAGGTAGTTTTTGATAAATTACTTATTAAAAATTTAAAAACACAATATACAATTGCAGATACAAGGACAGTTTACGGAATCAACTTGGGGTTTCCCTGTTTCGCGCATGGGCAATTATACGTCCCGTGTTCGCGAGTCGTAAAGCCATGATCTTTATATATTTACGCACCGCAAAAAAAGACAAAAAATATAGTACATCAGAAAGCCTTAAATTGATTATATGTATAACTGTGTTGCATTTAATTTAATGTAGATAAAAATTTTGTATCAAGTTTTGACCATATTTTTTAAAAATATATGTAGGTGATACGAAGTCCATCTATACTTGTTATTTGTCTTTCTTTTTTTAAACTTGGCATTGCAACGCATGCTGGGTACGGCTTGTATATATAACGTTAATGATGTGATAAGGCCATATAGAAAGAACTGGAAGGAACATCTTCACAGGATGAACGATAATAGGGTGCCAAGAAAAGTCTTCAAATGCAAATGTAAAGGGAGAAGAAGCGTAGAATGACTACGCAAAGATGGGTACCATAACAGGCAATGTACCTAACACTTGTAGTGAAAAAGAAGAAGGTTTTAGGTGCTTCTAATGGGTGGTCAGAGTTCTTAAATCCTCTAGAGAGTAATAGAACAAGAGTTTCAGTCAGAATAATAATTATTCGAACTTTCTTATCTACCTGGTGCTAGTTGTATATCCTTATGGAATTTTGAAGTTTTCAGCATGTGCTTCATTCTTCTTTAACTTATCTCATATTTTAAAATATTTTTTAGACTCAAATACCATTTACGAGACACCAAACTTTCTCTTTCGTAGCTTTTCAGACAACTTTCAGAATTCTTCGATTCCTGTTTTTTTGGAACATCTCAATTTCATTAATTTATTTTTGAACCTAAATAAATTAGAGTCAACACTTCGTTGCAATGAAACAATTTGAAGTCTAAATCTTCTTTTTATTCTCCTGCAGTTTAAGGATTATGCTGGCAGCCTGTTCCATCTCCATCTTTGCCATCTTCTTCTATGCCTACCCACGTCTCTCCTTCTTCTTGGTGTGCAGTGTACTACTTGTTCTACGTCCTTGTTCTACGTGTACTACTGACCTAACCTCGTTCATTCTTTAACTATGTTGTGGCCCTTATTTCTTAATTTTTTATTTGGTCTCTTATTGTGCAACCTTTTGTTTCTTCTTAAAAACATCATATCAGTGGACTGTATGCGTTGTCTATCTTGTTTCCGTAGTGCCCAAGCTTCACTTCCGTATGTCAATACTGGTGCTGCCATCACTTTATAGAACTTCATTTTTGTTTCTTCACTTGTCTTGTTTTGCAGTGATCTTTATATGGTTCCACACATCATTTGATATGTATATAGTTTGTTTGTTACATCATTTTCATATTCGTGACTTATGTAACACCCTAGGAAATTAAAATGGAATCTTGGAACGTATCGGTTGTTTTTCTATGAAAACTATAACTTTCGTCTTTTTTTCTGATATTTTTAGATTAAAATTCTTACATATTTGATTTAAGCGGTAAATTGCCTTTTGCAGATCGTCTTCTGTTTTTTGTAAAAGTTTTGGTCATCAGCAACAGTATTGTGTTTATGCAATTATTAGTAGGTTTTAAAGTCTAAGTTTGATTATTTATTTGAGACATGTTTTGGACCGACTGTAGCAAAGTTCAATGAGAGACGGCCAAAAAACTTGCAATGACGAAAAAGTATTTTGACACCTTTTTAACAGTTTCTAGAATTATTATTATAAACAGATGACAGTCGATACATAAGACTAACGATATCGATACATGATATTATGATTTATTCAATACTTCCCCTCCATGAGTTGTCTTAGAGAATTAAACTGCCACCTTCTGCAGACCCAAAAGAGAGACATAATGTTCATGGCTCAATTTTGTGAGGACATCGACCGGCATTTCTTTGGACGCTACGTGTCCCAGCTTAACTGCTCCGCAACCGACGACCTCTCGAATAAAGTGATGGCGAACAGCGATATCCTTGGTTCGCGCGTGGAAGACTGGATTTGAGGCGAGTTTATCGGCTCCGACGTTGTCGTTCCACAGCTTCACAGAACCCATGGAGACGCCAAGTTCACGTAGTAGACGTCGAATGTACAAGGCTTCCTTTGTAGCCTCACCGAAGGCCATGTACTCGGCCTCACTGGACGATAGAGCTACGGTCCTTTGCTTTCTTGAGTCCCACGAGATGCACCCGCTGCCCATCTTGAAAGCGTACCCAGACGATCTTCGATCGTCAATGGATCCAGCCTAATCTGCTTCCACAAATCCTTCGAGATCATTCATTTCAAATTCATTGCTCTTGAAAGTGATTCCCACATCTGCGGTGCCCTTCAAGTAGCGTAGAACCTTTTTCGCTGCACTCCAATGAACCTTACCGAAGCAGTCGTTGAATTGCCCCAATACGCTGGCAGCGTGAGCCACATCGGGACGAGTAGCTACAGCCAGATAGAGTAGACAACCTACCAGCTCGCGGTACGGTGGTTTTGGTCCATCTTTCGAGTTCCAAGGTTCGATCTTCATCAGTTTTGTCCCAAAGTCGAGGGGGGTTGAGACAGTTCTGCAATCTTTCATACTGAAACGATCCAGCAGCTCATTCACGTACGTACGTTGGCAAATCTTTATACCATACCATACCAGCAACGTACCATCGTTGCTGACCTTGAAGTCCATCCCGAGGCATCTCTTCAATTCACCGATATTCTTGACGACAAAATGTTTTGTCAGTTGCGTTCCAAAAGAAATTGCTTTGTTTGGATTACGTGACATGACGAGGATGTCATCCACGTCAACGATGATCATAGTAAAGTTTGCGTCACTTCCCATGATGTATAGGCACGGATCACCTTTTGTAGGACAAGCACCCATGACGCGAAGGGTCTTATTCAGTCGAGTGTGCCATGCGCGACCAGCTTGCTTGAGGCCATACAGTGCCTTCTTCATCCTGCACACCTTGTCACCAGATATGGCTTCATCCAAGTTCACCTCGGTCAGGTAAGCGAGGTCAGTCATGTCTTCTCGAGTCACTATGTGATGTTGCTTCCGAGGTCTACCTGGTCGTCCAGTACGCAGAATTTTTGGTCTGCCTGGACCACGCTTCGTGATCGGTCCGGGTCAATCCTCGATACCACCTTCAGCTGGCTCGAGAACTGCAGCGTCCACCTCGGGTAGTAGTTCAGCGAGGTTTTTTAAGTTAACAGCATCCAGGAAATCTTCCTCGTCGGAGATCATCTCTTCTTCTTGATTCATCTGGATGGTCCGAATGTTCTCAGCTATCTGTTCAACCTCTCGTTCTCGAACTACCTCTCGAACCAACGGTACTTCGACGACTTGTTTATCTCTTGACTCGTCCTTGCCCGTCGATTCTGATTCTTCTACCCAAAATTGACCTTGGTCACCGCTTGGTTTGCTTGCCATGTTGTTGAGGAACTTCATCTCTTGATATGCAGACCTTCCCCTCACTTGGAATCAAAATTCTGAAACCTTTCGACTCTTCACTGTACCCGTCGAAAACTCCCGTCTTCGAGCGTTGGTCCAGTTTACTCTTCTTTGGGTCGAGGTTTAAAACGCGAACTTCACAGCCGAAGGGTTGGAAGTAGCTAACATCCGGTTTTTGTCCATGCCAGACTTCGAACGGGGTCCTTCCATTCAGCTTACTGGTTGGACATCGGTTTCGGATGTAGTTCGCTGTGTTTACAGACTCTGTCCAGAAATATATCGGTAGACCAGACTGAATTAGCAAACATCTTGCAGATTCCATCAGTGTACGATTTCGACGATCTGCCGTTCCATTTTGTTGAGGCGTGTACGGCATGGTTAAACGCCGCTTGATACCGTGCTTGCTCAGGAAATCGTCAAACTCCTGATTCACGTAATCTGTGCCGTTGTCAGATTGAAGGAACTTCACCTTCCTTCCGTGATAACTTCTTATCTTCTGAAATTCTTTGAAGATCTCGTTCTTGTGCGCCATGAACCTGACTTCGCACCAACCGGAACAGTCATCAATGAAGGTTACGAAGTACTTGCTCCTACCGTTCTTCGAAGTTAGCCGCATCTTGCCGCAGACGTCTGAATTGATGATATTTCCAGGGCTGGTTTCTCTGGTTGGCGTCGATGGAAATGGCTTTCGAGTGATCTTCCCCTTAAGACATACACTACAGTTGAGTTTGGATTGTGGATTCTTGATCTTGACACCGTTGATAGCACCCGACTTCGCAACGTCGCGTAGATACTGCTCGTTCAGATGCCCCAGACGAATGTGCCAGTATTCCAACGAGTTCTCTTCAGGTGGCTTCTTGGGAGATTCGACCATGTCGACGATCTTGCACTCATCGACGTTAGGGCACTTCAAGTAGTAGAGTCCATTGGCACCACGCTCAACCGCCATCACCACGTTTCCATCTGCGTCAACAGCCTCAGCTTTCTCATTACTGAAGACAACGGTGTAACCTTTATCCGTGAATCTTCCAACAGAAATAAGATTCGAGCGAAGATCTGGAACGTACAAGGTGTTCGTGAAATGTATAAAAGTCTCACGTCCTTTGATATCGCATTTTACTGTAGCGACACCACGACCCTGTACACTTGTGCGTGCACCACTGCTAGCCAGGTTCAAACCTCCTCGCTGAGTAGCGTCCACTTCGGTGAATGCTTCTTTCTCGCACGACATGTGTGACGTACATCCACTGTCCACGCACCACGAATCCGAACCGCTGTATTCACCAACACGATAAGCGTCGTTTCCAATGATCTTCGCCTCAGCATATAGGCTCACGTCGTTTGCGAAGTGCGATGATTGTTTCTTGACCTTTTTTGGCGTTGGGCACTGCTTGAAGTAATGACCATAACCTTGGCACGTGAAGCACTTCATCTTCGCTTCATGTCCATCATGGTTATTCTTCTCAGCAGAATTCTCGCTTGTTTTCTTTAATCTCTGTTTCTTAAAAGGCCTTTTCTGAACTATTATTGCGCTCTGACTTTCCTGCTTCTTGCCGTCTTTGCGTGCTTCAAACTCCTCCTGAATCTTCACTCGTAGCACCTCAGGTTTAGGAAGATCATCTCGGAACGCGATTGCACATCGAAAATTTTCGTAGCTCTCAGGAAGAGCACGTAGCATGACAACTGTCAACAAATCGTCGTTAATCTCGATATCCAACTCACCGAGTCTATCCACGATGTCCAAAAATGTTTGAGTGTTGTCTCGAGCATCATCATCCTCCTTTATTTTGTGCGAGATCAGTTGATTCAGGAGCGCGACTTTTCGAATCGGACCCTTAGACTGATAAATACAACGTGATCAAGAATGACTGTTTGAGTTGGCAATACTGAATTTAGTACAACTGGAGTAATATCCGGTTGGTGACATTGACAGCGGTCATTGACAGATGCCATTTGCTATTTCAATATCAAATTTCTGGTATTCTTTTCAAATTTAGTTATTTAAAATGGTTTTCACGTTACAGCACGATATTTTTATTGGAATGGCGTACTTTCGAAGCGGGATTTAAAACCCAATTACTGGTTGGCAGTACTCTCTCGAAGCGACATACCAGCAATTTCATTAAGTGTTTCCGGAGACTTTGGTCACTTTTGCTGTCTTTCAGCAACATTGCATGCGAGTAGTTGAACGTTATTTAAACACAGGGAGTGTAAGCAAACAAAAATCAACTGGTAGATATTCTACTCTAAACGAGGAAGTTGTCGAGGATATCAGAACTCGAATGCAAAGAAGTCCTCGCAAATCCTTAAGAAAGCTCTCCCTTCAAACAGGTGTGGTCCTTATGCCTCCTATTCAACCAATTTTCATTCTTACCCATAAGACTTCCACTTTTCCATGTTGTTCTAATTCACGGTTTTACAGGTTTATCATAATGGAAGTTGCTCCACTGTGCTTAAAAAGAAATTAAAGTACCACCCTTACAAAATTTCCATCGTCCAGTCATTAACTCCTCCTGATCACCAGCAGAGAATTTTATTTTGCAATTGGTTCAATGACATATTAAATAATAGTGATATCCTTGACAATACCTTGTTTTCCGACAAAGCCTGGTTTCATCTCAACAGCTATGTGAATAAACAAAATTACAGAATGTGGTCAGGTGAAAATCCTTACGCTATCAGAGAGACATATTTGCACCTAGTCGGTGCATTTGGTGAAGCAGGTCACCAGATCTCACTCCATTAGATTTTTCGTTATTTGGACTCTTGAAGGACAATGTCTTTAGGAACGTATTGCATACTGAAAAGAGCTGCAATAGGCAATAGTTCAGGAAGTGGCAAACATTACCCCCAATATGTTGGTGAATATCTTCGAGAGCCTAAAAAGAAGAGTTACTTTATGTCTGGACGAAAATGGGGGGCATTTTGAGCATTACCTTTAGCCGGTTTAATTAAATCATTGTTCTGTATTTCGAGTTTCATTTTTAAGCGTTAATTTTTATTCACATAACCTACAATCTTATCGCTGATTGTTCTTCTTCTTCTTTTCTTTGGCCTTCGCTGCTATGTCGATCCAGCCACTTACATAACGCTGATTGTTTTCTCAA
Source organism: Cryptocephalus moraei (assembly GCA_946251905.1). Lineage (NCBI taxonomy): Eukaryota > Metazoa > Arthropoda > Insecta > Coleoptera > Chrysomelidae > Cryptocephalus > Cryptocephalus moraei. The sequence goes on from OX276460.1 coordinate 3,871,179, forward strand.
ATAAATGAAACAAACTTCCTGGCGAGGTGGTCGCGCAAGGGAGGCGGAGTTCGTGACGTAGACTGGCGACCCAGGTCTGAGTTTTATTACCTGTGTTTAATCTAACTCTGGTTTCATCTATGCTGTGTATTACTCTGACAATTTGGCGTTTGGCTGGCGTTTTCGTTTGTAATTGACAACAGTTTTGAGTTTTTCAAAGTATTTTTTGCATCGCCGGTCACCGTGTGACGTAGATGACGTTGTGGTAGGTCAGGATCGCTTGAGGCAACCTATTTAAAGTTGATACGCCTTGTCTGGTTGTAGCATTGCAAACCCTTAGGCAAAAAAATCCTCCAGGTAGGATTGCCAACTCAAACAGTCATTCTTGATCACCCTGTACCTTCCAACTTCGTCCATATCTCACGCGCGGTTCCGCATCCTCTTACCTGCTTGATTACGGAAGAGCTGATTGCCAGAATTATGTCGGACTAGGCCTTCAGATCTCCGTCGGTCCAATTCTTCAAATTTTGGATCGCTAGTGCAACTTCCGCTGCATCGGCGCCGGCCGTCGTCGGTTCATGTCGAATGCGTGATCCGTCAGCATACCCCCAAGCATCGTTCTTGATCAATACCGCTCTTATGTGGATTTTCCAGGTCTCATAGTTGTCCTTCGTCAACTGCTCGAAACGTCCAGTGACCGAATTCATCTTGAATTAACGCGTCCAACTGACACACACTTTTCCGACTCGGATTTTCACCGCAAGCCGCGAAACTATAACTTCTCTGACCCTGGGCCCATAACCTGTAGCAAAGTTCAATGAGAGACGGCCAAAAAACTTGCAATGACCATAAAGTATATTAACACCTTTTTAACAGTTTCCAGAATTATTATTATAAACAGATGACAGTCGATACATAAGACTAACGATATCGATACATGATAATTATGATTTATTCAATACCGACTAATACCTATCATCAGTCAACCGTATCCCCACCAAAAGAAAAGATGAGAAGTGCAAATATTTAAAGTGCTTACCTAGTTATAGAGAATATGTTACGTCCATAATTTTTGCCTATCCATCCTATAGACTTAATCTTTTATAAACGGTGGGTTTTACAGTTTGGCAAGTTCTAAAACTATTTCTATTTAGATACAGGATGTCCCAAAAAATACACAACAAATGTTTTTTACTGAGATGAAGCACTCATATAAGAGAAGTATTGTAATCGAATCGATTTTTCTAAATTAGGTTATTATTTTTAGACGTTTTAGGTTCCCCTCGAGTCCAAAAATGTTTTTGAAACAACTGCTGTGTGTATGTGTGTATGTGTTTAGGTACTTATATGTATGTAGGTACGTGTGTCGTCGTACGTTTACTTTTCACCGAAAGTAAAAAATCACAAGGAGTTGCACCATTGATTTTAATCTTTGTGCTATACCAGGACCTCAAAACTTTTCGTTACAATCGACTGGGATAAAGGGATCGTTTACTCTTGCGCCATGTTTCGGTTTTTGGAAATTTTCTCAAAATTTACTATGCGAATTTTCTAAACTTTTAATTAATCCACTGCAGAATATGCAATAAAGTTTAGTAATATTTTTGGCTAAACCTTGTCTGATGGGCACTTTACGCTTGTCAATTTTCGGTTTTTAGAAATTTTGTCAAAATTCAATTTATCCTATTATCGAATACGTATAATAAAGTGTATTCACATTTTTGGGTAAATTGTTTCTGAAGGGCACTTTACCTTTGACCTTTGTAATAAGTTTTTCAAAATTTTCTCGAAATTCATTGCAATATTTTTTTTTAAACTTGGAGTATTTATTTTACTGTCCAGTATGTGCACTAAAATTAATTTTAGGCTGAATCTTCTCTGAATGGTTACACTTGTCGTTTTCCATTTTTTTGAAGTTTACTCGAAATCCGCTACAAGAAACTTTTTTATACATTGAACACTAACTCTCCTATCGAATATTTATAAAAAAAATATAATAAAGTAATCCGATGGACACTGCTATTTTATTTAATATGAATATATGTTCAATTCTCGAAATTCTGTCAGATTTCTAAAATTGTTATAGAGTAAATTTTTCTTTATTTCTGTTTTTAGTTTAGATTTAGCTTCAAAACTTAACATTAAAATGTTTAATAACATTAGATGCAAAATCTGTAAAGTAAAATCTTTTAGGCTACTGTCCCCGATATGAATTAACGATAAACCAGGTAAAAATTGAAAAGGTCCCGAATTGAAAATTCCAAAATAGGGAAAGCACGAGAAACATAGCACGTATTGCTATGTTTCTGTGCTACATTCGAATTATTTGTACAACGCAATTCACCAATACGACAAAAGGTGTAAATAACGGCAGACTTACCTACTCATCGTTATCTGTACATTCTACATTATACCTTAAGCAACTGTTTGATTTGAATTTTAGATTAAATATACAAGGCGATTACTTAAATAAAATTGTATCATAGTTTGTGAATTAAAATTTATGGATATACGAGGTGAAGTGTAAACACGCGCGCATTCACATCTGATATCTTGCCTACTCCAGAACATGCCAAGATAACACTGATCATCTAAATATTTGATCTTCGCTAACGGGTTTTGAAAATGTGCATCGACCGCCGCCACGCCACTTCTAACATTATCGCTCGAATCGTAAACTATTCCACTCGATTCTTCCTTAATATGGGACAGGTGTTGTTTGCTCGGTAAAGTTTGATGAGCTTTAGTCTTCCCGCACAAGGTTTATTAAAAACCATCAGTATTTGTATGAAACAGGTTAAAAGTGTGTGAAACTGCAACAAAAAAAATCTAAAGATTAGGTCAAAGTAATATCGAAAACGCGTTAAAAAGTAATGCCTACAATTGCCTAAGAAAGCAGTGGAAAGTCCTCATTTTGTTTACAGGGTAAACATGCGCGGTTCTCATTTTTCGGTAAATTGCTCATGCCCGTCATTAAGCACAAAACTCAGACTTACAAATGGATGGATGGATTTGTTGGAGATTATAATTTTAAGCGTTTTCCATCGATTTCAATACGATTCCCGCCACTTCGGTAAAAACTCCCACAACCCTTTCGATTCTCGAACTTTCCGAAAGATATTAGCCCCGGGGATTCGATATTTTCCTTTTTTATTAATATTTTCGAACACGAAGGGTTAATCATCGGAAGTTCGCGTAACTTTTTTAATTAACCGATAATAATCCGCTGACGGGGATTTTATTAAAACTTTGGAGCGCCATCTTGCATATTTCTTATCGTTGAAAAGGCCCAAGAAGCTATCGTAATAATGTATTTACCATGTAGTTACCAAAAAAATACACATAATACAATTAATAATGCAATTGACTGGAGGTAAAGCGACATTTCAATTTTATGGTTTAACCAAAATAACTTTAATTAAAATGTAGTGTGTCCTAACATTTTTAACTCATCTTTATTGTAATATTTATGGTAAGTTATTCACGTTAAAAGCTATAAAAAAGCTTGATCATTTTTGATGGATTTCGAGGGTACCTTCTGTTTAGGAGCTCATTTGAATCGCATAATTATTAAACTGAAAATTTATTTAACTACTATATTATCAAATTGATCAAAAGCATTGATATTATCAAATCAGCACTTTCAAGAATTTAGAAAATGAAGATTAGATAATTTATGTGTCTTTTTTTCAAAAGATTATTATGTGGCTAGTATGACTTTGATACAGAAATTTAGCGTTAATTTCCGTCTATGAAAGAAATGAAATCAAATCAACATTGGCAAGTATACAACTTAACACTATGAGCAATACTAGCCCGGTCCGTCGGTTTTAAATTTTTAAGCGGTGTTTTCAAAGTTTACAAGGGACTGTGTATTACTATCGAGGCTATCGAGTGTATCAGTTATTGCTCTCTTTTTATTGGTTATGTGATCAACCAATGGTTTAAATTTATACTGTACCATTATTATTAAGTTCTGAAGTTTAGTACTATAAGTTTAAATAAGTCGAGTATGTATACATCTATACACCCGAAGCACACATACTTCATCTATCACATATATATGGAAATGAATGACATGACAAGTAATAAAGGACATAATATTTAGCTCATGCGTCTGAGGCATGAGGTTCATCTCTATTATCGACAGAGTGACGGATCTTCTTCCCTCATGCATCTATAGAAGACATTTCTTGAGTTCCTTATACTGTTTATTAACTGAGCAGACATTTAATGATAGTCTATCGATCGACAGATGAATAGGTATTTATGTATTAACGGCAGAATCAGGATGTTATGGCACGAGAGAATGTTTTTGCGGAGAGCTTTTAATTGGAATGGAATGAAATTTAATTGGAACTTTAAATGGATATTGAAGAAGCCGAAAACGTTTATTCAGATAAGTCAAGGGACTTATATATGAAGGAATATAACATTTTTTTTTGACAGTTCCCTACCATAAACGCCAATTAATGCCCCCATTTGAGGACGTATAAAAACAATTCTAGGGCCAAAATAAATAAATGTTTTTTTTTTCCGGATAATCTGTACAGTTAATGTCTCACCGAGCTATACCGTGATCTACTTCAATTAAAAATATGATGAACCATTAATTTGCTTGGCAATAATTGGAAACGTTTAAAATTAACTAATTAAAGCTATTATTTAATTTTTTCGCTTAATAATTTAAAACCGACGGACCGGGCTAGTATTGCTCATAGTGTTAAATTGTATACTTGCCAATGTTGATTTGATTTCATTTCTTTCATAGACGGAAATTAACGCTAAATTTCTATATCAAAGTCATACTAACCACATAATAATCTTTTGAAAAAAAGACACATAAATATCAGATTTCATTTCCTTCATAGAAATATTTTTTTATACTTGGCTATGACCGAATTGGTGCATACAAACGACAGGAAGGGGCCGTAAATGAACCTTGAATTAATTTGTGACACAAATTCACAGAATAAGAAGTTCGGACGGAACTTTGCAGCGTTCCTTTATTAAGCTACTGTGAGATATAAGTAGATATCATAAGCGGGTTCCGCTAGACAATGCTGTACATAACCTCACTTTTGCTGACGCGCTCGGCGACGGGAGCCATGCCGGGGCAGAACTCCTCCCCAAGGGCCCCCATTTAGTGCTCCTCCCCGGGACCCCTGGATGCTATTCTAGGATCGTTCGCACCAGAAGTTGACAGCAGTTTGCGCCCATGACAGCTTAACAGATAAACATTGAAATGTACTTTGAACAACTGAGTTTGCGTAACAAGAAACGCCGTCGCTATTCGTTAATTTGCGTAAATAGCTTACTTGATAGATTGTAATGTTATTTACATTATTTTCAATAATCGGAAAACGAGTCAACGTGTTCTTCTCTAAAACAAGTAAATGTTTTCTCATTCTGTTATTTTGATCGTCATAACGTATTTTTACTGGATCGTCATGAAAAAAAAAGAAGTTGCGAATGCTAAGCAAATGTTGCGCAATCTTATTAGGTTGCTGTTGCACTTTGGGAAAAACAAGAGGAATCTCTCGAAAATAAGAAAATATATTTTCTTATTATTATATTACCGTGTATCGAGTTATAAACAAAAATATGCTTAGTATCAAAATAAATACATATCCAATGAGCAGTAGAGTGAATTACTTGCACATGATGTTCATCAGAAGGAACTAGAGTAACGCGAGTTCGTGGTTGTCGATTTTGAAGGAGATTTAAAACCGACAATGTGTCTCTGGGTTTAAAATTTGAAAATTTTGATAGTGTTTCGTGAAAAAAATCTTACAGTCTCATCAGACAGCCACTCTTTATTAAGTATTTTAAATCTATCAAGCGTCCATAAATAAGATCTACTTGTAATAGCGCCCGGTAACATTTTGTGTGTTAAGACATGTGGTCTTCAATGTCGACCGAAGGTTCTTCTTTCACCTTCCGGAATGCCAGTACCTCCTCATTGCTGGTAAACTCCTTAGGGTGATCTGGAAAATCCGAACAGCCTGGTAGAACGTGGCGTTCAAAACCAACTCCTGGCACTGTAGCACGGTTGGAATCTGATTCTTCCTCTTTTAAATTCTTTTCTTTAACCAAAGGGTGATATTCGATAGCGATCGATGGTTTTTCTTCGACATTCCTGTCAGACTGTACCCAGTCTATTACGGACGCGTGGATCTTACACCTTTCGATGTATATCGAGAAGTCCTCGCCACACGACTTACATCTCTCGCAAATCTTCCTGTGAGACGCCATAATCGGATCCTGAAAGATGAGACGTCGATAACATTTTGTGGGCAAGCGAAATGGTGAAGACAGATCGCGCTGAATAACATTCCAACAACCAAACGGTGCCGTGGACGATGTATACTCACTTCAGCGCTTCCATTTTTTCCCAAAAGTCCCATAGCTTCTATACGATCGGTTATACTGGTCCTTCTACACATTCGGTTATATTAGATCTCTTGTTTACATGAGTTCTGGTTTTTCTGTCTAACGTCTCTTTCTACTGTCAGAGCTAATTTGACCGCGCCACAGATCACCCTAGGTTAGGTAATGATACCGGTTAGGACCATAGACATAATACTGTATAGACTACGGATCTGTATAAGGCGCGGTGTGCCGAGTGGGAGCGAGAGGCAAATAAATAAGGCGACTTGTCTCTCACTCTAAATGGGCGGAGCTAACAACTCCGTAACCATGACGCTCTAACCTCTAGCCTTGTCAGTTACTTCACTTACTTTTATTTTGGAGGTCGCGTGTTCTAAACACCTAGGAAACTAACTTTTTCTTCTCAATTCCACTTTTTTTCCGCTATATTCACAGTTTTATTTCATTTCTTATTTTTCCCCAACAGTTTTCGAAGATAAGTGATAACAAATTCTTGATTGTATTGACACATGATTGACACGAGGCTGTAGAGGTTAGAGCGTCATGGTTACGGAGTTGTTAGCTCTGCCCATTTAGAGTGAGAAACAAGTCGCCTTATTTATTTGCCTCTCGCTCCCACTCGGCACATCGCGCCTTATACCGATCCGTAGTCTATACAGTATTATGTCTATGGTTAGGACCATAGACATAATACGGCACGATAAAAACTCTAACAATAAATTCACTTCCAAATCGCACAAACAAATGGCACACACATTCACACACCACTGCTTTCTCGAGTATAAGTGCCGAAGAAAACATCATAAGGAAAGCACACGTGGCCGCTGTGTTATGGTCCAGTGGACCATCCAGTATCTGTAGAGTCTCGCGTACTTCCTCGTACACGATTTCACTGATCGACTGTTCACCTGCACCTTAGAAGAAGAAGAAGATACAAACGGAGTGCCGCTGTCGTAAAAAAAAATTGCGGTTCAATGGACCCTCTAGTTCTTTATCTGTACATATCCCTACATTCACATATATGATTTCACTTGGGCAACTGAACACCTGCATTTTAAAAATACCAGTGCGTTTCTGAATAAGCAAAAAGATATACGAGACAACGGGCTCTTTTCGAATGTCCTCGGTAAATTCAGATTTTATTGAGTGTTCCAATTGCTAATGGTTAGAGTATAACAGTTGTGAGTGTGGCGTCTCTGCGTTGCTTGGCGGGGAAAACATGTCTCCTCGATTTGGCGATCGACTCAGTTCGCGGGCGCGAGGGAAGAAGTACACTTTACGGTACTTTACGTTCGGTTATCCAGTGTTACCTGTTCTTATTTTAAGAACTTTTATTAAAAATTTTTGTACCGGATCATTAAATTCTCTATATTTTTCCTAGTTTACCTTTTCGAATTCGCATTATAATCTAGTTTTGACCGTATTTGATGCCTTAAATAATTATAAATAATTTAATTTAAATAGCTATCGATTGATATTTTTTATTGCTTTGCCATTGAGGGAGCCTATACACGTAGAAAGAATGGTCTCTATTACTTTTTGTAAATACCCCAAAGTCTCATCTTTGTCGTCCCTTTAAACCTTTCATTTCTTATAATATTGTAATGCGAAAAGTAAACAGCGCGAGACGTGTTTACTCATATCAGACCTGAGCGGCTACTTCAAAAGGAATTGCCGCGACGCTTAATTGAATTCTATAACAGCTCCATGAATACTCCGGGATTATTATTTAAGGAAAGTAATTTATGACACTCTGGAACTTTCTACATAATAAAAGATATTTCGAGTAATTACACGAATACGCGAGAAGGTTCCCGACACAATTGCGAAGTGTATATAAGCGGGCCTGCGATCGGATTATTAATATTATTAGACGGAAGCCGCGAGAGTAAATAGCGAAATAGCGAGAGCGTTTGAAGTGAAATAAATTAACGAGTAAGAAGTGTGATATAAATTAGTTAGTTAAGTTAGTTTAGTAGTAGTGTAAATAAATTAAGTAGTATCTAGTATTAGTATTAGTGTAAATAAATTACAAAATAAACGTTACAATATATTTGCTGAGATAGTTTAATTTTCAATTCTGAAGTGACTTAAAATTGTTTCAATTTTTTTATTTTAAGGTGATACCTATACGTTTTCCTGACAAAAACTTTGTGCACGAAAGATAGTCGAAATTTAATGTAAAACTTACAAAAAAAAGAAATATGCTCATCAAGTTAAAAAAGAAAAGTTGCCGTCACTTCCGCTTAAACCGGAAGTGATGCCACTTTGCAAATGTATTAAGATAGATAGATCCTTTTCTACAAAATATTCCTGCAAATTTTGAAACCTTTTATCTCTTTATGTTCTTCGGCCTTTATACGGCCTTAATTACATAATATTGAAGTATATATTGCATGTATATCACCCTGTATATTGAACGGATGAAAAACTATAAAACATATTATGGTACTATATTAGTACCAAAATTATTAAATCAATTTTGCTTGTTTCTTCGAATATGTAGCTATACCCTTATTAAGCTTTTCCAAAATGGGCGCCCATTATAATTATTATGGTTTATAGCTAATTTTTTTTATAAATTACGTCGGACTAATTAATGTGAAATATGGATATCCATTGGACGTTATTTCATTTTACAGTCTTTAAGGACATCCAACCCATACTGAAATAAGGATGAACATTGGACGTCCATTTTATAATCTTTTAAGGACGTCCAATTGATGCTACAACATCGATGTACATTGGACTTCTCTATTTAATAGTCTTTTGAGGACGTCCAATTGATGCTGCAACATGGATGTACATTGGACGTCCATTTCATAGTCTTTTGAGAACGTCCAACTCATGCTGAAATACATTGGACGTCCATTTCATGGTCTTTTAAGGACGTCCAATTGATGCTGCAATATGGATGTACATTGGACGTCCATTTCATAGTCTTTTAAGGACGTCCAACTGATGCTACCAACATGGATGTCCATTGGACGTACATTTCATAACCTGTCACGAACGTCCAACTCTTGGTGGAAAAGGGACATACATTGGACGTCCTCTGCAGGTCCATGGACGTTTGTAATTTTAATGGACCTGTAGTAGGCGTTCATTGGATGTCGTGTGTTTACTGGGGACTACTCCATATGAGAAAATAAAAATAATAAAACAATGAAAGTATCGAATTTTCAATAAAATCGATATTTTCAACAAAACAAATTAATAGCAGTGAAATTTTGCATATGAGTTTACATATAATTATTAAGGTTGATTTCGAGAAAATTTCAGAACACAGAAAAATAACAAGAATAAAGTGCCCTTCAGAGGTGATTTAACTAGAAATTTTATTAAATGATATTATACACATTTAATAGTAGAAAAAATGTTCAAAGTTCAGAAGAGAATATTAGAGTAGAGTTTGAGAAAATTTCCAAAAAAATGTGCCGTTGTAGAAGATTTAGCGAAAATATTATTAAACTTTTTAAATACATAGGTACATACACAAATACACACCACAGATATTTTTTACGAGCATGTTTTTTAGACTCAATGGTCCTTCAACACAGAAATATAACTCAAAATTGAAAAATCGACCCGATTACAATGCTTCTCATAAATGAGTGCCTCATATGAGAAAGTAAAAAAAGGCATAAAAGCATTTTTACATATCTTTCTGTATAGCGTGGATTTAACTCACATTCGGTCATCAGAACTGATCCTCCAAGTATCAACCCGAAATTCAAAATTTTCTATACATTACACCTCCTGTTCCACATTGCACGAATACAAACTTGATATCTGACTTAATATCCTTAATCGCCCCTTAGGCACCTGTTATGAATCTCAAAACCTCCCCTGGAATATTTTTCACTCCCTCGAACATTACACACACGCAGCTGCGCCGCCACTCGTTTCATTGTGAGGCTTAAGGGCTCTGTGTATTTTAATTTTAACACTCGATATTCATGACCCCGTATAATAAAGATGGATTCGAGTGGTCTTTAATGTCTTTCAATGACTCGCACGACGCGACGCAACTGTTCATATCTGCGCGATAGATGAAAGGGGCGGTGTAAATAATAGTACAAATTTAGATATAATATGTACATATTTACATATATACAGTGAGGACGCAAAGGTTCAAATAAACTCTTTAATGTATTTACAGGGCCAGAAGAAACATATTGGAAATCTGCTGAAAATGTATTTCTCTGAAATTGCTGAAAAAAGATGTCTTGTGGCTAAATAATATCATTTTCGGGAACATGGGGTTTTCGTTGTTTTTATTTAGTAGGTTTCAGAAAAATTCTGATCAAATTGACAAATCTCTTGGCAAAAATTATATGAGCAAAATAACAGGGAAACATTTTCTGCATAGATAATTCTTAAAACGGTTGATTTACCCATTCCTTTAGAAGCTTCCAAACATGTAATATCCTTTGCAAATCTAGAAGTTATCAGTTAGATGTTGAATAATACAATGTGTTTCAAAATGATTGTCATCTAGTTGGCGTTGGAATTTCTAGGCATGTAATTTTTGATGTGCCGCGCTCTATTGATTTGAACCTATCTAATTCTGACAACAAGTGACACTTCGAACATTTATTGTGAAACTGGCAATCAGTACTGCTGGTAATTAATGGCCCTTTTCAGGGCCAAAACAAATACTACAAATAGACAAATACTCAGAATTCGTTTTCTTTGACAGAGAAAAACCAGAAGTTGAAAGAGGTTAAGTAGGTTATTTTGAGGTTATGTATAGTTAGTACAAACTCCTATTTTCGCAAGGCGGGTCTTTTATTTTACATGGGAATTCCACAGCCGACTAGATGACAATCATTTTGAAACACATTGTACAAAGATCTGAGCTCAAAACATGTTCAAAAATCAAATTTAGACAATATATTGTAACGTTTTTTACTGTTCAAAATAACTAACACCAGGCGAAAGGTCTTCTCTAATTTATTTTTCCAACACTAACACTTATATCTAATTTATATTTCACACAGCTGTTTATTTTACCTGTCGCACCCGGTCGCCTAGGTCGATCGTTGTATGTTTATAAGCATCGCCTTTTTAGGACTACTCATCTCGGTCGGTCGGGCTTTTATCTCGCCGCAGCGCAGTTCCTGGTCGTCTCTCGAAGGATATAGAATTTTCCTGGGGGTCTCGAATTCCAGGAAATCATGTCGATTCGCCGAACGTACGGTTCCAGACTTCTTTTTATTTTGCGGCTAGGCTCTCCCTTGTAATACTATACATAAGGCAATATTTAGACCATGTAATTAAAGCAAAGCATTCGACAGCATAATATGGACTATATTAGGTGACGTGGGAACGCCACAATATCTAACATCCCTCATAGCTAAACTATATACATCCAATAAAGTTGTGGTACATATTAAGAACTATATATTAGACAGATTTTCCATACAGAAAATCGGCAGGCTGAGATGTACTTTGTCACTCTTGTTATTCAATATATACAAAGAATTCATAATGCGTAAGACCCTGGAGGACTGAACACAGTATTTCTATTGGCGAAACAAAAATTAACAACCTCCGATACGCGGATGATACCGTCCTATTAGCAAAGGAGCCAGAAGAATTTAAAACTCACGTGAGCAAACTCGAAATTTATCGTAGAAAATATGGTCTAGATAACAACCAGGAAAAAAATTATGATTGTGGACACAGGAAATAGTAATCGACCAGTTATAACTGAGTTAGGCCGGTGCCAAGTAAGTAGTGCATCAGTTGGTTTACCTGTGTGTACTAATAATAAATGAAGGATGTTGCACACAGGAGATAAAACGCAGTACAGAACTGCCAAGGAGAACAACGAAAAACTTGGAAGGACATAATATCACACTTAATACCAAAAAGAAAATAATTCAAATCTTAACGTTCCCCACAGTCTTGTACGGAGCAGAATCATGAACCATGAAATTACAGGACCGAAAAAAAATCGATGTGTTCAAGATGTACTGCTGAAGAAGAATATTTCGTGTCCCATGGACGACAAGAAGAACAGAGTCTGTCCTTAGTGAAATCAAAGAACCGCGGCCATTATCCCAAATAGTGAACACCAAGACATTAAAACATTTCGGTCGCGTTACAAGCCGCAATAAAGATTCCCATTCTGGCGGAGTGAAATTAATTTTTGTGGTTTTTATTCATAGTGTAATGCGAGAAGTAAACAAAGCGACACATGTTTACTACTTCAAAAGAATTACTGCGACGCCTAAAAACAGCTGCATGAATTCTCCGGGATTGTTGTTTACGGAAAGTAAATTGGTGACCTTATGAACATTTCCTGCGTAAGCGTTCTAGAAGGTACGAGAACCATCTCGATCATGGTTGGGGTGTATATATAAGGGGGCTTGTGATCGAGGGAATTAGTTAGAAGTAGAGAAGCAGACGTGAACGCGACATACGATCCGAATGCGGAGCAGTACAAATAAATTAAATAGTGTCTAGTCTAGTGTACAAGTAGTTAAGTGTGTTAAATAAATTAGTGTTCAATTAATGTAAATAAATTATAAAATAAACGTTACAATAGGTACTTGCCGTACAATTTTAGCGATTACCTTAGCAAGTTTAAACTCTGCACGAGTACATCAAGACACGTACTTACAAAATAGCTAGAAACTGGAAACTTAATAATGTTACAGACGTAGCTTCCATTTATTTCTGAGAAATTCGACACTCCGAAATTCAATTTTCTGAGGGCACATTTTCGAGTTGTAACTTTTCAAATAAGTAGCTAACGAAGTCGCGACGGGTAACGGCTGCTTATAGTGCTTATTGATAAATTTACATTTACCTTGCGTGCATAAATGTCCTTTTCCCGTTTTAAACCCTCAAAAGAGGGTCGGTTGGCATTTGTACACCGGAGGACAATAAAATTTCGGTAGTTGACTGTAGTGTGCATGTGTCTGTTGTGTGTATCACATGAGAAAGAGACACGGATTATACGGTAAACTTGGCCCATTGAGTGATTGCCCGGGCGGAAAGTAATAATCCCGGACAGACCCGGTGGTTCGTAAATAAATACACTTCTACTCTCTGAGGGTAGAGAGCGAGGGGAAGAAAAAGTGGTAGTAGATAGAGATAGAGAAATCGGACGAGAAAGAGAAAAGGAGAAAGTGGGCGAGATAGAGGAGATAGAGAGAGAATACGAAAGACACTGACAGGAGTGTGTGTGTGTGTAAATTAGAGAAAGATGTTCCGGTCGATTAATGTCAGAAGGGGAGTTAACTTAAGAGAAAAAGCAGGTACCAGTCATTGAGTGAAGGTAATCATAATGTAATTTATAACTTCAGTCCGTACTAATACATAGTGAAGTACTAAGTACGCAGGGACGTCCCGCACTATATCATGGCTCAAAGCCCTAACGAAGGATCACTGCGAACAGCTATCAGCAGAGACCGAATTACCTGTATATACATATTTGCATATGCATTTGTATATTTAGCCCATTCTCGCCGGTTATTGCAAATTTTCTTTAAAATCTAGTGATAACAGATATTTTCGCTATGCTTACAATAGTTTTCAGTGGGGTACACAATGAAGGAAATGCGCCAAACAAACTCCCCTTGGCCAGCGGTATCCCCGCGTAAATTTACGCACAGGTTTAAAACATTTTGAAAACATAGAATTACTCTTTGACGTGTGTCAGTGAATAAAGTCATTTCTATTCATGCGTCCATAAAAAAAAAACAATTATTATTAAAAAGTATCCGATGAAAAAAATTACTATCCGATAAGTGTCAGAGAAAATGATTATCTACTTCTGATTCTGAGTCTGCGAAGAGTATAACTCCTAATAATACGCGGCGATAAAAAGATTTAGTTAATAAGTGTCGACGAAGAAAGCAATTTCAGTTTGGGTGTCCGCGAAGAGTATAACTCCTCATAATACGCGGCGAAAAAAGTTACTCCTTAATAAATAACGGAGAAGAAAGGTATTTCCGTGTAGGTGTCTGTTTAGCCTACGAAAAATTTACATGAAAGCCCAAGTTGTACACAACATTTTGTGATACCAAGTGCGGAAAAGGCAATATTATCAAAATTGTGTTTAGATTATAAAATTACATTTTCGCCGACTCTTATGAGAGTTATTTTTTCGCCAGCAATTTTTGGGAATTATACTCTTCACGGGCATACAGAGAAAAATAATTTTTTCCCCGACTCTTATCGAAGTTATTTTTTTTGGCGATAATTTTTTGGGAGTTATACTCTTCGCTGGCGTCTACAGAAAAATATTTTTTTTTCGACAACTCTTATCCGAAAGTTATTTTTTTTTTTGTTGACAATTTATTGGGAACCATACTCAGTACAAGTACAATACAAGCTTTCCATACTCTCTGCAATAATGGAAATATCCTCAGCGTACCTTATGTTATTTATGATCTCGCTTCCTATTTTTACCCGCTCTGCCCTACTGTATAAAACGTCATGAAAAATATTCTCTGGGTACAGGTTGAACAGTAGGGGCGACAGAACACACCCTTGCGTCACTCCTCGTTTTATTGGTATTTCATTTGTACCTCCTTCATCGACCTTGACAGCAGCAGTTTGATTAAAGTAGAGGTTTATTAAAGGACGCATGTCGTATTTATCCACGTTATACGATTTCAAACATTGGGAAAGCTCTGTGTTTGACTCTATCGATTACATATTCGAAGTCGATCAAGCATATATAGATGTTCTTGCGAAATTCGCAGCTCTTTGTAACAACACTCTAATGTAAAAGAGTGCTTCTCGTTTCCCCATTCCGTTGCGGAATCCGAATTGTTCTTTGCCAACGTTTTGTTCGCATTTAGCATCAATTCTGTTCAACAGTATCTGCAAACGTATTGTTAAAAGGCGGCTCATCAAATTGATCAGTCGGAAATCATTGCATCTGCTGCCTTTGATATTCTTGGGCAGAGCGATGAATATTGATCTCTGCCAGTCGTTGGATAATTTTCCATTTCGGTAGACTTGTTTCAAGAATGCTGTTAGGACTGAGTATATCTGGACCGTTTTCTGCTTCATAATCGGTTAGTGGACTTTCTGGCCCCTCCAGTGTTTCATCATCAAACAAATGTCGCATGTACCGTTGTCACTCATTACATGGATCCTCATTTGTCATCAGAACTTTTCTACTAACGTTGTGCAGCACTGATGATACCACTCTCCTCTTGTATATACAGAATTGTTCTTTCAGCTTTTTGTGAAGATTGAAGTTTTCGTGTATGCTCAGCTCAGAAGGTATTCGATTTCTTTGCAGGATTCCTGAAGCTGATTCCTTTGCCTCTGTAGTTGTTTTTTCGAATAACATCATGTATTTGTGTGTACTGATCATAATCTTTGATCTTGTGTTTTCATCTTTTATCCATCCTTTTTTTTTCCTTTTTATTTTATCTTACGATTAAGTTTGTCTTTTATCCTCTTATTTCTCAACGAAGCTTGATTTCTCACGTTTTCTTTTACGCTTTTGTTTTCGATGGGCCATGTATCTTTTCATTCGGTTCATGCGATAATTCCTTTAGTATTTCAGGTTCCTTTAATATCTCATGTTGTATTCTTAACTATATTCTTTTTAAATTTTATATTTATTGTTGAGCAAAGCAAGTTGTGAGCGCACATCCAGGCTCCAGGGCAGGTTTTCGTTGACCTATTTCAGTTGCGGAAGCGTCGGTTGATTAATATAAAATCGATTTGATTTCTTACAACGTTATACTGCGTATGTTGGGGAGACGTCTCTATATTGAACCTGTTATCCGTTACATCCGACCCATTACCTATGTACCCATGGACAGAATTCGACAACTAAGGATTTTTACACAATCAGTATTAAATCACAATCGAATGTATTTTACCTTGCATTTTAGAGAATCAGACTCTTTATCGCGCAGGTGTAATGGATAACCATGGTATGATGTATTATAAATCAATTTTAATAGAGCCGCCTGAAGATGACTCTCATGTAGTCGAAACCGGTCGAGGTTTGCAGTGGTTTAATTCACACTGAACGTGTTGGCAAGTCTTTGGGTTTTTTCTTAACTATAAATAATGGCCAACTTTGAGCAATGGGACAACCTTCTACATTTACGCAATAAAACATTTCTTCGTCGGGTATCCGAATGGCGGATATAGGAACGATGGCACCGGCAAAATAAAATAACCAGGACGAACTAAAAACTGGCACTGTACTGTAATGAAGCATATTTTTCCCTTGTCTCCCTCTGTTACCGTTTGCGGAAAACCCTTAAATTCAAATAAATAACCATTGTCTCTCCGCCGTGACACCTGCAAATTTCGAAGACCGAGTTTAGACAAAAGACCACCAGTTGTCTCTTTAATTACGAGCTGCAAATTTCCCCTCCTGTTTATCTGGGAGCTCTAGATATTAACGGAAAATATCGAATGTATCTGGTGTAGTCGCCGCTCTTGTGAGTAGTCCTAGAGTGTCTCTACAGTGCCAAACGTCCGTTTTTCGCGAGTAGTCCGAAAGTTTTCTCCGCCGAACCAAGTGCCCGTTCTGTCGTTTACTTTTCTCGCGATACGAGAAAATCTCCGCCGCCCGACCGCCCGTCGCCCGTCTCTCGCGAAGTGAGTTTTCGGTGCAAGTGTCCCCGCCGATAGTTTCATCTTCCAGTGTGAGTACTCAAAATCCGCTTATATTGTCTCTCTTCGGTGAAAACGTTCTCGGTGAAGTATTCCCAGGACGTCTTTATTACGATAATTAACCGCAATTCCACAAGGCCTAATTCTAACTACGAGCTGGACGTTAGGTTTCCGCTTCCGCCCTAGAGCCCGCCCTATAGGGTATAACACCACCTTCGCTTGTTTGCTCCGCTCTCACCTTCGCTTACTCTCTCTTCCGCTTGCATCTAACCGTCTCTACCGACTCTGCACGTTTAATTATCTATTACATTTTAATAACTCACATTTTCCCGCTTTGTAAATAGATTATTAGTATTTTAAATAGAAACGTTTAATTCTCGTATTTCCTCAATACGTATTTCCTTTCGTTTAACATATTCTCGTCAGTATAGATAAGAACCGAACCGTTTTTGCCCGAACCAGCTGAGCCCGGACGTTCGATCGAATGCGGAGCGCAACGGTGCCGGTTCCTCTCTGAAATCCGAATTTCCGGATCTCACACCGTTGCCAAAACTTCCTGAAAGTCTAGTAACCGGCAAATCGTCGCCTCCGCTGCCGAACCGTCCCTAACCACTGTAAAGAATGTAATTACGATCTTCCGCTTAACCAATATCCTTATTCACGTTTCATTTAAATCCAATCTCATTTGTAATAGCATAAATTAATGTAATATAGAATCACCCTTATTTTCCCTGTACTGTGTGTTTTTTTCACGGACCCCCTGGCATTCTCCTGAGTTTAAACTCACCCGTGGCTTTAGGGAATTAACCCTTAAAAATCTGGCGCCCAAGGTAAACCGACTTTAAACCTTTTCCCGAATTCCAGAACTCCGCAACTTGCGCCAATTCAAATAAGTGACGTAACTTTCCGCCAGGGCCAACGACGCTGCCTTACCGAACAAAATACGTTACATATATATATATATATATATATATATATATATATATATATATATATTACACATACGCATAATAATATATATATAATAATAATAATCTCAATGACTATGCTTCAAATAACTATGCTTCAAATATCAATTAGTGTGTAACGTTTTTACTATTTACTAAAACTAAACATTACGCGAAATGTCCTAATTAGTTTATTTCTAACACTTAATTTATAATGTATTTCACACACAGATGTTTATTTATTTAGCGCGCGGTCTCTCGTTCGTCGCCCGAATATTTACACTCCGATTCTTCAACTGACTCGCATTGGGCCCGGCATTCATTTTATATGGCAGCTACGATACTTCTGGAAAGTTCTCGATAGTTGCTGGAACATTCTCGATTTTCGAAGAACCCGTTATCGCATCGAAGCGCCGAGAAGAATCTCGTCTGTTCGAACCGTCCTTTCCCGGGATCCCGAATTCGGCGAACCCGTGTAGCTCCAGGCTTGTTTATCTTGCGGCAAGCCGTTTCGTTACAAGTGAAATAATAATATGTGAAATGTTGAGATGTGGACATATTGTAAAATTATACTGGTTCGAAATAACTTGCACTACACGAAGTATCTTAACGAATTCATTTTCGCCAACAACTAACACTCAATATCTAATTTATATCACATTGTTGTTTATTTATAGTGCGCTCACGGCCGCTCAGGCCAAGTACTCGTCGCGTTCCGCAGTTTATTACCACCCTGTCTCGGTTCGGCGGCTTCCTTTTATCTTGCCGCATGAAGATTCCCGAACATTCTCGTCGCTGTCGGATATAGAATTTTCGTTAAATAATCTCGAATTCTAGGAACACAAATAGATCCGTCGAAGGCGGACTCCCCGACTTGTGTTTATTTTGTGGCGAGTCTTTCCATTACAATATTGACAGGATTTTAAGATCTCCTGGACTTAAGATAACGAACAAAAAGGTCATTTGTATGACACGACAGGGACTAGAACTCTGATCACAGTTAACCGTACGGCTTATTCAAAAGATAAACAGTATCATATCGACATAATCACTATTACGAAAAAAGAGCTAGGATGTCCATCAGAATATTTTGAAATTTTTAATGCGCACCTTAAATTTAACCTAAAATTTACTATTTTGCATAAAGCGTTAAACTTATCGAATTACATAGATGTTTCGCAAATAATTTATCTTCTCAGTAGGTATTTTAAATTTTTCCAATTTTCGCTCTACCCTGATGCCTTTTCGCCCTGTCATCCCTTTCCCCCCTCGTCCTTTGTGTATCCCCCCGAGTGTATAACACGAGTTGCATATAGATGATAGCAGTCATCCCATATTTATTGATTCCGATGCTCCGTAAGGCGCGCGAGGGCGATATTATTCCTCTTCCGCTGATATTAAACTCTTTGAAGTCGAAGTAAACATGCACACACATGTATGCATACACCAATAATGTTCGTATCACATCCGATTTCTGTCTCTGTTTCCTGCCTCCCCCGTTTGTTTGTCCAGGTCTCCGATCGGGGAGGCGAGGACCCTGAGGAGATGTCGTCCACGAGTACGACAACATTTCTGGGATCGCTCGGTCCGCGGACGTGACCGTGTCGGAGATGGATGCTTGGAGCTTTTATTGTTTTATTAACAACGGGGATATTCGCGCTTTTTATTATCATCTCCGGGGAGGAAAAGAGAGAGAAAGAGAGAGAGAGAGAGAGAGAGAGAGAGAGAGATATGAGGAGAAATATTTTCGTTTTATTGCTGACACGTAAGACCGCCGAGTCTCCGGAAACAGGAATATTAAATATTTCTTTCGAGGTGTCGTCGGGGCTATCTCTTGTAAAGGAGTAGAGATTGACATGAAGATATCAATTACTTTCAGCATCTTCTACATTACGCCATTTTGCCATAGTACCTATTTAACACTTTAAATGTTTTACATTTTAACTTGTGTAGAATCAGGAATTCAAAGTACACAAAAAAGGTCAAATGTACTCCAGCTCGAACGACCAAATAAACGACCCCCTCGTATCGTATATGGAAAGTACACGTTTTCATGAAATTTCGGCTCAATAAACCCAAATATATCCTCTCACGATCTCTGCTTAATGCGAGTAAAACGAGTTTTTTTTTATTTTGAAATATTTTTTATCGCCTATAATAGGCATTTTCTCATAATTTTTTACGGAAAATTCAGTCTTATTTTTATGATTTAAAATTTTTGAAATCGATATTTTGAAAATGACGACAGACGTCTTGCTAGAAACATTATCAGCTCAAGTTTTTGACGTGATAAACGTCTTATAAATGGATTTGACACAGAAAATATTGTAACGTTACGCCAGACCCAGCGTTAGGCTTGCGACATATCTATCTCTCTTCCACTACAGCGTCAGAGTGACAGAGAAACCGGCACCACACAACCAATGTGAGCCATGCGAGAGTGAGAACAAGCGATAGAGAGGTACGGTCGACCTCAGCGTTTCGCTTCTGACTGAATATTTACTGTGCATACCATTGCTTATTATACTATTACAATAACAATCGCGGCAATAAGGTAATTAATTCTTGCATCCCAAGAGTTTGATTAGCTATATAATCTCATATATTTGTTCTTGGATCATTAAAACAAAGTAGCATCGGTCAACTAGTGCAGTAATAATACGTTATGTTACCATTTCGACCAAAAAATTATGATGAATGATATAAATGATCGTATAAAAAGTCGACTGCTTCCATTTAGTATTCAATGAAAACAATTATCCTGCGTAGCAATTCATGTAAGGTTCAATTTGGTTACATTTGACGCTTTTTTGAAAAACAAAAAATTCGAAAAATGCGATTTTTTATTAACTATGATCCACTGACACTCTTTCAAAAAAATTTAAAAAACACAAGTGAAAAAGGAACAATTATATTCTGTATATAAATTGGCCCAAATAAACCTGTAAAATAATGTTTCTTGTTTGTATGGGCATTAAAATGGGTTTCATTTATTTATTAGACATGGCATAATATCACAGGGCAACAGTGCAAAGAAGAAAAATAAAGAAAAAACAAAGTATGATACATGTGACCATTAAAGCCGTTGAGCCATTAAAATGGGTAAAAAGATAAAATATCCCAAAACCGAGATTTGCATTTTTTTATCTATTGCGCTACTTACAAAAAGCTGACAAAGTTGATGTGACAATTTTCCACCAGAAAAACAAAATTTTCGGGTGAAATATTCATCATTGACTTCAAAAATTTAAAAAAAATTAGTATTCTGCCAAAAATTTCGAGAAATAGACCATATTGTGAGCCATAAAATCTCTACAGAATAAACGAAATTGTAGTGGTGGACCTGAGACGAGACCAGAAATGATATGGACCCGGTTCGGACACAAAAAATCTCTAAAAGTTATATCTCGTCTCGTCTCGTCTCGATCTAAGATTGTTCTCGTCAAGTCTCGCCTTGGCTCTCTCTAAATAAACGAATGTGTTCTTTCTCGACAATATTTACTGATTTTCTTGAAGTACATATACAGTGTCGTAAAGTTCGGTGTACAGAAATTAGTCTTATTGATTTCATATTTTGATGAAGGATACTTAATTTTGTGAAAATTGTAATGGCCGGTCCTTTTAACGCAAGTCAATGAAATACAAAAATATCAATTTAAACTCAACTGAGAATAAGGACCAATATTACTTGGGGTGGGATTGACTTATTTAATAAAATTGACTCTAAAACTGATGTTTCAAGAGAGCATAGGCGCAGGGCTTCTCTAATGCGTGCTTTACTCGATTAGAAAGTTAACAAGTGATTAAAAAAATATCTCTATTAAAAGAATATCAAAAAAATGACCCAACACGGTCTTCCAGTACTAATTAAATTCGAACCACAAAGAAATCCTTCAAAATAAGACAATAAAAGTAATAAACTTCTTCACGTATAAACCTGGATAACCAGGAAACTAAAACCCAAACAAATAACTCAAATCTTACAATTCACCTTTACTTCTCTTGGGACCCCTGTATATGGAAACTTTGACGCGGTACGATACCAGGACGTGACTCTTAAAGAATTTATTAATCGGTATATCGAGATTATAGCGACTTATGACGTACCAAAACCAACTCCAAGAATTAAGGGTAGTTCAACCCTTCCAAATCAGAACCGATTCACCAAATGGCCACGGTGTGAAACTGTGCTGACAACCTGGCCTTTGGCATGGGAACCTGCGACGTCGGAGCTCAGCAGGGGGTGATCGTGTAACACGTTTCGCTCGCGCGGGAAAACGGAACGTTTGACTCTACTTCCTCAAACGATTCTACACTCAAAAAGGTTTTGACGTAAAGCGCTCTCAACAAAACTCTAAAATCTCTAGGCAAACTTAAATTCAACCCAGAAAATTAGGGCTCCATCGTGAGTGACTCTAAATTCCCCTTAACTCAATCTCTAGGAAAAATATATATCAAGCACTATTCTCCCTTGAATACTCTAAACTCCCGGTACAACAAAATTACTTCCCTCAAAATTAACTCTCCCAACTTACGACTCCCTCGTATTACTTCCAAGACTTTATATCGCCCTGCGAATATAAAGCAAAACTCTAATTCCCAAAATTACAGAACCTTCTCAAGAAAACAATGAACACTAACTCCCGACCCGAAAAACTCTACCGTTTAGAGTCCCGGATTCCAACCGACTCGCTCTTTCCACAATCTCTTGTCTAGAGGGAACCTCGCTTTCCCTCTCCACAGCCCTAAGTTTTTTTCCCCGACTTTAGGCCAATGAGGCCACGCACTACCTCGGAAGCGGGCAATAAACACCGCCCCGGGTAACTTCACCTGAGGGAAGCAGAACTCCTGCAGGCTCCCCCTAGGCTCGGACGGTGGAAGGGTCCTAAGTCGAGACGAGTTGGAAGGAAGAGCCCCGGACCAGGTGGGGTCATCCCCGAAAGGTATATCTCCACCCGGTCCGGTAAGAGGGCAAGAGTGTGGCTCAAGGAAAGATTTTGATTGTGATCTCCGTGGGAGCACCCTACATCCCCCGCCCGGGAAACACGGATTAGGGGTTCAGGTGCAAACAGTTAGATTTTAACTTGCTAGTTAGCCTACTAAAGTCTTTAGTCCCTAACGGAAGAGACCAATTCAGTGTGTGCATCAGAGAGATACAATGGGAGAACAAAATGAACTAGTTAGATTACGCTTACTCTTAGTGAGTGAGGTAGAGGTATGAATGAGATAGCAATATGGCAAACTAGAAGTATATTAGAATAGCAGGAAGGCAAGCTATAGGCTGTAAAGCGTTAGGCACATTTAATTACTTAAAATTTGTGGAAAACGTCTCGCCCCTGGCGGGTGAGGTGAAAAGTTGAAGCATGGTGATGTTGGGTAGATGGTAGCATATCAAGCTAGCGTATAGCATGGTGGCAAATTAACAGACGATGGATTGTCCAGCGTTAGGCGGTTACTTACAAGTTTTCCAGGTGTCCGTCTTTGATGCAGGCCATCAGTTTCAGCAGGTTGTTTGTCGTGGTCCCGATTGTGTCGTGTGTCATGTGTGAATCGGCACATGGGAGTTTACCTTGGTTATATCTCCGCTCGGCTTTAGTCCCTGTGCGTATTTCGCTCTCATTAGGGAGGTAATGGCACTATATCCGGTTTCCCAAATATCCTTGTCCTCTAACATCCTGGACATGGTGTGCGCTGGGGTCCATGGCGTTCCAATCGTTCTTCTGAGTTCTTCGGCGTGATCCCTCCATTGGGGGCATCTATAGACCGCATGTTCTGGCGTGCCGGGGCTCCGCATTGACACAGGCTGTTCTCTGTCTTGCCTATACGAAACGTGTATGTACGGAAAGACCCATGCCCCGTGAGGTACTGCACGTAATAGTGGTTATGGGCTCGATATTTGCAGCCCACCCAATTAGTTAGATCCGGGATTAATATCTTAGTCCATGCTGCCATGTCTGTGTTAGCCCCCCATCGCCTTTGCCACGTAGTAGGGTGCGCTTCCGAACCCTGGTACGCCTGGTCTCGGCAATCGCACCCCCGCCCACGTTATGCAAAAACCTCCTCTCTTTTGCCAGTAGGTCGGAGGGGAAGCCTGCGATGACTTGCAGGGCCGCCGTTGAGGTGGTTCGGTAGGCACAGACCACACGGAGCAAAGGTGTCCGTTGTGCGCTCTCCATCTTCCGTGCGTATTTCTAAATGTCGAGGGTACTGCACCAAATCGGGGCGACATATAGTAGAATGGAATGAACTACGTGTGCCATTACCTCCCTCTTTTTGCCCGCTGGTCAGGGCGCCATGCCGAGCGTTGGGCGAACTTATGGCCTCCAAAATATGGTTTTTGAAGGTCCCACCTTCGGATATAGTCAATGTAGGCTTGGTCTTCAGGGGCGTGCCCCCCACGTTTATTGTGATACTTCTCCCAGTCCTAGGGCCCCTAGGATAATAGGATCTAGGTAAATTCTTCGAAAACAATTCTTCGAAAACATTTCTTCGAAAACAGTTCTTCGAAAACAGTTCTTCGAAAGAACAATTCTTCGAAAACATTTCTTCGAAAACAATTCTTCGAAGGAACAATTATACCTCGAATTGTTCGAAACAACATTAAAAACTCAATATATTCAAAAAACCTAGATATATTTGTTGCATAGTTTTCGTTACATTTCCGAAATTATCAATTAATGTTATGTGCTCTTCCTCTTATATATTTTAATCAATTTTCTCTATCGTATGATTCAACGAGTCGTCGTAATCTTTCTGCGCCGTCTTTGTATTTCTTTCGAGGTTGCGATGGTAGTACTCCTGCAGTGTATTGCTCTATTTGAATATCTTGTAGAGACGTTCTCTCCGAATACCAACAAAAAACATCCATATACTAGGGTGGCTGGCCGAGAGCTGACTTTCGAAGCTTCTATGCCAACATTCCACGACATTGTTAGTTTTGCCATTCCCATTCTTACTGAATAGTAGACATTCCACAGTGCATGTGGGAACGTAGGCACTCGTCGTCTTCTTCTTCTTTCTGGACGTCCTATCTATGTATCTTCTATTACGGATTGTGCCTCTTCTGGAAATGCCTGTTCGTCACACAGCTCCTCAAAAACGTCTACAACGTGCTCCGGGGGAACCAATGCCAATGCATTCAGTAGCCTCATCTTCAGTGCGATCGTTGTCATATCGTTGTTTTAGGCATACATGTTGTATTTTACGATACAAACACTGGCAGAAACGAAAAAAACATCTTTGAATGGATGTTTGAGGAAGTGTGGCAGCAATTGCATTTAATGTAGCTCCCTTGAAATCTACCATGATAGTGGACGGAGCAGCTGCTGGGCAAAGGTTCCTTATTTGGTGAAGCATAGTGGTATACACTTACCTGGGAACACTTATTACAGAAAGCAATGAATATACCGCAGAAATAAAGAGCAGAATCGAAAAAGCTCGTACTAACTTTATGAGAATGAAAAAAGTTCTGTGTAGTAAAGATCTGACATTAGGCCTCAGATTGCGTTTGACAAAATGCTATGTACACAGTGTGCTTTATTATGGTGTAGAAGCATGTACGCTAAATGCAGATGCAATGAGACGATTTATCTCTTTCGAAATGTGGACTTATCGAAGAATTTTGAGAATCGCGTGGACGGATCGTATCACAAATATTGAAGTGTTAAGATGAATCGGTAAAGAAAAAGAAGTTGAACGTACAATCAAAGAGAGAAAGTTGCAATATCTGGGGCACATAATGCGAAGCGAAGAGTACTGCATCTTACGAGTAATAATGCAGGGTAAGGATAGAAGGCAGAACAAGCATACGAAGAAGAAGAATATCATGGCTGAAAAATCTGAGAGAATGGTTTGGATGCAGCTCAAATCATCGTTTTAGAACCACTGCCTCAAAAGTCAGTAGCTATGATGGTTGCCGACATCCGCCGCGGATATGGCACTTAAAGAAGAAGAAGAAGTGGTATACGAAACCTGGGATTTATCGGACAGCAAAACGTAAATAAGTGGAATTGATGCCTTGGCCTCTACTCCATGAATAGTGTACAGCTGCTCGAAGAGTGGACAAACTGTTTTAAAAGTCCCATCCATGAACCAGTTGCGGGATTTTTCGAGGGTACTAATAGAACGTTGCGTTGCAAATATGAATCTTCAGTATGCCACATTTCCCGAGTCAAATTATTATAATTAATATTATACTTACATTTATTTGATTGATAACCTACTACTAACCACTCCTATTATTTTGGTATCATTTCTCAAATAAATCGGCCTTAATTGACTTCAGTTGTAATTGACTACTTTGACCATCCTCATGGTGTCGATTATAAGCGAGGTTTACTGTAAATATAAAAATTGTTCTTTCGAAGAAGTTTTCGAAGAAATGTTTTCGGAGAATTGTTCCTTCGAAGATTTGTTTTCAAAGAATTGTTCCTGCGAAGATTTGTTCCTTCGAAGATTTGTTTTCGAAGAATTGTTCCCTCGAAGAAAAGTTTTCGAAGAATTGTTTTCGAAGAATTTACCGGCTACCAGTAGGCTAGAGTAGGTACAAGGAAAGTCTTAAAATGACTAAAAGGAAAGTTCTTCAGGAAGACAATGACTCTTCATTGACTGACGTAGATATTGATGACCTCTACGTAGATGATGATGATGAGGAGGAGGAGGAGGATGAGGAGGCGAAGGAATCATTGTCTCATATGCCGAAATTCGGCCGAAACGAGGTATGGCACATATTCAATTGCAATTGCAAAATCAATTGCAGACATTCTGACCGGCACATATTTGATCAGGGGAAATCAAAAATTACAATTTACTTTGTTTAATTGGTCTATTTAGAGTTGGTACTGAGGGAAGACAAACGTTCTAGACAATTGAAAAATTCACCTCGTTACAGTACCTACCAGAAAAAGTCTTGCTGAAAGAATATTGTCCATGTATATTTTCTCTGAATGATAGAGGAAGAACACATCTCACCAGATTCCCAATAAAGTGAAAGTCAATACGAGTTTCGGAAATGTAATAGAACATATTGAAAAATTATTTTAAAGTGAAGAATGAGTGAATGTTCGAATGAGTAGTTCTCGTAGGTCCAAATTGAAAGATATAAAAATTCCACGCGCTCACCCCTGTCAACGGAACTTCACTAGTTGAGGACCCAAATTTAAAATAACTTGTCGCATGGAGGGTGTCTAATCTAGAAATAATTAAAAGTAGACGAGCCGGACCAAATAGGCGAGTGGGTATAATAATTCAAGGGTGACGATAATGACGCCCTCGTATCGGTCGATCTGTCGCAATATTGCACGGTTTAAATCTAATCAGGGGAGGCACGCTCCGGACGACGCGCGACACTCTGACTATCTTTCGATTTTATCGACGCGCCCCGGAAATAATTTGTCAATGGCAGGCAAGAGGGAAGTGTTATGTCTACATGGTTACGCAGTTTTATTGGACGAGATTGCATATTCGTAACTAAACGCAAGTGGAATAGTCCGGACTGTGTATTTATTATGAAAGTCTCTCATGTATGTCGACAACATATTGTAATGTTTTCTAAGCTTTCCGTTACAATAATATGTTGGTTATGTTCCGATAAAAGTTGTAAATTCACTACGAACTGACTCTGGGCAATAGAATGCAATGATTTCAGTCTATCGGCCTGTAAGATCTGGGGCTTCACGATACCTAGATGACAGTTCGATGCCAAAAATTACCGAGACCGAGACGAGACTAAACCAACTATCGGGGTAACGTTCAAATTAACTATTTTTTCCATATATTCAAATAAATATTATAGTATACCTGTACATTTTTAAAATTCCAAATTTCAATCAATAGATGATCATAAACATCTGGCTACACCACAGTAGCTACACTCTATTAGGCGGACAATGATGTTAGGTAAATTCCTGATACAGTAACACTTATCCCATATGATAGAATCCAGTCCATGCATTTATTGAATAACAAAAGGATAGAAATAAAATTTAAAGTTCTAAGCACTTAAAGCAGTTTCTTATTAGATGGTTTTACCTGATAAGCGATAGTATACTCCGTCCAGTCCCAACTGGAACGACAAAAAAACACTTAATGGCTTTTTAAGTAGTGAAATTCCATGCCGCCTCGTCGTCCATGGGCGTATCATTACGGATAATAACTCGTAACAATGAATTCACTTTCAAATAGAATAAATAAATGGCACACACATACACACACCACTGCTTTCTCGAGTATAAGTTCCGAAGAACCGAAACACCTGCTCCATAGAAGATGAAGAATATACAAACGAAGCGCCGCGGTCGTAAAAAAAATTTGCGACCCAATGGACCCTTTATTTTTTTATCTGTAGATATCCATACATTCACATATACGATTTCATTTGGGCGACTGCACGAACACGTACACCTGCGTTTTAAAATATACCAGTGCGATTCTTAATAAGCAAAGAAATAAGTCCCATGGTTTTGTATAGAGATAACGAGCTCTTTTCGAATGTTCTCCGTAAAATCAGATTTTATTCAGTGTTCCAATTGCTACTGGTTAGAGTATAAACGTTTAGTTATAATTATATTATTGCCAAATTATTAGAGGTACGTTCTAAGCAAATAGGATAGAATAGTTTTTTACCTACTTGTTTTATTAAGTTTAAAGTTAAATTTAAATTAAGTATTAAAAAATCATTTACAGTATATTTGATTAAGTTAAACTTAAACAGATTTTTCTAACCAAATATTTAAACTAATTAATATCCGGTTTCTAAAAACGTAGATATACAATAAATAACGCTAATGCTTCCATAAAGTAATGAAAACAATATCTGAAACGTTCAATCAGGGTTATAGTCCAGGCAACGAAGACCAAAAAATACCAAATAGCGGAAATAATTCATGTAGAAGTCCAAATTGGTGCAGTTGTAGGGGAAGGTGTCCTTAACAACATACTAAAAGTACTGAGGGGTGGGGGTGGAGCTAAGGGTGCGGGGGGTCTGGAAAGTTCCTTTTTTCAATTTTTCGTTAATAATTCAAAAGCCACTGCTTCTATCAAAAAAATGCTTATATACTAAATTAACCTACATAAAATTCTCTACAATAAAAGTTCTCTACACTTTTTTGATAGGGTCAAAGCTTAAGGAAATATGGAGGGGAAAAAAGAAAAATAAAAAAAATTATTTATCTACTTTGCGTTACTAATGATCTCATTATTACATCGAAAGTAGTGTAAAAATATGAATATTATTACACTTCTGTTGGTAACTTTTAGTTTTGTTAAATTGGTACCTGTCAGCCTATCACCTAGACGTGCGTAGAGGCAAAAAGTTTTCAATAGCCTCTTGAGCAGCTTTGCGTATTTCACAGAAAACCCTGCCTTCACTCAAGACATTTCAGCAATATTCACAGATCCCTCAGCATCACCTGAGGATATTGAAGAGGCTGGCGAGAAGCTTTTTTTGGCTGTATACAAGGCGCCTGCACATCAACATAACCTGGACTAACATAGGTACTCGGCGTTTTTGAATGCGTCAACGAAACCCAAATCCGACATGGCCACTCTTCCTCCCACCAGAGGAGTTTCAAAGCAACACTCGCTCAGAGTATATCTACAGGTAAATTTATTTACATATAGTTTATTCTTTATACTTTACAAATATTAGTTTGTGATAAATACAAGTTGGTATCATTACTTTCTTACAGGTACAACAGTGGATCGGCAACCCCCTACAATCCATCCAATGGGGTTGGGTGAAGGGAGAAGATGGGATCTTTTACGCAGTTAAAACGAACGACCCTGTGGCACCCGACTCCGTTTTGAACATGATATTTTGCCGATG
Source organism: Cryptocephalus moraei (assembly GCA_946251905.1). Taxonomy (NCBI): domain Eukaryota; kingdom Metazoa; phylum Arthropoda; class Insecta; order Coleoptera; family Chrysomelidae; genus Cryptocephalus; species Cryptocephalus moraei. Next base: position 3,900,930 of record OX276460.1, read on the forward strand.
CACGACTGGGTGTGGGGTGCGCGGCGGTTGCCGCAAAGCTAAAGTCACTAGATATATGAAGTACCGCAAACTCAGCCATTTTTGGGCAAAAAATTTGGCGCCAAATTTGAATTGCTAACAATAAGTAATGAAAACAATGCTTGCTTGTTTTAATTAATTGCCTTACTATCTGTATTTCAATTATTAACGTATGTTGATACAGTTGTGCTTTTTTTAACAATACAGTACAAAATTGATTTTTATTTAACACTAGCAATTCAAATTTGGCGCCAAATTTTTGCCCAAAAATGGCTGAGTTTGCGGTACTTCATATATCTAGTGACTTTACGCAAACCAGGGATTGCCTGCTCCAGTGCCTGCGGCTTCATCGACTCATGTACTAACGGAGCCCCCATCCAAAATAGCTTGGATGATAATGAAAATTTAGATTTCGATGAAATTTAATGTTCAATATGTATCATTAAGCTGTAATTATTTCGTTTTTGATAATAAAGATTTCATTTTTAAAATTAAACAATTCATTTTCAACAATAAAACTGTTATTTTTTTAAATTTTCTATTTACCCCCTATCACTTTGACCCTAGCTTTGACCCTATCAAAAAAGTGTAAAGAATCGTTATTGTTAGAATTTTATGTAGATTAATTTAGTATATAGGCATTTATTTGATAGAAGCAGTGGCTTTTAAGTTATTAACGAAACATTGAAAAAAGGAAATTTCCAGACCCCCCGCACCCTTAGCTCCACCCCCACCCCTCAGTACTTTTAGTATGTTGTTAAGGACACCTTCCCCTACAACTGTACCAATTTTGGCTTCTACATGAATTATTTCCGCCATTTTTCCTTCGTTGCCTAGACTATAGAGTGCAAATTCCATTTAGTAAACTTGATAATGAATTGTGGTATATAAGTACTATTTTGAACCAATTTGAGAGATAATATTAATCGGGTCATTACTCTATTTCGATTACGAATTTTTACAGTTTCTTAACAAAAACACAAAAGAGCGACATTTAAGAGGGAGACCGAGACGATAGCAAAACCGAGACTACAGTCACAAAACATTTATTACTAAGAAGCGCAAGTACCGTGTAATTTCAAGGCGACATCGACGACACTTGCCGCCATGTTTTTGTCTTGCCTCAGCAACTGACCCTTATGGGAGATTTGAAATCGGCGGGAAAATTTGAAAATTAGGCTGTACTTGCATATTCCACTGGTTTGACATAAACGAATGAGTGTCATCTCCATGTCTTGCAATTTTAAGTAATCACAAATAATGCACTAAGCACACAATCAAACCAAACCTTTCTACATATTAGTGACAGTTAAATTGAAATATAATTTTCTTATATTAGAGACCATTTATTAAAATGCAACTTTACTAACGAACAGTTAAGAAAACTTTAGTTACAAAAATTTTCTATAAGGTTTTGCATCCTTCAGTTTTCATCTCTATGATTCCTAAAAAAAATCCTAATTAGAGAAGTCATAAATATGTGATCAAACAAAGTTTATATTCCTTTCTTTTCTTTTAAGTGTCGCCCAGGAAAGCTGTGACCGTCCCTGCCTTTCGCCAGGCGTCGGCAGAAATCGGGAATGATCGGTGTTCAACTAATTAACACAACTAAAACAAAAAAGACTTGTAAAATAACTTCAATCAAAATTTACTCCTTCTGTTTACAGCCTTACAGGTTCTCAACAAATCGTTAAAAGGAATACACAGCGAATAAGTAAATTTTACTTCATATGTTAATAGGTTTTGGTACTACAGTAGGCAAAAGACCTTTTTTAAAATTTCATCATTATATTCAGGTGAAACAAAATAAGCTTCACAAATGTAACAATTCCTACAATTTCAATGCGTAAATTGCACACTTTATTTCATACTATCGATTGAAAGCGATGGAAATTTCTTCGGTTTATAGCCAGTAAATAGTATTTATTTATGGAAGATGGATACTTGCATGAAAATAATTAGCTTCATAATGATATATTTTATTATATCTAGTAATAAGTAATATGTATAGTTCAAACAAAGTAGTGCAATCAAAATTAAAAGGGTACAGGTTATTAACCTCCTATGGGTGTTAAGTTAATGTATGTATATGTAATTATTATTATATGTATATTGATATTCAATCTACAGTTGGTAAATAAATGTACCTACTCAATTTTCTTGAGAAAACAATACTAAATTGTACATTAAAATAACGGTGTGTTTGATCATCCAAGAATATATTAGGCCGAAATGTACCGCGAAATATACTTACCAGACTTACTCAAATGTCATACCTCCAATATTTAGACTATTATCACACTAATCACCACAATTTTTACAGCACCACTTCCTACCTCAGGGTCAAAATAAAAACATTATGTAAAATTTCTCATATATCTCTCGAATTTCACAGATCACCATGAAATCGGCTTGAAACAAGAAAAATGGATTAGTGGTCGCCATCTTTTTGCCTTGCCATGTATGCCAGTGGAAAAAACAATTATAAACTTGTGTTGATGCTAACGTCAACATTATTTTAGGTTAGGAAATTGTATTTTATGGTGAACTAATTTTGGGAACTTTTCAACACGTTTTGTAATAATTAACCAAGTAAGCACAACATAAACGTTTACGGAACGTGATAACAAGCGCTCCAGTTAAGGTCAGTTTCTGCAACGCTAGGTCATTGTAAGAAAACAAATAATATCTCATTTAACCAATGTAAAACAAGATGTATAAAAGCTCTGAAATTTGGGACAATAAACCAGTATACGACGTATGCACAAAACGACGTGTGTTGTTGGTCTTAATTTACTTCACCCTAACCTACAAGCTCTCACGTCACGCCCTGAGAGTTCTACGAGATCTTCAAGATACGACAATTTTTAACTCCAAGAACTTCAACCCGGACCTGCACATTACGCCCTCAGGTCCACACCGGAGAGCACGATACGCCCTCTCTCCACACAACGAGAACTTCAACTTCAAGGACGTCAAGAGATCACGTCACGTCCTGATCTCCAACTACGACTTCAGTCTTCAGCCTTACAACCTGGAGACAAGATTCATCTCCGCAGCCACCCACGAGCTACGAGAGAGAGATCTACACAGTCCACTTACAACAGAGACCACTTCACACTTCGTTCATGGTCCTTCGAGCCCTTCGAGTCCAGCAACCCAAGAAAGCTCCTGAGTATGTCAAAAGCAACTTCACCAGGACACCGAGACTACAAATATTGCAACTTTGAAAAGACGGACCATTTCACACTTCGTTGATGGTCCTTCGAGGAAAGTAACCAGCGACGATAGACGAAAACTTCTACAACTCCTGAGTAAGTCACAGATACTTCAGCAGGAAACCAAACCTACAATTCTAGAATTCCGATACGACGGGCACAGCAAGTCACTGCAGCCGGTAGGAAGAATCGCCGGTGACTACAACTACACAACTTCTAGAACTTCGACGCCAAGACAATGCGGGAAGTCAAGAAACCAAGAAAGCTCCTGAGTAAGTCATAGAAATTTCAGTAGGACACCAAATCTACAATCTTCAAGAACTTCGACGCCAACACAAAGCGGAAAGTCAAGAAACCAAGAAAGCGCCTGAGTAAGTCACAGAAACTTCAGTAGGACAACGAATCTACAATTCTACAAGTTCGATACGACGAACAAAGCAAGTCACTGCAGCCGGGAAGAAGAACCGCCGGTGACTACTACTACAGGGTGATCAACAATGACTGTTTGAGTTGGCAATCCTACCTGGAGGATTTTTTTGCCTAAGGGTTTGCAATGCTACAACCAGACAAGGCGTATCAACTTTAAATAGGTTGCCTCAAGCGATCCTGACCTACCACAACGTCATCTACCTCACACGGTGACCGGCGATGCAAAAAATACTTTGAAAAACTCAAAACTGTTGTCAATTACAAACGAAAACGCCAGCCAAACGCCGAATTGTCAGACTAATACAGAGCATAGATGAAACCAGAGTTAGATTAAACACAGGTAATAAAACTCAGACCTGTGTCGCCAGTCTACGTCACGAACTCCGCTTCCCCTGCGCGACCCCCTCGCCAGGAAGTTTGTTTCATTTATTTGACAAAACAATCAGCGTTATGTAAGTGGCTGGATCGACATAGCAGCGAAGGCCAAATAAAAGAAGAAGAAGAACAATCAGCGATAAGATTGTAGGTTATGTGAATAAAAATTAACGCCTAAAAATGAAACTCGAAATACAGAACAATGATTTAATTAAACCGGCTAAAGGTAATGCTCAAAATGCCCCCCATTTTGGTCCAGACATAAAGTAACTCTTCTTTTTAGGCTCTCGAAGATATTCACCAGCATATTGGGGGTAATGTTTGCCACTTCCTGAACTATTGCCTCCTGCAGCTCCTCTTCAGTATGCAATATATTCCTAAAGACATTGTCCTTCAAGAGCCCAAATAACGCAAAATCTAATGGGGTGAGATCTGGTGACCTACTTGGCCATATGCCCTGACTAATTACTCTGTCGCCGAATTTCTTTCTTAAATATCCCATAGTAGCACGAGCCGTATGTGCCCTTGCAGAGTCTTGTTGGAAATATCCAATTTGATGCTCTTCGTCTGTTAATTGGTTTATAAAAGGCCTCAGAAAGTGTAGGATATATCTCTCCGAATTGACGGTAAAATTAAAAAATATCGGCCCATACACCCGCGTCCTTGAGACTGCCAACCAAACTCCAACTTTAACCGGGTGCAAATTTGTCTCTCTGATAGCATAAGGATTTTCACCTGACCAAATTCTGTAATTTTGTTTATTCACATAGCCGTTGAGATGAAACCAGGCTTCGTCGGAAAAGAAGGTATTGTTAAGGATATCATTATTATTTAATATGTCATTGAACCAATTGCAAAATAAAACTCTCTGCGGGTGATCAGGAGGCGTTAATGACTGGACGATGGAAATTTTGTAAGGGTGATACTTTAATTTATTTTTAAGCACAGTGGAGCAACTTCCATATGATAAACCTGTAAAACCGTGAATTAGAACAACATGAAAATGTGGAAGTCTTATGGGTAAGAATGAAAATTGTTTGAATAGGAGGCATAAGGACCAAACCTGTTTGAAGGGAGAGCTTTCTTAAGGATTTGCGAGGACTTCTTTGCATTCGAGTTCTGATATCCTCGACAACTTCCTCGTTTAGAGTAGAAGGTCTACCAGTTGATTTTTGTTTGCTTACGCTCCCTGTGTTTAAATAACGTTCAACTACTCGCATACAATGCTGCTGAAAGACAGCAAAAGTGACCAAAGTCTCCGGAAACATTTCCTGAAATTGCTGGTATGTCGCTTCGAGAGAGTACTGCCAACCAGTAATTGGGTTATAAATCCCGCTTCGAAAGTACGCCATTCCAACGAAAATATCGTGTTGTAACGTGAAAACCATTTTAAATAAATAAATTTGAAAAGAATAACAGAAATTTGAATTTGACATAGCAAATTCAAATTACCAGTTGTACCATTTAAAAATGAAATTCAGCATTGCCAACTCAAACAGTCATTCTTGATCACGTTGTACTACACAACTTCTAGAACTTCGACTTCAACACAAATCGAGAAGTCGAGAATACCAAGAAGACTCCTGAGTAAGTCACAGCCACTGTACCAGGAGGTCGAATCGCTGCAGCCGGAGAAGAAGCCGCCAGTGAGAACACACACAAAACTTCTATAACTTCAGCATAACGCCGGAAGTTGAGAAACCAAGAAGACTTCTGAGTAAGTCGAGCCAATCTTCCAGGGCACTAAGTCGACAAGCCTACAACTTCAAGCAACAAAATGGAGCAAGCAATGTCCAAATCGACCAAATCGAACTTCTCACCCAAAGTCACTGGGCACCCGTATCCGTACCAACCAACTCGGGAGTTACTGCAAACTCAGCACTACCAATGAAAGATGACTGGGAAGCAGCAGTAACAGAGTACTTCATCTCATTAATTCGCCAGTCAAGGTCAACGGATTACTACAACCAACTGCGACATGCTAAGCAATAGAAATCAAAGCCTGTTGGTCCTGAGCACGCAAGCATCACCAACAGGACACAGACGAAACTTCCAACCACGATCCTATCCCACGACGAAAGGGTTCCCGCAGGATCAGAGAGACGATGGCTGCGCCCCTTCACGTTCAGCGAAGAAGAAATTCGGCAGCACGCTACCGTCCAGAGTCCGAAAAAGACGTCATCAGCTGCCCATGCAAACACAATGGGATACGGCCACACGTGATTAGGAAGAAGGATCAAACCAAACCACTCCATCTCCATCGACGACCCCATCAAGATTCGAGAAGGCCCTGTGCAAAAGAAGTAAGGCAACCGCCAGTGAAGGAACACACAGAATGGGTCGCCGAGAGGTGGCAGGTTGTTGACGCTAACGTCAACATTATTTTAGGTTAAGAAATTGTATTTTATGGTGAAATATTTTTGGAAACTTTTCAACACGTTTTGTTTTACAAACAGATAATAATCACTGACGCAGCTTAGGTAACAAGGTTTGAGATATCTAATTCAACTAAAAGCACGTCTTATTATACTACGAAGAATAACAACGCAAACCGAACGGCAACAAGTCAAGTTCAAATCACAATAATTAACCGAGTAAGCATAACATAAGCGTTTACGGAACGTAATAACAAGCACTCCAGTTAAGGTCAGTTTCTGCAACGCTAGGTCATTGTAAGGAAACAAATATTATCTCATTTAACCAATGTAAAACAAGATGTATAAAAGCTCTGAAATTTGGGACAATCAACCAGTATATGATGTATGCTCAAAACGACGTGTGTTGTTGGTCTTAATTCACTTCACCCTAACCTACAAGCTCTCACATCACGCCCTGAGAGTTCTACGAGATCTTCAAAATACGACAACTTTTAACTCCAAGAATTTCAACCTGGACCTGCACGTTACGCCCTCAGGTCCACACCGGAGAGCACGATACGCCCTCTCTCCACACAACGAGAACTTCAACTTCAAGAACTTCAAGAGATCGCGTCACGCCCTGATCTCCAACTACGACTTCAGTCTCCAGCCTTACAACCTGGAGACAAGATTCATCTCCGCAGCCACCAACGAGCTACGAGAGAGAGATCTATACACTCCATTTTCTACAGAGGCCACTTCACACTTCGTTCAACTTGCCTACCAAATCCAGCAGCATTTTGTGTTTCATGGTTGAGTTTTATGAGTGACTGCAGAATTGTGTGTGCAGAGTGCAGCGCTGGCAGCGCTGTATGTCAACCCTGTCTCCAGTGTCCGAATGCAACTTTCCCGTCCATGACTACAGCAGAGTTGCGAGATTTTCATGGAAGTGGTACATGCGCAGTAGCAGAACGAGTAACGGTCGGCTTCGATTGGTCGGATGCTGGTATAAATCCGAAAAGTTTAGTTAGCTGAGCGCCACAGTCTCCGTCAATCAGAAACCGACCCCTTCTCTACAGCTAGCCTTTTCTAGCTGCGCTCTCGGTATCGACTCAATCTCGTCAACATATTAAGATCCGAACTGACACTGGCCAATAGGTTTGTTCCATAGTGACTCCAAAACGTTCTTAGTGTAGAAGAGTTGGGCATCGGTAATTGATGGAAAAATGTCGTGTTGTCGGTTCGAAGCTTCTTTATTTAATCGCCGCTTTCATTTTCTGTTATCGATATAAGATGACAAGTAATTGGGTGACACTGGCTCAGTAGTATCTAGTACTATCTCTAGAGAACACCGGCAACCATGGCGTTAGTCCTATCTGGAGCAAAATCAATGGTCGATTTCCTGTCGGCTATTTTTTAAATGAAGAATGTACCAAGACGGAATTTACAATCAATTAATAAACCTACCTTAATTAATTGTGCTTTATTAAGCAATGACCAGTACCAAGAAAGTCTCACAAATCCTTATATCGTATTGACTAGAATCGGTTCGGAATACGTTCTACCGAAGATCTATTGGAAAAGATTTAATAACGGAATAATTCAAGAAATTTTTTGGAACAAATCTGTATTTGAAGCATTTTACTTTGACGCAATTTATGATTTTTTTCCCGGCGCGATCAGATAAGGTTGGGCCAACAATAAAAACAAATCGATAAGAATTATAAATCATATTTTAAAACATTAAACAGATTTTCGGATTTCGATTACAGTGAGCTTTAATAAATATCTATGTATCTGTGACGTAGGCAGTACATATATAGATTTTATGGTTCTTTAAAGTCGAACAATGGTAATCTCGACAAACATAAATTAGAGCTACCATTGCGTGAAAGTGACTCGATCCTCGGAAATCAAATAGGCACTAGAAATGGGACACGTGACAGGACATACCACCGAAGGTGTTCCCTCGGGGCTTGTCACATACGTATGACGGAGTATAGAGGGTTATAAGCCCGACAGTAAATAAGATAATCAAAAGTGCAGGAGCGTAATGGCAAAATTGTCCGAAACTACATTAGAACACGGAAGATAAAAAAAAGTAAAGATATATTGGCTGTATTTACAAGCTATAAATAAATAAAAAGAAAATTGTATAGATCTGAGAATGAGAACTGAGAATCGGCGATAGAAATGTAAAATAAAAATTTGGCAACAACGTAAATATCACTCAACCGAAATACAAATTTGAACCCCTGCGAAGTTATAGCTTTCACACCAACCAAACTTCAATCCAAAGATCCAAGATTTATATCATTCTAATTTTCCATATAATGCTCAAAATACGAATCTGCCTTTGTCTGTGTGTCTGTTCTGTTCGATCCCGACGCGCCTTAGGGTCGGATTAGGGTTGAACGTGTGAAAGTGCGACTGTAATACTATAAAAGTTAAAAGCAAACAGCCGAACAGAGAGAGAGGAGATATTACATGGATGTCGCCTTTGTGCTCTGTTTGTCAAACAAATGCAATAGTTAATGAATAATCTTGCAGCGCGGCGGAGATTAGTTTTAAATTGAGGTCGGAGGACGAAACGCAGATTGCAGATATCTACGAGATTTGAATTTTTTAGATTTAAGTTCAGTAATGAGTATTTCTCGAACTTCTGTTATGGATGCGTTTTTGAAAAACGTTGAAACAGAAAAGAATTCTAAGGATCAAATTAGTGAAACGCTTATTTTAAAAAAAAACCTTCATGTCCCTTTACCCAACTGAAACAAGGTATTCTTAAATATGTCTATTAAGCCACATCATCCACTTTGTAAGTCAGCATTTACTTTATGCTCATATTTTTTTGCTACTTTATTACGTAAAGTACGATTTTATTGCTCCACCCCTTAAGAAGAAAGGGATAATGTGACTTAAGACTTAAGCTACATCGTCCACACCTGTATCTCCGGAACCGCAAGATATAGTATACATAAACCAGGCGGCATATTTCATTGCTAATTTATTGCTTACGATAGGGACCAGTAGCGCAATCCCAAAACCACTCTTTCAACCCTTAGCTCTTTATAGTTATTTAATTTCTCAACTTTCAAGCAAATTATGATTCTATTGCTCAACCCCTTACCGAGAAAGGGGGGATATCTGACATAAGACCTAAGCCACAACATCCACACCTGTATCTCCGGAACTGCGGGAGATATATACATAAAACAAGCGGCATATTTCATTGCTAATTTATTGCTGACGATAGGGACCAGTAGCGCAATCCCAGAAACACCTTTTCAACCCTTAGCAATAAACTCATCCCTGAAATATCAGAAAATAATTTGCTTTCAAGCAAATTATGATTCTATTGCTCAACCCCTTACCGAGAAAAGGGGGGATGATCTGACTTAAGACTTAAGCTACAACATCCACACCTGTATCTCCGGAACTGCGAGAGATATATACATAAAACCAGCGGCATATTTCATTGCTACTTTATTGCTAACGATAGGGACCAGTAACGCAATCCTAGAAACACATTTTCAACCCTTAACATTAAACTCATCCCTGAAATATCAGAAAAACTATAAAAAAAATGTACGTCCGTTAAATGGAGCCTGGGCTGTTTATCGCTATTCAATTTCTCAACTTTCAAGCAAAGTATGATTTGATTGCTCAACATCTTAGCGAGAAAAAAGGGATAGTCTGAATTATGACACATCATCCACACCTGTATGTCCGGAACCGCAGGAGATATATACATAAACCAAGCGGCATATTTTATTGCTAATTTATTGCTGACGATAGGGACTATATAGTAGCGCAATCCAAAAACCACCCCTTCAACCCTTAGCGTTAAACTCACCCCCGAAATAGCAGAAAAATGGTAAAAAAATGTATTTCGGATAAATACAGCCTGGGCTCTTTATCCTATTTAATTGCTCAACTTTCAAGCAAAGTATGAAAGGGTGGTTCTGGGATTGCGTTACTAGTCTCTGTCGTCAGCAATAAATTATCAATAAAGTATGCTGCTTAGTTTATGTATATATATATATATATATATATATATATATATATATATATATATCCTGCATTTTCAAAGATACAGGTGTGGATGCTGTAGCTTAAGTCTTAAGTCACATTATTCCCTATTTCTCGCTAAGGGGGTGTAGCAATAAAATCGTGGTTTTGCGTAATAAATTAGCAATAAAAAAATGTGAATAATAATAAATAATAATGAATAATAAATAAGAAAATATGAATTAAAATTATAACTTACTTACAAAATTCCTGATGAGTATAAATTAGTATGTCGTCCCTAATGTCTTATGGGTGAAAACAAAAAATTATAGTATGATGTTGAGTCCTTATAGGTAGCGAGCCACAGGTAGCTGGTAAAATGAAAACGAGATAGTGATTTTACCTGATTTTCGACGCGATGACCGAAGAGGTGGCTTTATTGTAATACTCAAATAACGGGAAATCCCATCTTTATTACGAAAATATTGAAGGGCAAGGGAAATGGGTATGGGCAAGGGAATACGCGAATTACTGTCGCCCAGTTTGCCTGTCGGATTAAGTCAGTCCCGAGATCCCTTCGCCCAATTTGCCTATTCAATAAATATGCTCAGGTACTTTTCGCCCAATTTGCCACCGTCGCTGTAAAAATATCGAAAGGATATTATGTAACAGGTAAAAGACAGGGATAAGGGCTGCTTTCTGAAATATCGCTATATGAGGTGAAAAATGACTGCAACTGTTAAGTTTTTACACTTTTTAGTTGAAATCAATACTCTAAAAAAACTAGAAAATTGAAAAATTCAACACAATTAAAAACTAGTTGATCGTTAATTAAAGTATGTGTGCGGATCTTTCGTTAATCTAACAATCTTCATGATTTCCAGTAAGTTGAGTTGAGTTTGCCTTTTGATATGAATATGTAAAATATTATAATTAAGATAATCTGTGGAAAGGATGGGGATATGGTAGCCCAATCGAATTAGGATTTCACGTTGCAAAAATTTTTGACAGCAATTTTCCTTTGGAATTGTTTAGTGGGGGGGGGGGGGGCAAATACCTATTACAAAAGTTGTTTCAAATTAAATTTCCTACAATTTTGGTTTCTATCATTTTCTTCCTAGGATCTAATATTTTTCGATTTACACCCGAAAAGGGGGAGTTAATTTTTGTTTATTGAAAAACTCGTTTATTTTCAATTCTACGCGTAAAATTGTGATAAACAAAGTTGTTTAAAATAAAATTTCCTATTTTCATTCCTATCATTTTTTTCCTAGGATCGATATTTTTCGATGTATACCCGAGAAAAGGAAGGGGTTAGAAAATGAAAATGAAAAGGAAATCTTATCATTGCCTTTTCAGGTATATTGTCAATTTTACGCGAAAAATTGTGATTAACAAAGTTGTTTAAAATAAAATTTCCTACAATTTTGGTCCTTATCAACTTTGCCTTAGAAACGAAATTTTTCGCTTTTAATCTGAAAAGAGGGGGGGGGGGTAAAACTTTACCATTGTATTGTCACGTTTATTGTCAATTTTACGAAAAAATTTGTTAAAACTAAAGTTGTTTGACATCAAATTTCCTACAATTTTGGCAAATATAAATTTTTTCCCAGGATTTTCGATTTAGCCAGCGCGCATCTTGGACGTATAGTCCAGGCAACGAAGACCAAAAAATACCAAATAGCGGAAATAACTCATGTAGAAGCCCAAATTGGTGCAGTTGTAGGGGAAGGTGTCCTTAACAACATACTAAAAGTACTGAGGGGTGGGGGTAGAGCTAAGGGTGCGGGGGTCTGGAAAGTTCCTTTTTTCAATTTTTCGTTAATAACTCAAAAGCCACTCCTTCTATCAAAAAAATGCATATATACTAAATTAATCTACATAAAATTCTCTATATTAAAGATTCTCTACACTTTTTTCAAAGGGTCATAGCTTAAGGATATATGAAGGGGGAAAATAGAACATTAAAAAAAATTATTTATCTACTTTGCGTTACTAATGATCTCATTATTACATCGAAAGTAGTGTAATAATATGAATACTATTACACTTTTGTTGGTAACTTTTAGTTTTGTTAAATTGGTACCTGTCAGCCTATCACCTAGACGTGCGTAGAGGCAACAAGTTCTCAATAGCCTCTTGAGCAGCTTTGCGTATTTCACAGAAAACCCTGCCCTCACTCAAGACATTTCAGCAATATTCACAGATCCCTCAGCATCACCTAAGGATATTGAACAGGCTGGCAAGAAGCTTTTTTTGGCTGTATACAAGGCGCCTGCACATCAACATAACCTGGACTAATATAGGTACTCGGCGTTTTTGAACGCGTCAACGAAACCCAAATCAGACATGGCCACTCTTCCTCCCACCAGAGGAGCTTCAAAGCAACACTCGCTCAGAGTATATCTACAGGTAAATTTATTTACATATAGATTATTCTTTATACTTTACAAATATTAGTTTGTGATAAATACTCAAGTTGGTATCATTACTTTCTTACAGGTACAACAGTGACTCGGCAACCCCCTACAACCCATCCAATGGGGTTGGGTGAAGGGAGAAGATGGTATCTTTTACGCAGTTAAAACGAACGACCCTGTGGCACCCGACTCCGTTTTGAACATGATATTTTGCCGATGCACGACTGGGTGTGGGGTGCGCTGCGGTTGCCGCAAAGCTAAAGTCATTAGATATATGAAGTACCGCAAACTCAGCCATTTTTGGGCAAAAAATTTGGCGCCAAATTTGAATTGCTAACAATAAGTAATGAAAACAATGCTTGCTTGTTTTAATTAATTGCCTTACTATCTGTATTTCAATTATTAACGTATGTTGTAACAGTTGTGCTTTTTTTAACAATACAGTACAAAATTGATTTTTATTTAACACTAGCAATTCAAATTTGGCGCCAAATTTTTGCCCAAAAATGGCGGAGTTTGCGGCACTTTATATATCTAGTGACTTTACGCAAACCAGGGATTGCCTGCTCCAGTGTCTGCGGCTGCATCGACTCATGTACTAACGGAGCCCCCGTCCAAAATAGCTGATATGAAAATAGATGATGATGAAAATTTTGATTTCAAATTTAATGTTCAATATATATCATTAAGCTGTAATTATTTCATTTTTGATAATAAAGATTTCATTTTTAAAATTAAACAATTCATTTTCAACAATAAAAACTGTTATTTTTTTAAATTTTCTATTTACCCCCTCCATATTTTCTTAAGCTTTGACCCTATCAAAAAAGTGTAAAGAATCTTTATTGTAGAGAATTTTATGTAGATTAATTTAGTATATAGGCATTTTTTTGATAGAAGCAGCGGCTTTTGAGTTATTAACGAAAAATTGAAAAAAGGAAATTTCCAGACACCCCGCACCCTTAGCTCCACCCCCACCCCTCAGTACTTTTAGTATGTTGTTAAGGACACCTTCCCCTACAACTGTACCAATTTTGGCTTCTACATGAATTATTTTCGCTATTTTTCCTTCGTTGCTTGGACTAGTACACTAGAGCAGCGTGAGAGAGTAGGAGGGGAGCGGGCCTGAGACGCCCGAGTTTCAGTTTGAGAATACGCTCAATGCTGAGCGGAAGCGTGATAGTAATATAATATAATATATATAATAATACATAATAGGTAATAAATATTAATACGAAAACATCAATAATAAACGCGATAATACTGTAACGAAACGGCTTGCCGCTAGATAAAGACGCCTCGACCTACCCAAGTTCGCCGTATTCGTGATCCCGAGAATTCTGGACGGTTCGAACAGACGAAATTCGAAACGCCGAGAAGAGACGGGAGCTTCGATGCGATAACGAGTTCCTCGAATTCGAGAGTCTCCTCCCGAAACGACCAGAACTTTCCAGCAACTATCTAGAAATTTCCAGAAGGATCATACCTGCCATATAAAAGTAATACCGGACCCAAGGCGAGTTAGTTGAAGAATCGGAGTGAAAATATTCGGGCGACGAACGAGCGAGACCGCGCACTAAATAAATAAACATTTGTGTGTGAAATAAATTATAAATTAAGTGTTAGAAGTAAATTAATTAGGACAATTCGCGTAATGTTTAGTTTTAGTAAATAGTAAAAACGTTACAATACTGTAACCCGAAAAGTAAACAACAGCGCGAGACGTGTTTACTGTTATCGGACCTCGGCGGCTTACCTCAAAGGAACGGCGCCACGCTTAATTGACCCTGCCGCCAACATCTTATCAAAGAAGGAATCATTCCCGACATCTCTAGACCTTTCTACATAAAAAAAGATGGTTCGAGTAATGTCAGGAATGATCGAGAATACAATTGAGAAATGTATATAAGCGGGCTTGCGGTCGAAGAGGATTGCTATTATTAGACGTGAAGCCGCGACATAGTAAACAGGCGAAAAGCGAGAGCGTATAGATAAATTAATAATTAAGAGTGCTATATAAATTAATTAGTTAGGGAATAGTTAAGATAAATTAAGTATTGTGTAGTACCTATAGTTGTGACGTGGTTTACCTCGCGATGCAGCAGATTCGTCGGCGGCACGACGGCTCTGGGCTGGAAGGTTACGTCACTTGTTGAATTGGCGCTATTTGCGGAGTTTCGGAGTTTTAGAGTCGGTCTTACGGTTTTGCTCGGGCGCCAGATTTATAAGCCACGGGTTAGTTTATACTCAGAAGAATGCCAGGAAGTCCGTGAAAATAAAACACAATTTGGAAAACAAATAAAACTAATTTATGATAGAAAACGGCACCAAAGTAAAGACAGACAACAGGTTAGAGAAATGGAAGCATTGGCAACGGTGCAATAACTACATATCTAACGGTTTCTACAGAAATGCGGCATCTATGTACAATCTTCCCTAATTCAACGAAAAACGGATAGATCCGGCAACTATGTACATCGGAAATGCGTGGGTGGTTTCAGTCTTACGCAGCGGCCGGGCAACAATGCGCGGTGCAGTTATCAAGTGGGGGGGTAGTGCAGGGCGGTCTAGCTAAGTAGGTAACATGCCTATTCGCAATAGAAGAGCTAGTTACGTGCAAAGGTTAAGCAAGTGTTACGAAGCCGTAAGAGCGGGGCAAGCATTATAGGTGAAAATCTAGCAAGCGGGGTTTAACTATATATAGTAATGAACGGTTATGCAATTCGGTGGATTTTGTTTCGAAATATTAATTAGAAATTAATTAGAAAAGCAGCGGTCGCGAATTACGTCAGGAAAACCAGGCACAATCGGTACTCCAGGCGCCGATTCGATAGTAGGGCGAACATGGTCCTGCGGGTAGTCGAGACAACCAGGAATTCGTTGAATCGTGCTCAAGGAGGCCACCCCGAGTATCACCCTGGGGAGCACCTACCCAAACAGCCCGAATTGATCCTCCCGAGTATCACCCTGGGAAGAGTCAATCCAATAGCCTGACCCAACGGGACGGTAGGGAAGGGGCGGTCGAAATTCCCTAACAGACACTTTACCTTTAACGGTCGGCTCCTGGTATCCCGGTCGGTCGGTCCGGAACGGCAACGCTGAGAACGGCGGGATCGGAACGGCAACTGCGGGATCAGAACACGTGCAAGAGTCGGAACACCTGCGTTTTTCGGCGGTGGACGGTCGGATTACTTTTGTTCTTATTTCGACATTTTGGCTTATATTTAGAGCACCATAATAAGTAAGAATCGGTAGTTTGCAGATCGTAATTAAAG
The DNA here is from genome assembly GCA_946251905.1 of Cryptocephalus moraei. Classification (NCBI taxonomy): domain Eukaryota; kingdom Metazoa; phylum Arthropoda; class Insecta; order Coleoptera; family Chrysomelidae; genus Cryptocephalus; species Cryptocephalus moraei. The sequence continues at coordinate 3,917,033 of OX276460.1, forward strand.
AGACAGCTGGTGGGCTTTTATTTAAACTCGGTGTTCGAGTTTGCAGGTGTCTCATTGGGAGAAAATCATGGTTTTAATTCGATTAGCTGGTTTTCCGCAAATGGTAACAGAGGGAGATATGACTTCTAGCCATAGGAAAAATATGCTTCGTTACATCCCCTTTTTCTTCCTAAAGAAAAGCAATAATTGTAACGTTGCATATGGATATTATTGCTTTTCTCACAATCACGGTACGTTAAAAATCAACGGGAAAAGGCAGGAGAAAATATCAACGTTTGGGATAACCCTACTTGATTACATCGCCCAAATAAAAAAAATAAAAAATAAATTATTCTAATCAAGAAGGAAAAGAAAAAATAAAAAAATAAAGAAACCCCCAACAAACGGAAAATCAATATTTAACCCCAGAACCATTCACCCTACCATATACAAGATTAAAACGAGATCACTGAAAAATCATAAACAGCGCCGGGAACGCTGTTCAACGCGGCGTTCAGCGAACAGAACAGCCGCCCCGGGTTGGCGCACTGCGTCCGGTGGTGCCCCTCCTGGCCACACCTCCAGCAGGTACCTGTGGTCACCCGGATGTGGCTCGGTGCTGGCGGCGTCCCCTCCTCTGGGTCGGGGCAGCTCGCGGCGTCTTCTTCGCCCCGGGCGAACTCTGCCTGCGGGAATCTCAGGACTGCTAGCGCCGGGAACGGGTCGGTCTCCACGTCTGGCATCAGGTCTCCCAGGTAGTGGTTACCCGCACCCGGTTGAGCGTGGTGGAGAAAACCCCGGCGGTAGACTGTGCGGCGGTTCGTCATCCTGCTTCGGTGGTAGCTCATTTCTGAGCCTGGGCTTCCGCCTCCGTCCGGCTCGGCCCTTCGGTCGTTGCCATTTTCGCGCCTTCCGTTTGGACGGCTAGACCTTCTGTGTGGATCAGCGGTGACGCGGATATGGTTTCGGTCTGTACATCTGCCTCCTGGTACTCCACCATAGGCGACGTGGCTTACGTTGTCTATGCTCTCCTCCAACGCGAGGACTGCATCGTCGCTCAATGCCTCGGCTTGCTACATCTGAAACAGATCCCGGTTTTGTGAAACTGTCTTGGTATACTACCTCGTATTGAATTCCTTTCGCAGAACGCGGAGATCGTCCTATCAGGTCGGTGCAGACTGTTTTCCAAGGTTCCCCGTTCCTAGACAGTTTCATCAGTCCGAGGTTACTGGCGGAGTCCGCTGGTCCTCTCTCGGTCGAGGCCAGCGCGTTACTCGTTTCCCGGACGGAGACAGTCTCGGGATAATACTCCATCGGTGCCGCATCAGGAGCAGAACAGCTTGGCAGGACGACGACACTCGTTCTCGTTCTCGTAGGACACGCGTGTCCTACTTCATCACACCTCCAACATCGCAGGGTAGAGGTGGTGATCTTCTCGGGTACCCTGGGACGTAACGGAGGATTCGCCCTAGTCAAGGGTGGCGGCGGATCGGTTCTTGCAGGAGGTGGGTCTCTCCTCGGTGGTGGCGGTGGGTCGGACCTTACAGGAGGTGGGTCTCTCCTCGGCGGGGGCGGCGACGGCGGTGTGTACGAACTTTCTGACCTTCGTATCTCTCCGTCGGTCGTCAACTTCCTCGGTGCAGGAGTTGGCGTCGGTCTCAGTGGCGTCTCCCTTTTTAGTTCCTCCCGGAGCAACTCGAAATCCCTGGTGGTGTCGCAGAAGGAAGAAATGTCAGTGAAGTCATTGCGCCGGATCTGCTGCCTGTATGAGGGCTTTAAGTTGCGGTAGAGCCATTGCAGCTCTTGCTCGGGAGTCATCTGGCCGTGTCTCCGGATGATGTATTTCTCCGTTTCTCCGATATCTCCGTTTATGTATTTCGCCACAGACATCTTCCCTCCGGATTCGGCAGCTGATTTCGGCTTCCAGGTCAATCTTATAATTGACTGGGAAGTAGAAAGTCCTAAAAAGTTTTAGGAACTCTTCCCAAGTCTTGATGCACTGGCGGTTGTTCCTGTACCAGAGTGCCGGATCCCCCCGTAGTAGTTCGGACATCACTGGCAGCAGGCGATCCAGGCGGATGTTCTGGGAGTCACAGATTTCCTGTAGTCTCTCCATAAACGTGACAGGATCGGTACGGCCGTCAAAAATTACTCTTCGCTCATTGACCCTGAGTGGAGTGTCATCAGGAATGGGTGTAGCTCCCGGAACAAGTGATCCAGAATTATTTACGGGAGATGCTTCAATCGATACGGTCGGTGGGTTAACGGTCGCAACGAAATGTTGCAGTTCTTCTTGAGGACAGGGAGAGCGAATCCCATCTCGAAGAAATTTTATCATTCGTTTGCATAACTCGTCGATGGTACCTACGGCGTTTAAACACAACTTCCCAAGCTCGGCTTCTAATTCGGTTTTATTCAATTTGTATACCCAACCCACTCGAATGTCGGATGTATCGGTTGTCGGAATTTCAAGAGATGGAATCTCTACGGATTTGTCTTTACTAGCGACTGGCATTATGTTATTTTCACGGACAGGGGAAAACAGAAAAATAGAAAAATGGTAAAATAGTCAAATAGTCAACCGGTTAAACAGTCAAAGAGTCCCTGCTCGGGCGCCAATTTTGTGACGTGGTTTACCTTGCGATGCAGCAGATTCGTCGGTGGCACGACGACTCTGGGCTGGAAGGTTACGTCACTTGTTGAATTGGCGCTTATTTACGGAGTTTCGGAGCTTTAAAGTCGGTTTTACGGTTTTGCTCGGGCCCCAGATTTTTAAGGGTTTACTCCCTAAAGCCACGGGTTAGTTTATACTCAGGAGAATGCCAGGAGGTTCGTGAAAATAAAACACATAACTCGGAAAGCAAGTAAAACTGGTTTATTATATAAAACTGTATCAAAATAAAGACAAACGTGTTATAAAGAAAAAGGAATATCGGTAACGGTGCAAAACTAAACAGTTAACAGTTTCTACAGCCAAGCGGCATCTAAGTACAAATTTCCCTACCTCTACGAAAAACGGAAAGATTTGGAAACTATGTACCTCGGAAATAGGTGTGTGGTTTCGGTCTTACGAAGCGACCGGGCAACAATGCGTGGTGCGGTTATAAAGGGGGGGGAGTAGTGTAATGGCGGTTTAGTTAATCTAGTCGGTACCTATTCTATTTGCAATTGAAAACTAGTTAAGTGCAATGGTCAGGCAAGCGTTATGAAAGGGTGAGAGCGGGGCAAGCGTTATGGGTGAAAATCGATTGAGCGGGATGATACTATAATCGGTGAGTTAATTATTGACGGGCATGCGCTTTAGCAGATCTGATTCGCGTCAAGCAAGTCGTTAGGGAAATTAGGCATGCGCAGAATTTCAAGCAAAAGTCGGGTTGCGTTCAGGGAGGCCACCCCGAGTCTCACTCCGGCGATACACCAGCCCAAACAGCCAGAATTGATCTTCCCGAGTCTCACCCTGGGAAGAGTCAATCCGTCGGCACACCCAACGGGAACGGTAGAGGGGGGTTCGATTGCGTCGTATTCGGGGAGGTGTACCACGGGTCTCACTTCGGGATGCACCAGCCCAAACAGCCCAAATTGATCTTCCCGAGCCTCAGCCTGGGAAGAATCAATTCGACGGCCTGACCTAACGGGAGCGGTAAGGGGGGGCGGTCGGATTTGCCTAACTCTACGATACCTTGAATGGTCGGTCTCCCTGGTCTCCGGGTCGGCAAGTCCGGAACGGCAACGCTGCACTTGGTCGAGTCGGGTCGGAGCACGTGCACTATTCAACACCTGTATCTCGGTGATCGGCCGGCAGACTTTAATAATTTTTCGATATTTTCGCTTATATTTAGAGCTCCCAGAGAAGCAAGGACGGGTAATTTGCAGCTCGTAATTAGAGAGACAACTGGTGGGCTTTTGTTTAAACTCGGTTTTCAAAGTTGCAGGTGTCACGGCGGAGAGACAATTGTTATTTATTTGAATTTACGGGTTTTCCGCAAACGGTAACAGAGGGAGACAAGGGTTCTAGCCACGGGAAAAATATGCTTCGTTACAGAATTATTTCAGTGGGGTGAAGAGACGTTAAGATTTTGTTTTGGATTCATAATCACCTCCTCCTTAGAGGATATGGACTTTTATAGAAACTTATTCAAATGAAAATTTCGATTAATAAATCGTTCATAAGATACTTTCGATACGCAATAGAATCAATAGAATCGAGTTAGCTGCGATGATGGTATTTTGACTTTTTCATCTCAGTCCAATACGCAGTTAAATGTTTTGAAGTATTTTGGTCGATTTTAGCTCAATGAAAGGTAATTTCGATTTTGGACCATTTGGTCTTAATTTAGGTTCAGTTCTCAATGTCGGGTTTACAGAAGATTTAAACCAATTTTTATTCTTACCGAAAGGACTGTTACGTATCGTTTTTGGGAGCGCTCTCGAGTCGAAGCGAGTTGGAATTTGGAATTTTCGTTTCAAGGTGTAGATCTCTTTTGTTTGCAAGGCCGACTTGCGGTTTTGAAGTGGCGTCCAAGTGTCTGGCCCGAATTACGGCCAGCATGGTTGAACTATAATGTTGAAATTTTGTCTAATTGGGGTTTGATGTGTTGATTAAAGTTGGTACAAATCTGACAGTGTTCCGTTTTAAGACTTTTAAGGTTTGCCTGTAATTACGGTGTAAGTAAGTTGAGGCACATTTCGGTGAAGAGATAATCGTTTTTTCATTAGGTAAACATAGTTTATAGTTCACGGACGGAAGCAGGAAGTTCAAAAATTCCGCGAGCGAAGCATATCGCAAGGAGGGAGTTGGTCGTGTGGAGATGGAAAAATGATTTGTTATTGTTCAGGAACGTGAAAGTGGGAATTGCATTAGGTGGGCACATTATGCACGTTATTATGGGCACGACCGATTGATTAATTTTGCAGCTTGCCGGAATATTTAGGTTTTTTAAATAAGTAACGAAAATCAAATATAACAGGACATCTGCAGGAGCGATGCGGTACAGCTCTGAGCGACGTACGATGATTCTACAGGCGCCCAAGAAAAGCTTGGCTTCAGGAATGCATTCATCAAACGAGACATGACCTAGCAGTGAATGTTAAAAGTTGAAAGTTAATAAATTAACTGAATTATCACCTGATGGCAATGTTTCCCGAAACAATACATCTGCCTGCTGTCATTTACCAAACGTAATGTACGATCAACATCTGGGGAATTAGAAATTAGAAGCGTAGAGAAACAGATACATAGAGAAAGACGGTGAGATCCAAATACTATTGGAAATAACCCACTTAACGGACAACAGGAAATTAGCCAAGAAACGAAACCTAATCAAGTGGAAGAAAAGGTGGGCAGGTAACAACAAACTGCTCAGTTGACGAAAATTCTAATCCTAGATGTCTGAGAATATGATATAGTGCACTTATAAGCACCGACTGATATTTAATGTATTGCTTGACCGGGCATCGCTGCTTCCAGTCATTCCTCAAAAGATTCAAAAAAGTTTGATTCAGACTCACATTTTAGCTGCATATGAAACACACCATCATGGTCTGTCTCAGATGGATCAGTCATCTGGAGCTGGAAATATAAGAAAGGCGAGAATATTGCAGCACACATGATAAGTTCCGCATCACCATGGAAGTTAATAGCTCATTTAAAAAAGATTAAAAAAGAAGGTATTGGCACTATAAGAAGCAAAAAATTGACGACACATAAATACTTGACGAATAGATACAACCAGAGATACATACAACATACAACCGAAGATATAAGCAAACAATAAACAAACCCACACGCACACACACCCCCTCACACGCGCGTGCATACACACACACACACACACACACACACACACACACACACACACACAACATAATTCCTTTCTTCCGCGATAATGAAATTTATGAAATTTCCTCCGAGACGCTCCGGATTAGAAATGAACAAACACCCCATTTTTACATGAAACAAATGTAAGAGAATCTGAAAATGAAATTTGTGGCTCAGCCGGGATACGAACCCGGATCTCCCAATATCGCGTCAGGTGTTCTGCCAATTGAACTACCGAGACACATATCAATTTCATTTTCGATGTTTGTGTTAAACGTTTTTGACAGGATGATACGGAGGACGTATTGGTTGTACGCAACACACCGTATCCCTCTCACGTTAATAATGTGGTGTCTTACGTGTTCTCTGATATACAAATGAAACAGATGGAAATATGTTCTCGAAATTAATTCAAAGTGATGGTGTATATGAAACAAATGTAAGAGAATCTGAAAATGAAATTTGTGGCTCAGCCGGGATACGAACCCGGATCTCCCAATATCGCGTCAGGTGTTCTGCCAATTGAACTACCGAGACACATATCAATTTCATTTTGTGTTTCATTTGTATATCAGAGAACACGTAAGACACCACATTATTTCATAAATTTCATTATCGCGGAAGAAAGGAATTATGTTGTGTGTGTGTGTGTGTGTGTGTGTGTGTGTGTGTGTGTGTGTGTGTGTGTGTGTGTGTGTGTGTGTGTGTGTGTGTGTGTGTGTGTGTGTGTGTGTGTGTGTGTGTGTGTGTGTGTGTGTGTGTGTGTGTGTGTGTGTGTGTGTGTGTGTGTGTGTGTGTGTGTGTGTGTGTGTGTGTGTGTGTGTGTGTGTGTGTGTGTGTGTGTGTGTGTGTGTGTGTGTGTGTGTGTGTGTGTGTGTGTGTGTGTGTGTGTGTGTGTGTGTGTGTGTGTGTGTGTGTGTGTGTGTGTGTGTGTGTGTGTGTGTGTGTGTGTGTGTGTGTGTGTGTGTGTGTGTGTGTGTGTGTGTGTGTGTGTGTGTGTGTGTGTGTGTGTGTGTGTGTGTGTGTGTGTGTGTGTGTGTGTGTGTGTGTGTGTGTGTGTGTGTGTGTGTGTGTGTGTGTGTGTGTGTGTGTGTGTGTGTGTGTGTGTGTGTGTGTGTGTGTGTGTGTGTGTGTGTGTGTGTGTGTGTGTGTGTGTGTGTGTGTGTGTGTGTGTGTGTGTGTGTGTGTGTGTGTGTGTGTGTGTGTGTGTGTGTGTGTGTGTGTGTGTGTGTGTGTGTGTGTGTGTGTGTGTGTGTGTGTGTGTGTGTGTGTGTGTGTGTGTGTGTGTGTGTGTGTGTGTGTGTGTGTGTGTGTGTGTGTGTGTGTGTGTGTGTGTGTGTGTGTGTGTGTGTGTGTGTGTGTGTGTGTGTGTGTGTGTGTGTGTGTGTGTGTGTGTGTGTGTGTGTGTGTGTGTGTGTGTGTGTGTGTGTGTGTGTGTGTGTGTGTGTGTGTGTGTGTGTGTGTGTGTGTGTGTGTGTGTGTGTGTGTGTGTGTGTGTGTGTGTGTGTGTGTGTGTGTGTGTGTGTGTGTGTGTGTGTGTGTGTGTGTGTGTGTGTGTGTGTGTGTGTGTGTGTGTGTGTGTGTGTGTGTGTGTGTGTGTGTGTGTGTGTGTGTGTGTGTGTGTGTGTGTGTGTGTGTGTGTGTGTGTGTGTGTGTGTGTGTGTGTGTGTGTGTGTGTGTGTGTGTGTGTGTGTGTGTGTGTGTGTGTGTGTGTGTGTGTGTGTGTGTGTGTGTGTGTGTGTGTGTGTGTGTGTGTGTGTGTGTGTGTGTGTGTGTGTGTGTGTGTGTGTGTGTGTGTGTGTGTGTGTGTGTGTGTGTGTGTGTGTGTGTGTGTGTGTGTGTGTGTGTGTGTGTGTGTGTGTGTGTGTGTGTGTGTGTGTGTGTGTGTGTGTGTGTGTGTGTGTGTGTGTGTGTGTGTGTGTGTGTGTGTGTGTGTGTGTGTGTGTGTGTGTGTGTGTGTGTGTGTGTGTGTGTGTGTGTGTGTGTGTGTGTGTGTGTGTGTGTGTGTGTGTGTGTGTGTGTGTGTGTGTGTGTGTGTGTGTGTGTGTGTGTGTGTGTGTGTGTGTGTGTGTGTGTGTGTGTGTGTGTGTGTGTGTGTGTGTGTGTGTGTGTGTGTGTGTGTGTGTGTGTGTGTGTGTGTGTGTGTGTGTGTGTGTGTGTGTGTGTGTGTGTGTGTGTGTGTGTGTGTGTGTGTGTGTGTGTGTGTGTGTGTGTGTGTGTGTGTGTGTGTGTGTGTGTGTGTGTGTGTGTGTGTGTGTGTGTGTGTGTGTGTGTGTGTGTGTGTGTGTGTGTGTGTGTGTGTGTGTGTGTGTGTGTGTGTGTGTGTGTGTGTGTGTGTGTGTGTGTGTGTGTGTGTGTGTGTGTGTGTGTGTGTGTGTGTGTGTGTGTGTGTGTGTGTGTGTGTGTGTGTGTGTGTGTGTGTGTGTGTGTGTGTGTGTGTGTGTGTGTGTGTGTGTGTGTGTGTGTGTGTGTGTGTGTGTGTGTGTGTGTGTGTGTGTGTGTGTGTGTGTGTGTGTGTGTGTGTGTGTGTGTGTGTGTGTGTGTGTGTGTGTGTGTGTGTGTGTGTGTGTGTGTGTGTGTGTGTGTGTGTGTGTGTGTGTGTGTGTGTGTGTGTGTGTGTGTGTGTGTGTGTGTGTGTGTGTGTGTGTGTGTGTGTGTGTGTGTGTGTGTGTGTGTGTGTGTGTGTGTGTGTGTGTGTGTGTGTGTGTGTGTGTGTGTGTGTGTGTGTGTGTGTGTGTGTGTGTGTGTGTGTGTGTGTGTGTGTGTGTGTGTGTGTGTGTGTGTGTGTGTGTGTGTGTGTCGGTATACCTATATTTGTGGCAACTTGTGCGTGCATAGGTAGTATGTGTGGCATACGCGTCATTTGTGGCATACATACACCCGTATGCCAGAACGGTATCGTATTGTCCAGCGTGAGCTGATTCGAACTGTATCTATTTCATCATTTTGTGTATGGGGGTGCCAGAAATCTGAATGAGGCATGTTCAGGTTTTGTCATATTTGTGGATACCCAAAAGTCGCTGCGTGAAGCGCTCCCTGGCGGTGTGTAAAATTGTTTGTAAAAAAGCATTTGTGGCAACTTGCATTTTTATGTGAATAATCCGACCTTGACATACGTATTTTAAAACCGGACGGAAATATTTTGTTGAAATAATTTGTGTCGAGTTTGCTTCGAGTACCCCGTTAGCTAAAATGATTTCGTCAACCTGAAATGCCCACTAGCAAGCGCTAAATTATGAGGAGTCATATTTTTGATAAATATTTGGGGTGGTACATATTTATATTAGTGTTTGGAAATTATTTCAAGTTGATAATGAAAAATAAATAATTAAAAATTTCGAATGTACCTGCCAATTAAAATGTTGGTTTCGTATAAATTAGGCATTGATTCGACCTGTAAATCTATAGATAATACTCGAATATATTTAAAAAAAATCTATTGAACGACCGCAAAATAGAAGAACAACCAATATATTTTTACGCCGTATAAGTTCACTCTTCAAAGAAAATTAATTAAGTTTAATTTTCAGTTTTCAGATTTCCTAAATTAGGTAAGACATAAATTGTTCGCGTAGACAATGATTCGAAAAAGCTCTTTAAGAGAATTAAAAAATTAAATCGAACTTAATTCTCAGGACTAGAGAACTGAAACCAGTCCAAATTCTAGATTGTATGTTGTCAATTTTATCAGTCCCATATGGAACAGGGGGTCATCTAATCCTACCATATATTTTTGGTTATATTTTTTGAAACTGTTAAAATTTTTAATTGGTGTCTTATGACTGTACTTTAATATAAGAGGAATTAACAGGTGCAATTTAATTATATTTTACTATGTATTATAAAACCATGAAAATTCGCTTGATGAACGCGTTCAATTTTTTTTATCTAATTGCTATAATTGCCAATGCATATACATATATATATATATATATATATATATATATATATATATATATATATATATATATGTATGTATAACGCATGTGTGACTTTTTCCAAATCAAACTAAAATTGAAACCATGAAAATTTTACGCACCATTTGGGAAGTAATGAATTGTCAAGGGAACTCTGAAAAGAACTTTGTAAGCTAAATGTGAAATGCTGTTTTCAACTTAAAGCAATACAAAAACTATATTATGTTAGTGCATTACATATTTTTCAATTCGATTGCGATAGAAATGAACTGTTTTAATGGGTAACATCAAACCAACAGGAATTACAAATCGTAGGGTCGTTTACAAGTTATCTGGGTAATGGAAAGGTTTTCTGTGTCGAAGATCAGCAAACTAGAAATATATGTCTGACGACGTGCAGCAAATGCGCAAAATATATTTACCCTAGGCATACCACAAGTGAAAAAAAATTATTGCAAGAAAATTCCGAAATTTCTAAATAAAAAAAATGTTTTTTATTTGAGGTATATATTTTCTATTTTTTTTTTTTTTGGTGTTATGAGAAATAAAACTTTCAAAACTTAATATATTTTTCAAATGTCATAGTAACTAAGCAATATAAGAAAAATGAGGCTGAATAGAATCTAAAATTTTGGGATCATTAACAAAGCCCCCCCCCTTACAGGTTCTCGTAGTATACGCACAATGCGCGTTACATATGCGACTCTGAATTATCGTGATTTAGAACTTATTTTGTGATTTTTTACAATTTAAGCTGTTTAAATTACCGTTAGAACTAGTTCTTTTCACAAGAAAACCCTGGGATGATAAATTAGCAGTGTGTAACTTTTTATTTTCTTAAATGGTGACTACAGTGTCAAACTGGAGTTGTAGAGAAACCCTTTCCGTTAAACTACGGTTATTACTAAGAGGGTAATATTATGTACGATAATTAGAGAAATTCATTTTAACGCAACGTTTCACGGAAAAGAAAATGGTTTTAGTCTAAACCTCAGTTGTTTATTAACACTGCATGTTTACACTTATCTGAAAATAAGGGAACCGTACTAATGGGTTAAATCATCTTTGACTCGAACAGCCCTTTACTGCTCCAAAGCAAATATTCAGCGGTAGAGCGTATTTTCTGCAACTCGGTTTGTGTCTGCAGTCAACATTTCAAGAACCAAAGTTGCAGGCCATTGTTCCAACAACCGAAATTCATTTTGAAAAAAGGAACTGTGTAGTTCCATCGGTAGTCCAAATTATAAAGTTGTAAACATTATAAATTGAATCCTTCCTTCTCTCAACAGATTTTCAATTTAATATTATTTCATGCAAATATTAATGCATTTTAATAATTTTATTGTAATATCTGTAACCATATCTTGAATTTATGATATTTAAAATAAGGGTCTTTCAGTCATTAATAATTGCACAGCCTTTTTTTTTATTCACTTTATAGGTTTTAAAATCACGGGTGTGAAAATAGCCACATCCACAAATCCTGTCGTACGGTAAAATTGGTACAAATTTTTTAGTCTCAAAATTTGTGCAAAATACGCCCCCAAAATACAGTTTATTACTATAGAAATGTATCCAATACGACTTACCACCCTAGCTTTCGTTTGGGGGTTGATATATTGGGTAAATTAACAGAAAATCGAATGAAATGATATTTTTAACACCCCAACCAATTTTTACACAGAAAATTTTGATCGGAAAATATTCATTTTTTAAAAAGTATCCCCCTGAAGCAGGTTCAAGTCGAGAATCATGAGATTCAATAGTCATTCGGAGGTTCATAAGTTACATATGGAAAAAAAATATTTAAATATCTAAACCAATCTTAATATCGAAAATTTTTATCTGGAAATGTTGCTTTATGCATAAAATATCCCCCAGAAACCGTTTCAAATCGAAAATCAGGGTATGTAATAGTCAACAAGAGGTTCATAAATCACTTAATAAGAAATTTCGAACTCTTACGTATGGCAATGTTTTAAGTATCTAAACCCATTTTTACATCGAATATTTTTATATGCAAATATTTCATGATACATCAACTACCCCCTGAGACAGTTTCAAGTAAAAAGTCAGGAGATGCAATAGTTTAAATACTTAAATAATTTTTTCCACACATGAAATTACGAAATTTCGAGGTAAGTCTCATATGAACCTCCGAATGACCATTGCATCCCCTGATTTTCTACTTGAAACTGTTTCAGGAGGGTAGTCTATGTATAAAGCAATATTTCCAGATAAAAGTTTCTTATGCAAAAGTTAGTTTAGATACCCGATGTATCTTTTTTCTACCTAAGAATACGAAATTTCGAAGTATGTTTCATATGAACCCCCGAATGACTATTGCATCCCCTGATTTTCGACTTGGATATATCTCATAGCCGTAGTCTATGTATAAGAAAATATTTTCAGATGTAAAAATTGGTTTAGATAGTTTAATAATTTTTTCCATACTTGAGAATATAAAATTTCGAGGTAAGCCTCAAATGAAGCCCCAAATGACCATTGCAATCCCTGATTTTCGACTTGAAACTCCATCAGGGGGATAATATATTCATAAAGCAATATTTTCATATAAAAACTTTTGATGTAAAAATTGGTTTAGATACCAATTTTATTTTTTCCATACATAAGAATAAGAAATTTCGAAGTATGTCTGATATGAACCCCAGAATAACCATTGCATCCCCTGATTTTCTACTTGAAACTGTCTCAGGGGGGTAGCATGTGTATAAAGCAATGTTTCCAGATAAAAGTTTCTCATGTAAAAATTGGTTTAGATACCCAATTCAGTTTTTCCATACCTAAGAGAACGAAATTTCGAAATAAGTCTCGTATGAACCCCCGAATGATAATTGCATCCCCTGATTTTCGACTTGAAACGGTTTCAGGAGGATAGTTTATGCATAAGCGAATATTTTCGTCAGAGCGGTACTCTAGTGTATAAGGAAATATTTCTAGATAACAATTTTCGATGTAAAAATTGGTTTAGATAGTTTAATAATTTTTTTTTATTGGTACGCTATTTTGCCTATTTAAACCATGCTTTGGCGTGCGTAAATCGGGCTTTATCGCACGCGCGTGTTTTAAAGTCGCCATGGAAACGTGTCAACAACGACGAAATCAACCAACTACAGAGCGTTCTTGGCCTTAGCGGGACAAGCCGATTGGCGGCACGACGTGCGACGGAGAGTCACGAAGCGTCCCGAGTGTCGTTCAAATTAATTATATTGGATATTTGGGTAATTTTACACTATTTATGATTTCAAAGGTAGGTACCAATAAAAAAAATCGCGTAAAGTATTCGGGGATAACTGCTCTTTCAATCACTTGCTCTATTTCGAGCACTCCGGCTACGCCGTTGTGCTCGAAAACTCACTCGTGTTTGAAAGAGCTCAATATCCACTCATACTTTAATATACTATTTCCATACGCGAGAGTACGGAATTTCGAAGTATGTCTCATATGAACCCCCGAATGACCATTGCGTCCCCCGGTTTTCAATTTGAAACTGTTTCAGGGGGATAACCTATTCATAAAGCAATATTTCCTGAAACATTTTTTGATGTAAAAATTGTTTCGGATACCCAATATATAGTTTTCCCATACCTAAGAATATGAAACTTCGAAGTAAGTCTTATATTAACCCCTGAATGACCATTACATCTCTTGATATTCGACTTGAAACCCTTTCCGGGAATGATATGTACATAAAACAATATTTCCAGATAAAAATTTTCGATGTAATAATTGGTTTACATTCTTAAATATTACCATACGTAACAGTTCGAAATTTCTAAGTAAGTGTTTTATAAACCCCCTGTTGACTCATGCATCTCCAGATTTTGGACTTGAAACTGTTTCAGGGCGATAGATTATGAATATGTGTACCAATATTTTCAGATAAAATTTTTCGATGTAAAAATTGTTTTAAATACTTAAATAAATTTTTCCATACATTACAATACGAAATTTTGAGGTAAGTCTCATATGAACCTAAAAATTGGTTTAGGTACTTAAAAATATTACCATACGTAGGAGTTCGAAATTTCTAAGTTAGTGTCTTATGAACCCATATTGAGCATTGCATCCCCTAATTTTTTCTTGAAACTGTTACAGAGGGATTCTTTACGTGTAGATGAATGTTTCCAGATAAAATTTTAGATGGAAAAATTGGTTTAGATACTTAAATATTTTTCCATATGTAACTTGTGAACCCCCGAATGACTAATGCATTCCCTGATTTTCTACAAGAAACTCTTTCAGAGGGATACTTCGTGTAGAAATGAATATTTTGCGATAAAAGTTTTCAGTGTAAAGATTGGTTGGGGTGTTTAATTTTGTTTCGATTTTTTGTAAATTTACCTCATGTATTAACCCCCAAACGAAAGCTATGGGGCAAATCGTATCGGATACATTTGTTTAGTAATAAGTAGTAATAAACTGTCTCTCCTAGGACATTTTTTGCACAAATTTTGAAACTGAAAAATATCACCTGTTACCGTAATACAGAATTTGTGGATGTAGCTATCTTCAAACCCGTATGAAAACTTAATTCTTCTTGATTCAGTAGTACATATCACTTACTGATATTCCGGTATCATTAAGCAATTTATAAGAATAGTGGACTAAATTATAAATTACCGTCAAATAATTTTTTTTTATTGGTACGCTATTTTGCCTATTTATAGCATGCTTTGGCGTGCGTAAATCGGGCTTCTTCGCACGCGCGTGTTTTAAAGTCGCTATGGAAACGTATCAACAACGGCCATATCAACCAATAACAGAGCGTTTTTGGCCTTAGCGGGACAAGCCGATTGGCGGCACGACGTGCGACGGACAGTCACGAAGCGTCCCGAGTGTCATTCCAATTAATCATATTGGGTATGCATTTGGTTTTGGTATAAAAAATGGTACCAATAAAAAAAAATCGCGTAAAGTATTCCTGGATAACAGCTCTTTCAAGCACTGGCTCTATTTCGAGCACTCCGGCTACGCCATCGTGCTCGAAAACTCGCGCGTGTTTGAAAGAGCTCAATATCCACTCATACTTTAATATACTATTTTTTTATTGTACTATATTTTGCCTATTTAAAACATGCTTTGGCGTGCGTAAATCGGGCTTTTTCGCACGCGGGTGTTTTAAAGTCGCAATGGAAACATATCAACAACGGCCATAGCAACCAATAACAGAGCCTGTTTGGCCGTAGTCGGACAAGCCGATTGGTTGCACGACGTGCGACGGGCCGTCACGAAGCGTCCCGAGTGTAATTCAAATTAATCATATTGGTTATACATTTGGTTTTGGTATAAAAAATGGTACAAATAAAAAAAATCGCGTAAAGTATTCCTGGATAACTGCTCTTTCAAGCACTTGCTCTATTTCGAGCACTCCGGCTACACGTGTGTATACATGTGTAAAACAATATGCTTTTGATTAATAGTGGTGTACATGCGTGAAATGATTCACATTAGAGTATTAGTGGTATACATGTGTAAAATAATTTGCTTTTGAATATTAGTGGCGTACGTGTGTAAAATAATTCGCCGTGGAGCATTAGTGGCATGCGTGTGTAAAATGGTCCATTTTGAAATGTTACTGGCATACGTGTGTAAAAAATATTGCAAATTGTTATTTGTGACAGTTTATTACTAAAGAAATGTGTCCAATACGACTTACCACCATAGTTTTC
The DNA here is from genome assembly GCA_946251905.1 of Cryptocephalus moraei. Lineage (NCBI taxonomy): Eukaryota > Metazoa > Arthropoda > Insecta > Coleoptera > Chrysomelidae > Cryptocephalus > Cryptocephalus moraei. The sequence goes on from OX276460.1 coordinate 3,932,440, forward strand.
GTTAGGGGGTTGATATATGGGGTAAATTAAAAAAAATTGAAAGAAATACTATTTTTAACACCCCATCAAATTTTTCACAGAAAATTTCTATCGGAAAATATTCATTTTTCTCAAAGTATCCCCCTGAAACAATTTCAAGTCAAAAATCAGGGGATGCAATAGTCATAGGAGCTTCATAAGTTACATACGGAAAAAAAATTAAATATCTAAAGCAATTTTTGCATCTAAAATTTTTATCTGGAATTATTCGTCTAAACGTAAACTATCCCCCTGTAACAGTTTCAAGTAGAAAATCATGGAATGCAATACTCATTAGGGGGAGCATAAGACATTTACTTAGAAATTTCGAACTCGTACGTATGGTAATTTTCTTAAGAGTCTATATCAATTTTTACATCACAAATTTTTATCTGGGAATAATTTTTTATGAATAAGTTATCCCCCTGAAGCACTTTTAAGTCGAAAATCAAGGGGTGCAATAGTCAACATGGGGTTCATGAGACACTTACTTAGAAATTTCGAACCCTTACGTATGATAATTTTTTAAGTATCTAAACCAATTATTACATCGGAAATTTTTATCCGAAAATATTCCCTTAAACATAGACTACCCTCCGAAACAGCTCCAAGTCGAAAATCAGGGGATGCAATGATCATTCGGGGGTTCATATGAGATTTACCTAGATATTTCGTACTCTCACAGATGGAAAAAAAATTTAATTATCTAAAATCTAAACCAATCTTAACATCCAAATTATTTTTCTGGAAATGTAGATTTATGCATATACTAATCCCTCCAAAACAGTTCCAAATCGAAAATCAGGGCATGTAATAGTCAACAACGGGTTCATATTTCACTTACTTAGAAATTTCGAACTCTTACGTATGGTAATTTTTTTAAGTATCTAAACCAATTTTTTCATTGAAAATTTTAATCTGAAAATATTCCCCTATACACAGACTACCCCCTCAAAACAGTTCCAAAGAGAGAATCAGGGGATGCAATGGTCTTTCCGGTGTTCATATGAGAGTTACCTCGAAATTTTGTACACTCACGTATGGAAAAAAATATTTAACTATCTACACCAATTTGTACATAGAAAGTTTTTACCTGGATATATTTCGTTATAAATATACTACCGCCCTGAAATAATTCCAAGTCGGTTTTTACCTGGATATATTTCGTTATAAATATACTACCGCCCTGAAATAATTCCAAGTCGAAAATCAGGGGATACAGTGGTCATTCCGGGGTTCATGTGGGACTTACTTCGAAATTTCGTAATTTTAGATATGGAAAAACTGAATAATGTAACTAAATAAATCAAAATTTTTTATATGGAAATATAAGGTTAATGCATAAATTATCCCCTTGAAACCGTTCCAAATCGAAAATCAGGGAATGCAATAGTCATTCTGAGGTTCATATGAGACTTACCACGAAATTATGTACTCTTACGTATTGAAAAAATTATTTAAGTATCTAAACCAATTTTTACATCGAACATTTTTGTCAGAAAGTATTAGTTTATACATAGACTACCCCCCTGAAGGAGTTTTCAGACGAAAATCAGGGGATGGGATAGACATTCGGGGTTTCATATGACACTTAATTTAGTAATTTCGAACTCATATGTGTATGCAATTTTTTTAACTATCAAAACCAACTTTTACATCAAAAATTTTTATCTGGAAATATTGTTTTATGCATAAAGTATCCCCTGTAACAGTTTCAAGTCGAAAGTCAGGGGATGCAATACTCAATATAGGGGGTTCATAAGACACCGACTTAGAAATTTCGAACTGCTACGTATGGTAATTTTTTTAACTATCTAAACCAATTTTTACATCAAAATTTCATATCTTGAAATATCCCTTTGTACATAGACTACCCCCCTGAAACAGTTTTAAGTCGAAAATCAGGGGATGCAGTGTTCAACAGGGGTTCATAAGACACTTACTAAGAAATTTCGAACTCCTACATATGGCAATTTTTTAACTATCTAAACCAATTTTTACATAGAATATTTTTATCTGCAAATATTTCATTATACATCAACTACCCCCTGATACAGTTTCAATTCGAAAGTCAGGGGATTCAATAGTTTAAATACTTAAATAATTTTTTCCACACGTGAGAGTGCTAAATTTCGAGGTAAGTCTCATATAAACCCCCGAATGACCATTGCATCCCCTGATTTTCGACTTGAAACCCTTCAGGGGAATAATACATACGTAAAGCAATATTTCTAGATAACAATTTTCGATGTAAAAATTGGTTTAGATTCGTAAAAATTACCATACCTAACAGTTCGAAATTTCTAAGAAAGTGTCATATGAACCTCCTGTTGACTCATGCATCTCCTGATTTTGGACTTAAAACTGTTTCAGGGGGATAGTTTATGAACATATGTACCAATATTTTCAGATAAAATTTTTCGATGCAAAAACTGCTTTAGATATTACTTAAATAATATTTTTCAAACATTAGAATACGAAATTTCGAGGTAAGTTTCTTATGAACCCCGGAATGACTATTTCATCCCCTGATTTTCGACATGAAACTGTTTCAGGGGGGTATTCCATGTAAAAACAAATATCTCCAGATAAATATTTTCGATATAAGATTTGGTTTAGATACTTAAAAATATTACCATAAGTAGGAGTTCAACATTTCTAAGTTAGTGTCATATGAACCCCTATTGAGCATTGCATCCCCTGATTTTCGACTTGAAACTGTTTCAGGGGGATACTTCGTGTAAAAATGAATATTTTCCGATAAAATTTTCAGTTTAAAAATTGTTTGGGGTGTTAAAATTTTTCTATCGATTCTTTCTAAATTTACCTCATATATCAACCCCCAAACGAAAGCTCTAAATCGTATCGGATACATTTGTTTAGTAATAAACTGTCTCTCCTAGGATGTTTTTTGTACAAATTTTGTGACTAAAAATTTCACCTATGTTACCGTAATACAGAATTTGTGGATGTGGCTATGTTCACACCCGTATGAAAATTTAATGTTACTTGATCCAGGAGTACATATTACTTACTGATGTTCCGGCATCATTAGCAGTTTATAAGAATAGTGGGCTAAATTATTTAAATTACCATCAAATAATCATTGTTATACGTGTGCAACATCGTTTATTTTCAAATATTAGGGTATACATGTGTAAAACAATCTGCTTTTGAATAATAGTGGTGTACGTGTGTAAAATGATTCACATTGGAATATTAGTGGTATACGTGTGTAAAATAATTTGCTTTTGAATATTAGTGGCGTAAGTGTGTAAAATAATTCACCGTGTAATATTAGTGGTGTACGTGTGTAAAATAATTTGCTTTTGAATATTAGTGGCATACGTGTGTAAAATAATTCACCGTGGAATATTAGTGGTATACGTGTGTAAAATGGTCCATTTTGGAATGTTACTGACATACGTGTGTAAAACATATTGTAAAATGGTACTTGTGGCGTCGGCGGTATGCCACAAATATATTTTGTTATATCTTTGCTCCCCCGGAGTGTTACGGAGTGTAAACTATATTGGCGTTATCTTTATTTTTTGCCGATTCGATGCAAGGCGATTTAGCGATTAAGCCACAAATAGGTCTTATGCACGGTTTCCACAAATATTGCCATACGTGTATGTGTGTGTGTGTGTGTGTGTGTGTGAGTGTGTGTGAGTGTGTGTGAGTGTGTGTGAGTGTGTGTGAGTGTGTGTGAGTGTGTGTGAGTGTGTGTGAGTGTGTGTGAGTGTGTGTGAGTGTGTGTGAGTGTGTGTGAGTGTGTGTGAGTGTGTGTGAGTGTGTGTGAGTGTGTGTGAGTGTGTGTGAGTGTGTGTGAGTGTGTGTGAGTGTGTGTGAGTGTGTGTGAGTGTGTGTGAGTGTGTGTGAGTGTGTGTGAGTGTGTGTGAGTGTGTGTGAGTGTGTGTGAGTGTGTGTGAGTGTGTGTGAGTGTGTGTGAGTGTGTGTGAGTGTGTGTGAGTGTGTGTGAGTGTGTGTGAGTGTGTGTGAGTGTGTGTGAGTGTGTGTGAGTGTGTGTGAGTGTGTGTGAGTGTGTGTGAGTGTGTGTGAGTGTGTGTGAGTGTGTGTGAGTGTGTGTGAGTGTGTGTGAGTGTGTGTGAGTGTGTGTGAGTGTGTGTGAGTGTGTGTGAGTGTGTGTGAGTGTGTGTGAGTGTGTGTGAGTGTGTGTGAGTGTGTGTGAGTGTGTGTGAGTGTGTGTGAGTGTGTGTGAGTGTGTGTGAGTGTGTGTGAGTGTGTGTGAGTGTGTGTGAGTGTGTGTGAGTGTGTGTGAGTGTGTGTGAGTGTGTGTGAGTGTGTGTGAGTGTGTGTGAGTGTGTGTGAGTGTGTGTGAGTGTGTGTGAGTGTGTGTGAGTGTGTGTGAGTGTGTGTGAGTGTGTGTGAGTGTGTGTGAGTGTGTGTGAGTGTGTGTGAGTGTGTGTGAGTGTGTGTGAGTGTGTGTGAGTGTGTGTGAGTGTGTGTGAGTGTGTGTGAGTGTGTGTGAGTGTGTGTGAGTGTGTGTGAGTGTGTGTGAGTGTGTGTGAGTGTGTGTGAGTGTGTGTGAGTGTGTGTGAGTGTGTGTGAGTGTGTG